>VMOF01000320.1:48282316-48742316 GCA_011764245.1 Trialeurodes vaporariorum
CGCCAAGCCTTATCGTCTGAATTCTAAGGCAGGCGAAATCTTGCAAAATCCAAACTAAGACTTCGGAAAATTTTGCACACGCAAGGAAAGGTGTAATGCCTCCAGATAACACAATTCATCCAGATAACACAAACTGTTAAAGTAATTAATAACAGTAGCGTGTGGTACTAGCAAGCAAGGCAGGCGCCTGCCTGCCCTAAGATTTTCTGCATTATTCAAAATTACCTTATATAAACACCTACTGATTTTCCACAGTTCCTAATTTGCATTCAACGATTCCATTTGACTAAATTCTGCTCTCTTGAGAAGCAAAAAACATCAAGATTTTTCTAAAGCAGAGTCTCTGAACACTTACCTACTCTTCGCAATTTGTAGGTATATTGCCTGCTCCAATTTCATACCCACCGCATGCTACTGGAAATGAATATTTTGGTTGTATTAGCCAAAGTGCTAGGAGTGTTATAAAAAAAAATGTGGTGATTAGTTTACTCACATATTTATTGATATATGTTTTAGTCGAAGCTTTTCTGCATTGACGCCATCGTCAGGACTAACAAAGCATTCAAGAACTGAACATAATATACATTACGAAAATTTTTGTTGAAATGAATATTTGCTTTTGTTTTTTCAACTTTCAGCACAAGCTTATAGTAGGAATAAGCAATATTGGCTACTGGAAATACCTAAAAAAGGCAAGATGTGGCTCCAAACAACAAAAGCTATTTGTAAATAATTTTATTAATTAAACTATACATAAATTAATTTTTTTAATTATTTTTTAATAAATTATTTTTACCAGGTATTATTTCTATTTCTATTTTTCCAACATGAATGAAAATTATTTCGAACAGGTCCATATTTCTAATGGAAAATTGTATAAAATATATTATAGAATATGCGGTATTAAAAATATATAGACGTGTATTCTTGCATAATCAATTAAGGGCAGTTGTATTAAACACGTCGCGTCGATCGGTACAAAATATTAGCTTCCTTGTTTCAAAATATTAGTTTCTGTATGAGGCGATTAATCGCCTTCATTTTCGAATGATACCAATCGATGACTAGCACGCACGAATAGTTGCGAGTCGTATCCACATGTGGAAATGGCTCCATGAAATGAAGGCGCACTGAGTTATAATTAATCGCTCGAATGGTCGGTAAGTAATAAGTATACAGTGTAAGCGCATACATACGTACACCCAGCCTCTATAAGAGTTTGATGTGTTCCTTAAAAGTTAAAATAAAACTGCAATTTAGAAAAACAATTGTAGGGTGTATTACATATATGATAATTAATATAATTATTAATAAATGTTTTCATGGCATACACACACACACTCTCTCTTTCTCTCTCTTGCTTTCTCGCTCTCCCCTAAGGAGAGAAAGTACTGTCATCATGAAAAATTTGGAAGTTGGGGTTTTTCCATATCTCGTTTTTTTTTTTTTTTTTTTTTTTTTTTTTTTTTTCGATAGCTTCACGGCTTCACGATCGTATTCAACGAACGGTTTTTTTTTTACCCCAAGCTTGCAAATGAATCCATCTCGGGGTTTCATAATTCATTATTGGCGATGGGGAAAAAAATAAAAATACTCCCGTGATATTTCAAACTACAAAATGTGAGGGGCAAAAATATTATTCAAGATAAACCATGGAAACTCCTGCAATCAAATAAGTTCATGAATAAAAGCTCATGTTTGATGAGCAACTTTTTCTAGATGGGTGAAAAAAGTAGAGGCCACTTTTTCTCTTAGAAAATATGGGTTTATTAAAAATTAAAATTGAAAAAAGAGAGAAAACGAGAGAGCCCGAAGTGAAATTAGTTGAATTGTAAATTTCTGTCGACAGTGATATTCAATACAATATGCCGCTGCAGCTGTAGTTTTGCATAATTTAAAATCAGCGCCATGCTGATTCAGAATACAGACTTCATCGTTCGGTGCGGAGTGAATTGTCGAGCACATGAATGCCAAATTTCATTTGGTGCTGGTTTACAGTGCTGGCTAGTGAACAATCTATTCTCCCCCCCCCCCCCACCCTCTTTGGGCCTATGGAAAAGTATCGAATATTTGAGGATTCAATGGATCTACTATAATTTATAAGTTTTGAAGCATTATTGTATAGATAGCCATTTGAGATAGGAATTTGTTTTTTTTCCCTCTTTACCCATTTACCTGCATGTGTTAGAAAAGGATAAAAACAAGGGCTGAAGTCACGTGACATCCCCTATCTCCTTCCTTTTCTAACACATGCAATCAAATGGGCTTAGAGAGAAAGATAAATTTCTGGCTACTAACGGAGCTAGGGTATCCGGTATCGATTTATTGCGATTTACGATCTGCCATTGGTATGTACCTCAAAATCAAATGGCTCGATGCATCTGATTATTTTTACCTCCATATTTTTCGTCCCATTAATTAGCGATCACGAAACTCTTATTTTTTTCGTGTAGTTTTTGATAATTAAAAAACAAAAAACAAAACAAATAATTGAAGTGAGCCGGTTTTGAAAGTTGATACCTTTACTTCAAAGATATTTCTGATACCGTACAAAAGATACTCGAAGTGTTACCGTCTTTTTCAAGAACGGTTTTTGCAGTTTTTTTTTAAGTTTTATTCGCATTTAAATTTCGTCATGTACATGACGATCGATAGTCATTATTTTGATACTAGGGGCTGTGTCCGCGATGCTATATCGCATATTCATATTTAATATTTATTTCCATTAATAAAATGATTTAGATGTCATAATGTGATTTTGTCTATTCGGCGTGTTTTTTTTCAAATCGACAACCTCCCCCACATTTTTGAACATTCTGATTCCAAGTGATGATTCCACGCACATGCTAATGTTTTGTTCAGGATAAAAACTTCGTCAAATCTCCACTCATGTCATTGTCACCAAATAAGTCAACATTATAATGCTAAGTGGTATTTTACGATGTACCTATGTCTCTCCTGAGAAAAACCACGAAAAATAATTGATTTCCAGGCAGTACTTTAAGATATTTATAATTTTGAAAAAACACAATAATAAAAGCGAAATGGTAGTTGATTGATGTTGAACCAACCAGTGGCGCACCGAAGGGATTGATTTTAAGGTCAACCCCCCTCCTAAACATCAAGATTTTGCCCTAAAAAAAGGTAATATCTTCGGCCAAAATTGCTTTCAACCCCCCCCCCCCCCCCCCCCCAAGGCCTCAGAAAATGGAAAATTTGCGGTGAAACCCCCACCTTACAAAAGTTCTCGGTGCGCCACTGGAACCAACCACTGCCAATACGCGAATATTGCGCTGGATAGTGCTTCTCAACGTCATTGATAAAGGACGCGCCAAAGCTTTTAGTAGTTTGGTTATGTTGCACGTCTGGCAACTTTGTATTGTAAAATGTATAGGACAGGGAATATATTTGCATGGTTTCAAGGAAGCGAGAAATTGGAGTCCCCGGGGAAAAGTTCCTACTGCCATTCATGCTGTATCACCGTCCCCCATTTCAGCTCAATGAGCCAACCATTTCAGTGGAGTTTTGTACTTGTACCCGGAGGCTATGTGGAGTATCCATTGGTTGAGTGAAATTCATATCAAGTGTATACATAGTGGTCTAGATTAAGTAGGAACATCTAGACGATTAAACAGTCACATAATTTTAACACATATATAGAGCGCTTAAACCATGAAAGTCGTAGGGCGAGGGATCTATGAAATGACTCAAGTAGCTCGATCTTCACTTGCAACTGACAAAATTATTCAATAGTAAATCGCAAATATTAATACTATCCTAGATGCTGTTGCAATGCTTGTCGTCTTGTGGCTGTTTGGCATTGCAAAATAGTTAGACAACAGTAGCATGCGATACTAGCAAACAAGATGTCTGCCCTCGGATTTTCTAAATTATTCAAAATTATTCCATAAAACCACTCACTTTTAATTATTTCTTCGTCATTCGACTAAATTCCACTCTTAGCATGGACGAGCATAACAATTTTTCTAAAAAAAAAAAAAAAAAAAAAAAAAAAAAAAAATACTGTTCGCAATACGAATTGCCTGCTTTAATTCTAGTTCTACCGAACGCCACTGTTTTTATAGACAAAAACCGGAAATTAACAACTTTCTAAAATTACTCAAGTAATTTTGTAGGCCGCGACATTTTATTTTTCAGAGTGGCGGTCGGTCATGCCAAATCGTAATTAACCCGCCGTCAGTCGCGCGGGGTCGAAAACGACCCCAGGGGTCAGAAAAATGCAATTCCGTCCATGAAAATTTGAAGGTTTTAGCTCGTCCGTTTCAGTACCTTCCTTCAAGGGTTTGGACTATTCACTCTGTTAATATGAACTTAATTCAATCATTCGTTTTGAAGCGCGGACGCGCCAAAGTTGCGTGGGGTCCTTTTCGACCCCGCGCGACTACTCACGTTCATAAAATGTGACTGAGTGAACATAACGTAAACGTGGATTCTGTGCGGTGTTTGCACTCGCGTGATGTGATTGCCGTTGGTTTTTTACTTTTCTTTACTCACTACAATACTTTCAGCAAATCTAATGTTTGCTCTTACTGTTTTTTCCTAAATTACTCGTTTATCCCAATTTTTTACGTATCATCCTATATTATATTTGTAAGAATGAAGCTAAGTTCCTGGAGAACCGTTGCACCGTTCGGGAGGGGCCTGGTACCGATCGGTCGGGCTCGGCTCCAATGCTTCGGGAAAATTATAAGTTTTTCCGTGCGGGCCCCGCGTCCCTTTTTAAAATGCTAAAAACTTTTCTCTCAAAAAGTTGTGCGAGTGCGAAAAGGATGCGAATCAGTTCGTTTTGTAAGGGTGGGAGAGAGAAGCGAGATTTTGTCGTCCTTTTTTAAATGCATACGTGCGGAAGAGCATACGATTTTGTACGCGTGTGAGCGAGAAACGTGATGCTCTGACAATTTTTTTTTTTTAATTAGATCGCACGATTTGACGTTACCATGGCGATCTTTATCATATGTTTTACTCGCGGAAGGAACCGTTCGGGTAGACGCATTTTAATAGCGACTTCATAATATCGATGTATAGCTTCGACTTTTTATCCATATTTTTACGTAGATATACAAAATGAGAGAGTCACAGTGCTGCTAGCTGTATTGAGAAATATACCAGGCACTTCAGACTTAATGAAAAATGTGTATAAATATTTTATGTTAAATACGGCAGCACTGTACAGTCTTCGATTGATGATGGCTTGACGAGGTTGCTGTATCGCTTCGCAATGTATAGAGCTTCGATACTTATCATAAGTTTCATATGCATAGATATATACAGAATAGTACAATCAACGATGACTTGATGAGATTCAATATCTCGAATATAACCCACCAAATTTGAGCTAGGTTTCGAGAATTTATAAAGAAACTAAATGATTAGGGTTATTATTCATAACTTGAGACGCGGTGGTTATACTTTTCTCATTAATAATATACTGTCAAATATTACTGAATACTGAGTTAAGTAAATAATTGGTTTTCTGTTGAAAATGCATCGTTCACAAGTGACTCATCCAAGAATACTACTTACTAACGAACCAAAAATATGGTTACAGATTTTTTTATCTTTAAGTTGGCGATTTGAGTTGTTTTCGTTTCAGTTCGCGTTTTGGCGAGGTTATGATGTTTTTAAGGTCTGTTTTTTTCCGATTTAAATAAAAAACGAAAGAAAACAAAGTTTCGATAGATCTCTTGAGCCTTGAGTATGTAGTTTTTATGGTTCATTTGATTGTATACCTGTTATTTTTTAATCTGTGCAGTAATATTAGTGGGCCAGTGCGACGTTTATTTCAAAATAGATGGTTCTTTTAGTGATGACTTGGTGATGACGGCATCCGGTGATGAGCGTTCCAAACAAAGACAAACCGTCTCTCTTGCTCTCACGTAACCCCCATGTTGTACAGCTATACTCTAATTTTAAAAAAAAAAAAACTATGTAGAGACATCTTTTGTGAAATATTTTTTGGCAGAAATGAATTCCTCAATTTTAATGCGAATTTGCTATTAACATGCCGTAATACGAGGCCCTGTGTATACGAATCAGGACACTAGAAAGAGATGGGTATACACATGGGGATTGGAGGTCACGGCGGGAGAGTGGGTGAGATAGTTTGGAACGCTATGCGAGTTTTGTCACAACCGATTGCAACCGATGAGTGCATTATTGATGTAATTTTTGGCTAACCGTTGACTTCACACTAAAATTCTGTGGTGAACTTGAGATGCCCTTAGATGCTGGAACTGGGTCCGATGGACCCGTTGCGTCGTACGCTAAAATCGGCTGCCAGTAGCTGTTCACTGGTTATACCAACTTGAGCTTCGTGAAGTGTCTAAAAAAACTCTGAAAAATAGGAATTTCATCATTTGGGGGGGGGGGGGGGGAAGGCGACCATTCAAAAGCGCCAATTCCCAAAAAAGATAAGCCAAAAGCGCTAAAACATACACGAAGGAATTTTTGAAAAAGTAGCCAAAAACGGCAATTTGCTGCAAAATCAGTGGTCAAAAAGCGCTAAAAGAATGACCCTAAAATTTTAGACGAAGTTTGCCTGAATTTTCGAGCCAACCTATTTCAAAAAATTACTGTCGTCAATAAAGGGCTGTTTGAAAAAGGCATAGTTTTCCCGCGCAAAGTTTCTCTTCCATTCACATATAGATTTTTGATATTCACTGAAACGCAATGTCTTATTGTCATGTCAGTTCAACGAAAGGTTATCGTAGGTGTGCGATCTTGGTCATGCGTATTTGTTTGCTTATCCCGAACTTCTCATTTTATTGTGAATGCAGGTTTCTCATGCACTCTCGCTATCTCTTTCTCGCCTTCCCTTCTTTTCTCTGTACAGTTCTAAATCGTATAATCCGCATGCGCTAATACGGTGCATCCAAATGCGCCGATTCCGGGGGTTTCGGCGTCTCCATGAGCGCCAAAAAAAATTGGCGGTTTTTGATCGGGCCCTCTTGAGAACGACTACCCCTAAAAAATGTTTAAGTTTCATGTAAGGGGGTTTGGGCGGGGGTTATGCTATTTATGCCCCTCCAAATAATGACTCCTGTTTTCTAAACCTTTGGTACCTGAGAAAATAACACTTTAGTATTTCAGGAATAATAGAGTAAGTTTTTAGATTTTGTTCTTCGGAGCAAGATTAGATGGGCGAATAGCAAACGGAGTTAGGGAGTGGATGATATCGAGTCAAAGTATTAGCTCAAAAAAACAAAAATCACGCGCAAGACGCGAAATGGAACGCTTGGCCGCGAAGCGGGGCCACCGGCCACTAGTTTTTTACATAAATCAGTGCGGCGCACGGTGGATCGAGTCAATGGGAGGGGTCGGACATCGCGCATCAAGCACTTCGTTTCCTCTAAGTATGGACCTTTTTCGAGCATGTAATTCCCCAGAAATTTGTGACCTTATGTATTTTTCGTCGTAGAATCCGTTTTTAATGATATTTTTCGCAATTTATGAGTTCTAAAATGTATTTTGACACATTTTCTCATCATTAGTGGATACGATTTGCTCAAAACACACATTGCACGCGTCTAATGCGGTACTGAACGGCTGAAATAAGCAGATAATAAGACAGTAGGCGGTTTTTGTAGATTCGTGGCGTATTTATACGAGGGGGAAGGGGGGGTCACAAGTAGGCGGTTTTTGTAGATTCGTCACGTATTTATACGGGGGGGGGGGGGGTCACAATTTCCTCACTACTAATGTCACATTATTCCTTTGCTAAACAATTATCAATTTAAATTTTTCGTAATCCCCCCCACCATTTTTTCGTTATACGCCCACAACCCCACATACGCGGGACAATATAACGATGTTTTTTTTTTTTTTTCAGTCAAACTAAGAATTTTTACTTCCTCGTTTTTCTTTCTGTCCGTGTGGATCTTTTGAAACTCTTTAACTTCAATTTTTCTTGTTACATTATAAATAAAAACACGGAAAAGGGGGAGAAAACTTAGGTGCATCTTTTTATTACGACAAATTTTCAAAATCAACAAATAAATTCAATCAGTCTTCTCCATCATTGTCTCTTTCATTGTGTCTTGAGGGCAAACCTTCAGAAGTGCAAGTCCCTCTGGGAGATATTCCTTGGCCTTTTCTTCTTCTGTCCACAGTAAAATTCTGAATTAATCAATTTCAAAGAAAACATGTGACACTCATCAGTCAAAGTTTGTTCGTCAAACGAAGTTTTATAGTTTTTTATAATGAACGTGACCAAATGATCACAATCATCCAACGACTTTTCATTATGGTAGAGTTCAACAAATAAATTCAATTAGTCTTCTGCATCATCGTCTCTTTCATTGTGTCTTGAGGGTGTCATTGAACAATTGCAAATACGTAAATAACATTATTAAATATATTAAAATTGTCAAAACAAACGGCAAATTTAACATATAAATTAAATAAACCAAACACTGAGCTTGTAACACCAATTCACCTATTAACTATAACTGAATGCACGTAGGGAACTGAATTCTTGTTTATTTTCCACCAAAAATTCAACAAATTAGTGAAAATTAGTTATCAATTGAAGACTTATCGAGATTGGAAGATATCTTGTGATGCGCGATCTTTGTGATAGAAGGAAAGCGAGATAAGCTTCAAAACGCGCGCGACTTGCTCTCATTCAAACGAGTCGTTTGCTCAAATTAGCGGGTATTAGCGGCCAATTTTTGTTGGAATAAATTTCTGAAGAGGTGTAGAAAACAACCCAGAAAAGCATTTAGGGGACATATGGGGACATTTTTTTGTAGAGCTTTTCCCCCCTTTTTTTCACAATTTTTTTTAGCGAGTTTTCAAAGTATTTTTTCTCCCCTTATAATAATGACAAAAAATATCAACGACATGTGAAAATGTTCTTCAGAGGGAGGGCAGTAAGCCAGTGAAATCGAAATTTTGATTTATATTTTCAAAATCTGATGCGAAAGCAAAAGTAAAACTTAAAAATCAGACGGTAAATTTCATATTGCCTACCTTGTCAAGTTTAGGCAACCCGCACGTCAAATGAGGGGGGTGAAATGACCTATGAACCATGGATACAGTCCCTGTAGATGTTTAACTACTAGAAAACCATAAAAAGTTATTGGAAATGTGACCTTTTTTTTCCCGGCCCATGTCCGACCCTCCCCATTGACTCGATCCACCGTGCGGCGCCGCTTGCGATCTGGCAGCACCGCGTTTTGTCCATTCAAACCCGCATACAAAGTGTCGATTCGTGGGAGTGCACTTCGCACCTCCATTAGTTTGACCTTTTTCATGCATTTGAATCGACGAAATGCGGCGTTGCCAGATTACACGCGACGCCACTGATCATAATTTTTTTTTGTTTTTTTCCGCGAAAGTTTGATTATTTCACATGGAGGCGGAGAGTGGGGAGGGGAAAAAGGGAATGAGATGGGAAATGAAGGGGGAAGGTGGGGGAAAGCGGAAGGGAGGTGTAAAAGGGTACCTGGAATCAAGTACGAAAACCAAAAAGATCACAGCCAAAAAATCTAAGTATCTCCACTTTGCTACCCCCACCCCTTTTTCCCCTCCAGCCATCCCCTAAATCCTCAATTTCGATTCTGTTTTTTGGTTGATGGAATCTTGCTAACCTCAATTGGCGTTTTTTCCATCTCATTCGGTAAAAAATAAAGTTTTTCAGATGGTTACTTGTTTCATATCCAAAATTTTAGGACTAAATATAGGAGGGGTATTGAGGGGGGATATCTCGAAAACTTGCCCCCACAACCCCATACTTTTTTTTCATGAAATTATCTTCTATAGTGCCTAGAAGTAAAAAAACCTCGATTTATAAGTTTCAAAACTACTTAAAGGCAGCTGACCGATAAAAATCTGGGAAAAGTCACATTTTTGGGGGTTTTCCGACACAGATTACAGTATACTAATCACTGAACGTAAAATTCTTTTTTCAAATCGAGTTTTCACGTGAAAAGCTTTAAAAATACATACTTATTACCATTCTGCATGGTTGAAATCAAAATTTTGAATGACGGTGGTAAAATGGGACGAAAGAACTTTGGGGTCGAAAACGACCCCGCGCGACTACTCGCGGAAGTTTTTAGGGCGCGAGTGACGGCGGGTTAAAAAGTTTGTCCGCTTGTTTAGAAAGAATTACACAGACCCCTTGCGAATTCAACGTTGCATTCACTTAAATAGTTTGAAACCCGTTCGAATTTTAGTATCACTATACTTCCAATTTTTTTTTTTTGTATGATTGTGAAGGAGTTTCTATCATAATGTTTTGTTTCCAGGTATAGAACTAGTAAAAACAGTCAAATTTTAAACAGCCACCCGAACGAATGAACGAGACATTTTATTTTTTTTCACATCATTCAAGCCAGCGTGTATTTAACACCCCTATTTCGGAGCAATTTTTTTTTTTTTTTTTTTTTTTTTTTTTTAACTGAAACATGCATTTTAAATGATTTACGAATTTTTACTTGTATCTTATAACAAGTAGCCTCGTAGCCCAATTTAGAAGACCTTACCAGTAGGAGGGCTAGTCAGCTTTATAGTTTTGAGAAAACCGTGTTTGAAAGTTTCAAAAAGGTTTTTCGATACTTTAAAATATAGGAAAAAAAGAAAAACCAAGTTTTGGTTCAATCTATTTTCAACTTTAAAGACCACCAAAAAACCACCGCGAAACTTTCAATCGCGTTTTTCTCAAAACTATAAGCTGTTCTCCAGCTGATGCAAGCGCAAGAATTAGCTCATGATAAATTTACAACGCTATCTTAGCACGAGATAGAACTGCTATGATGAATAGAAAGGTTCTCCGTAGCCTTTATTCCATATGAAAATGAAGGAAGAGTTTATTCTTTATTCCATACTACAAGTATGAGTTGTTGGGTCCTGGGTGGATACAGGAATTCGTCTTTTTCTCCTTCCATTTGAACACGTGCGTTAGGATCCTCGGAGAAAGGGGCTAAAGCTAAACACATTTGTTCAAATGGGAGGAGAGAGGGGAAGTGTGCCGGGTGTTCAAAAGTAAGAAAAAATATGTTAAAAACTTAAGCAAGTGAGATCGGTGAATTTTAAATGAATGTTGACGTTAAACGCAGGGTTGAAAATCCCTCCAATACTACCTACTCAAAAAAAAGATCGCTTAAACTTCGAGGAAGGCTGGAGCATGTAACGGATTTAAACAAAAAAAACAAAAAAACAAAAAACAAAAAAAAAACAAAAACAAAAAAAAAAAAAACAAAAAAAAAAAAAAACAAACAAACAAGATTTAAACGGAAACGGAAGGTGAGCAATTCGACGTAAATGAAAATCGTTCCGTATACTCTGCCTTTCTCGGGAAATCATAATAGGACCCGATCCGGCTTACCCTCTCGCACGCCACGCCATGCCACGCAGCGCGCCCGTCTCACTGTGATGAGCAGCGGGTTGCAGATTTACTTCCTCTGACGCTAACCACTTCGCGAGAGTGAGCACGGAATCAAAATAATCCTACGCCACGCATTTGATCGGTAAATAAATAGCAATACTCAAGAGCTCGAATGGTTGCCAAGTCTCAAGTAAACAGACGTGCTACAATGGACTATCGACGAAGTAAAGTTTGTTGCGAAATTTTCACGAGCTAAGTTTTGCCTTCAAGGTTCCGGTTAGGCCACTCTTCATACTTTTTACACATTACATGTGAGGGGCCAGTGCGGGTGGGGTGGGAGAATGGGGCAGTTGCAAGGGTCTGAAATGTTGTGTTTTTTATGTAGAAAATGATAGTACTTGATAAGCTGAGAAAAATGGTGCCTTTGGTTTTTTCCTAAAAGTCTTGGTTTTGGAGATACACGCGTGTAAAGTTGCACGAATTCGTGTGTGTAGTGACGTCACTACGCGGAATCCCCATTTGAGACAATGTATTTTGGGCCAAAATCTCATTTCCGGAACAAAGGGACTTAATTAGAAACCAAAGGCATCTTTGTTCTTAGCTCATCAAGTACTTCCATTTTCTTCATAAAGAACACAACATTTCAGACCCTTGCAACTGCCCTATTGTTGCAGATCAGTCTCGCATTTACACGCATAACTGCGGAAGTGGCCGCTTAGAGTCCCTTGATGGAAATATTGTTCAGGATGTACAGTCGGGGACAAAAAGAATGTTAGACGATGGATTTTGGTATATATAGGCCACTTGCAATGCTTAAATTCATTGAGATGAGTATTGCGGGTAGCCTACATCCAGGAGTCGTCTGACATTCTTTTTGTCCCCGACTGTACCAGACCACCCGGATAGATTTTCTAGAAAACTATGCTGACCGAAACGATTTGAAAGAATGAAGTCAGGTATAGGAAATTGACCTCAAATTTTTCATTTTTGATACTTTCAAAAGCCCCCGACAGTCCGAGGTTCAAGCACATTTTTCAAGTTTCAAGGCGAAACTTAGCATGTGAAAATCTCGAGTCAATCTTTAATTCGTTGATAGTACAGTAGAGTCCGCGCAGTAAGGAGTTAATTTAGTTCCATATTGTTCCACATTGTGTGTATTTTGGGCCAAAATTACATCTTTAGAACGATGAGACCTAGAGAAAAACAAAAGACAGCCTTCTTTTCATAGCTCCTCGAGTACTTTTATTTGATTACTGAAAAAAAAAAAAAACACTGTAAATTTCTGACCCTATTGCCTCTGCCCCTTATTTAAATGATGTGACATTAAGATTTTTTGTGAATCATTGAATCATCATATAGTACCTCCGAAATTGCTTGTGGATTTTTTAGTCATAAAAGCACTGCAAAATACCTATGTTAAACATTGAAGAAGTGCACATGCATTAATTACTTTGGAGTTCAGTGACGTAGCGTACAATTTGGCAACGTTGTAATGTGTCCATTTAAACCTATAAAAATGATCGAACTATTGGGTGTTCGGTGAACACCTTTGCATTCGACTTTTTACATGGGTTTAAATGAACACATGACAAGGTTGCCAAACGGCACCCTACGGCACTGTTGGAGTTTTAACGCGCAGTATAAACACTCTGCTTTGTGTGCTTTAAAAAAAAAAAAAAAAAAAAAAAAAAAAAAAAAAAAAAAAAAAAAGAAGAAGAAGAAGAAGAAAAGGGAAAAAAATAAAAAAATCCTGGACGAAGAAACGAAGAAAAGCAGAACTTTTAAAAGAAAGTTTCATGAGGTGTGAGAGGTGAATAATGCAAAGGACGAGGAAAATAAATGCGCAGATTTCAACGATATTCTTCTTGAATTATTCATGAGTTCAGAGATGTTGTTGTTGTTGTTTTTTAATAATGAAGTTTCATTGTTGTTGTTATACTTATATTCCTGTCCATTCTTTTCATCAAATCTTTGATTTATCAAAAAACGTATTGCAATAATATTGCTTCAATTTATGTGTAGCTGATAGAGTAATTCAGGGTCGGTGCCACATACATAGGAGTGTTTAGTGCGTTGGCTCAAAAGACGGTCAATTGACAGTGGGGGGGGGGGGGGGGGGGATTAGCTTAAACCAGATATTGGGTTCGTTCAGAATCCCGGCAAGGACGTGGACTTACTCTTGTTGTTTAAAGTAATTGTTATGCATTGAGAATATCCACCGTGGTTCAATTGAACTATATACTAACAACCCTGACACAATACACATCAAACGATGACAATATAATCCAGGGGCGGGTTTTGGAAGTCAAAAATCAAAATGCCTCAAGTGGCCCATTAGTTTTGTTTTTAACGAAAGAGGTTTCAGAACGAAAAATAGACCGTTTATGTCCTGAAGTCATAGAAACGCATCTTGGTTCTGAAAATAGACAAAGCATCGACATTGCGCTATCAAGCATCAAGTGTATCGAATACACTAATACACGAATACACGAATACAATATGGATCAATCTCGGTGGTTTACTTATCGGACTTATTCAAATACCTACATTGTGTCATCGTACAGATGGAGGACACCCTATATCGTACCTTCAGCCCTTGAGACAAAGCGTGTCAAACATCTTGGACATTACACACACATGTGTTAACGTGTGAGTCTATAGTCCGAAAGTTGGGGGGGGGGGGGGGGGGGAGGACCTGCTCAATGATGACAAGCAATGAGCTATAGAGATAGAGAGGATTTTGTGGAACGTGATATTGAAACTTCACAAAAGTAGTCACGAAGGAAATCTCCTATGGACGTTTTTCACACAGATTCCGTTTGTTCGCCTCATACTTTTCAACTTTTAAATTTAAAAAAAAAAAAAAAAAAAAAAAAAAAAAAAAAAAAAAAAAAAAAAAATGAGACAAATACATATGAAATTGGTTATAAACGAAAGTGCAAGTGTTTTAGAGTGGTATCTGGACTCAGAAATCGATATGAGTGTTTCTTCTGGAGGGATTTGCACAATAAAGAAACTGGCATACGACAGAAAAAATCGAAGTTTTCTCACCTGAATATAGTTTTATCCAATGAGCTATAACTTTAGAGTGGCACATCAAGGAACGTTCCGCTGGTTCATTGTTGTCACCTAGGGCGCCGCCATCTTGCCGTAAAAATCGATTTTGAGGTTAAGTTTTGAAGGTTGTTTCCGGTCGTTTCGTAAACAAACTCGGGCATCGCCGGAAACGACCTACGAATCTGCCGTCCAAATTCCCGCCAAATTCCGAACGACCTACAAAATTTAACCTCAAACCTTGGAATCTGCCGTCCAAATTCCGCTTTTTCCCGGGATTCCTTCTACCCTGTGTGGCACAAGGTGGACCAGCCCGCTGCCACTCTAAAGTTATAGCTCATTGGTTTTATCAGAATCTGTGTCCAGATAGCCACTCTACAACGCTTGCACTTTCGTTTGAAACCAATTTCCTCTGGATTAATTACAATTTTTGATTTTAGGTTAAAAAATATGAGGCAAACAAACCAGGATCAGATCCCACATGATGTCACACTTTGAGTGAGATAGGAATTAATACATGCATGAGCCTCTCTATTATTATAGCTCTTTGGTGACAAGGAAACAAACATAACCTCCATACCCAAACTTGCTACTTTAAAAAATCGTGATCAAAGATTTGATGAAACACTATTCGAAGATCATTATATTGACCTTAGAAAGATATTAGATCAAAAAAAGTTAAAATAACTTTTGCAACTTCAAAGCACTATAAAGATGATGGTGTTGGTTTGTTTGTCACTAGGTAGGTATAGTATCCGACAAAAATCACCGTAAAAAGAATGGTGATGGAACTGTTGAGCGAGTTGATGACTGTTGCGCATTTTAAGTGAACACATACGCTGTACTTCAAGTTTACCTCCTAAAACCTTGTTACGGACACTACGATATTAATGTCTTTGGACTTATTACATGAACCTATTTTTCAATGAGATCAGATATTATGGTGTTGGGTTAAAGAAACGAATCGCAAATACGTTAGCGCCTCTACCCTCATCTTTAATGATTTATAGTTTTAATTTCGATTTAAATCAACATTTTTTTTTTTTTTATTATTATTATTTTTACTTTATTTTTTTTATTTTTTATTTTTTATTTGACATTGCGGTGCAAACTGAAGATTACTCATCTGCATCATAGACAATCATTATTCATTATATAACGGCGGGGACATATATACCTCACCAGGAGATCAGTGGCGTAGCGTGCAATTTGGCAACGTTGTATCTTATCTATTTAAACCCATGTAAAAGATCGAATTCGAGGGTGTTCACCGAACACTCAATAGTTCGATATTTGGTTTTAAATGGTAAAAGTACAACGTCACCTTTCACGCTACGCCACTGCAGGGTATGCAATACGCAACGCACGCTATATTAATTCAATACGTGTATTGAGTACAACACTCACTGCGTATTACATATATCCTTGCCAGCAGGATGTTTCGTCCTCGCTATTTCAATCCACCATCCACTTTGTTACATTTTTTTTTTTTTTTTTTTTTTTTTTTTAATCAGTGGTCATCTTTAAAGGGGGGAAATGTACGTATGCATCACTCGTAAATATTTTCATTTCAAGAATATATATATTACAAACCAGATGTTGTTGATTGTTATTTAATCGACGTATCCTCGTTTATGGCACAAAAGAAATACCGATAAAATCGGCAAAAATAAATTAATAAAACTGTGATGGTGCGACCAGGCGTCCTGTCATTCATTTATTTGAAGTTTATGGGATACCTAACATACGCTCTGTTTTAATTTGATTTTTGTTCCCCTCTCTTTATCAAATTATCTTAAAGGCTGAGTAAAATTTCAGAGGTAGGCATTAGTATAAAATGGGTCTGCATATTTTCGTTTCAATAACGAAAGCAATACTAATAAAAATACGATAAAAAATAAATAAATAAAACCGTATCAGGATCAGGATGAACCGACTAATTTATTTTCAGCGCACCCCATTTGGTGTTTAATCTTGCACGTAGAATTGATTCCAAGCGACGCGTCGCATAACGTCAGACGTCGCTTCTCGACGTTTGTCTCTTTTCGTCTCCCCTCCCTCCCTCCCTCCCTCCCTCCAAAGTCCCGCTCCCCTCTCTTTGCTGCTCCCCAGACAGGCGCCAACCGGATGCTTTGCCAGGGATAAAACCCTCTCCTTCCATTGAATCGAAATGAAACTTTAAAAAGCCGATCCTAATCAGCATCCGAATCCATCCCTTTTTCTCGTCCGGCGAGGCGAGGCTAGGTGAGCCGAGGCGTAATCCCTTCCCTCACAAATTATGCGTCATTAATCCCTTCCTGAACTGAGCGTTTTTGTTTTCCTCCTCAACGACACTTGATTGACATGGTATGCAAACATTGTGCTGTTATGATTTCTACATTTTAACATGTTTTGTATTGACCCGTTAGCTTCAGGAACAGGATGCGTAGACCTGAACGGGAGAAGAGCTCGCTAAAAGTTATGATAAAATCATGAGTAATTTTATGGTTTTGATATTCTAATATGTTTTCTACAGGCTCTGAATCTAAGCGGATGAGCAGCACCGTGACCTATAGCCGTACCTTCGGAAAGACAGAAAGGCAACACCTGCACCGGACGGCTCTTGGCTTTTACGTGATTTTAAGACGATTATATTCTCAGTTAAAAGCGTCATGAAGAAATGTGTCCTTTTTATTTTTTTATGTGTCTTTTCTATCCTTTTTTTACCTTTTTTATTTATTAATTTATTTATTTATTTATTTATTTATTTATTTATTTATTTATTTATTTATTTATCTATTTATTTACCTATTTATCTATTTAGCTATTTATTTATTTATCAATTTATATATTTATGAATTTATCTATTTATCTATTTATTTTTCGTGACTTCTTATTCTCTCCATCGTATTTTTTCTCATCCTTTTTCGAAAAATTTTGATCGTTATAGTATCTTTACTTTTTTCTTCATCACAAAATTTTGATCGTTACTACTCGGTGACAAAAGAAATTGTCTAGAAAGCACTACCTATCGAGTTTTTTCAAGGTTTAACAAGAGTAGTTTTGATGTTGTAAATAATAGCCAGCGGCGGCTCGTTTAATGTGGCAACAACGTATTATCCCCATTAAAACCCTCGTAAAATAATCGATCATCAAGGAGTCCCTGAGAAATCGATTCTTCAGCATCGGTTCAAACGACAAAAAACAAGGTTGCCAAATAGCACGATGAGCCGCCACTGTCCATAGCAAATATGTTAACACCCGTAACAAACAATAATCTTTCCTTCCGTTTACACGGCCTTTCAGTCTCGATCTAGATGAGTCCGTCCTCCTCCCCACTCTAAAGTTTCAATCCGTAAAAATATAAAAATCCCCAAGTATGTTCAGCCTGCAGTTACCGGAAGGGATGACTTCACAATGTAATTCAATACAAGCAGCGCGACGACCGACCGAGCCTATTCTCGGTGTTCAATTATTCTCGAAGGATTTAGGTCCCTCCGAGCATAAAGAGGATGGACTCAAAGAGTAAAGCGAGCTCCAATGGTGAAAGAGAGTGTCCCAAAAAAAAAAAAAAAAAAAAAAAAAAAAAAAAAAAAAAAAAAAAAAAAAATGCCTCTGCCGGTAATCTGGCTCCTAAACCGAGCTTGAGATACTTCCCGCCGCGCACACAAGCTTCACTTTATCCTCTCTCATCTCGAAAGAGTACTCGAAAGAGCCGTAAAAAGGGGGTTGACGGGGGGCATCGAATGGTGAGCTCCGCCGCAGCCGCCGGAATCTATTTTGTAATAAAATTCTGAGTAGAATGTCTTGTGTCGCGGCCTGTGAAAAACGCAAGGGGGAAAATATCTTGGGAGGAGGGGGGGGGGGAGATACCTTATCACTTATTTATTAAATGGAGATACGTTACGATTTTTATGGCACCTTTTTTCTTCTACCGTGAAAGAGACGCGGCCGAGACGCGACGGACGCGACGTGGCAAGAAGCAAAGAGTCCTGCTCTGTCACTGCTTCTGTCCCTCCTCTCCCTCCATTCTTCCCGCTCCCTTCCTGCCCCTCTCCCCCCTCATGAGTCTGGGCTAATATTTTTTAGGCCTCATCGAATTTGTGGTAGAAATATCTGACCTCCTGCAGACTCGAATCAAAAACTGCGTTGCCAAATTTTGGGGATGAATCCATAAAACAGAAACGAATCGTATTGTATACTCGCAATGGCAAATCTTTGTAAGGAGGTGCACAGAAGCACGACCCCCCCCCCCCTGGCCACACTGCCTCAACCCAGAAGCCTCAAATATCACTTTTATTTAGCAGGAAATATCCCAAAATTACTTCGTCTGCGATACTTCAAATTTTAAATTTCGTAGTCGAGTGAAAAGAGTCGAATGCGAAAGTTCAAGGTCGGCGGTGGACCAGTACCAATGGTGGATAAGGTGGATTTCCCGCAGTGGCGATGGCGTATAGCTTGCAATTTGGCAATGTTGTACTGTGTCCATTTGAATCCATGTAAAAAGTCGGATGCGAAGGTGTTCACCGAACACCCAATAGTTCGATATTTTTAATAGGTTTAAATGGAGAAAGTACAACGTTGTCAAATTGCACGCTACGCCACTGATTTGCCGGCATTCCGGTCCATTTCCATACTCCTTCCTCTCCTTCTCATTATTCTGACCCACTCTTCCCCCATCCTCCAATCAACTCATTTGAGTGGAGCAAAGATATCTTCGACTCGTTTCCGCCTCCGAGGAGGTCTAATACCAACGACCAATTGTTCACATTTACACTAAACAGACCTACTAGTATGTCGACTTTGCCATTTAATCTCGGATTTTTAATTTCCTTAAAAATAAAATCTGATGCATAAAATTGCTTGATATTTTCCAGACCAAGACTTAAAATTTAGAAGGAAAGTTCCTAAAAGTTTCAAGAAATTCTATGAACTAATAGGTCTAATTTTATTATAAATATTAGCCAAGTGCAAATGTCAACTTCTAAAGTCGAGCGAACGTGAACGCGAACGCGAACGCGAACGCGAACGCGAACGCGAACGCTACTAAAAAAAAATCCGCGCCATGCATTTCACCAGGGCGAACGCGTTCGCGAAGGTTTTAGCATTTTGCAAGGGATTCAAGGTGTTTCGTCATTGATAGGTGACTTTCTGACCGATGAATATCCTTTGCATCTAAACGATGCGATTTATTACAGCCTAAACGGCTGTAAAAAAAAAAAAAAAAAAAAAAAAAAAAAAAAAAACTATTTCTTTGTATTTTTCTGTAATAATTCAGAACCATTAATATCACAATAAACAAAGTGTCGCTCCACTTTTTTTTATTATTATTTAGGAATCTATGACATAAACATCAGAGAAAATAAGAGGAGGGGTTTCTAATAGCTTTGACTATAAAGTGTTTACGTGTTTGGGGGAAAATAACATAAACTACATGGATTACAAATGGACAAAATCGGGAAGATGTACCGTGCAGGAAACTTAGCGTCGCGTCGCGAGCCAGCGTTCGCGTTCGCTTAGGTGTGGCACGAGCTTAAGACCTGAACATATAGCTGCTGAATAATGGTTGCAATTATTATTTTATCAGTTGAGTCGTAATAACCGTAATGATACTATCACTGAGGGCCGTTTTAACCCAACAAAGCAAAAAAATAAATCTGTATATATAACTCGAACTAGATAGGAAATTTTCACGAGTATAAGTCTAATATTTATGTTTCGACCAGATATGAGATGGTTTGTCATATATTGCCATGAATTCGTGTGAAGCAATAGTCTTGAGTAAAAAGTCCATTTTAATTCCCTCCACAGTTTTTCTAATAGGATCAACAAATATTTTTTTATTCAACGTTATCATTACCGAGCAGAGACTTTAGTCAGTGATTACTTTATATCTATCGCACAAACAGAAATTGGTTTCGATTATTACAGTTAAAATTACTGTAATACGAGAGCCATTTTAGGAGCTGATCCGCCTTACAGCTCAGATTGCTACAATCGAAACTGTAATCGAGGAACTCAATATCTGACTGTGAATTAAAGAACACTTTGAAATTAGTTTAGGATTGATTGAATACTAATAATATATGACAAATGGTTAATGGTTTTTTTGCTGCGAAAGACGCAAAATTCGATCTTAACTGAGCGAGGATTCAAGCTTTTAGTTCACAAGATTCGCTGCGCCTTAGAAACGCAGTTTATGCAATAAGATGTCCTAAGAGTACGAATAGTTGCTCTTGCGTTATATTGAGCAATAAGCAGTTACGGAGCAATGAGCTATCAGAATAACTCACCGACCACCACTAACTCATTTAAACGGTCCATTTAGCAATGCTGGTGTTGGCCATTTCTTTGATTTATTATTAACAGTATGCGGTTGGTACACCTTTACAAGCGCGCGAATACATTTGCCAGAATCTACGGCTTCGGAAACAAGAGTCTTTGCAAACGCTCATTTATAAAAGCACGGGCACCGTTTGATGGTGACCGTTAATCGGGGAAACTTGCATTTCGCGGTATTCTGCAACGGATTTAATGCGGATGCTGAATTCCAAGTATCTCATTTAACTAATACGGGAAAGATAGTACAAAAGAACAGTTTTTCTCATTTTTTAAACGACTTCATAATGACGCAAAATCGCTACAGAGGACAAAGAGTCAATTCTTGTGAGCGTGCTGTATTTTCCAGAACTCATTTTTCTCAACGGAACCTTAAAAATTGTTGGCATATTCGAGATTTGATATAACGAAAAAAGAGGTTCATTAATTCGCAAGATTGCTTACGGAGGGTTTTAATGGAATTTTATTGTATGTTCTTTCCTTTCATTCCACATCGTCTAAAAAACGGCGACTTTCTGACTGTACAACGGACGTCGAAAAGGCTTTTCGCTCTTCATTTATAATGGAAACATATACGTACACGGAAAAAACTACGGTGAAAATAACCATACGGATACCTGATTTTGGCACCTGCTAGATGTTATGGTAATGTTAACCAGAAGTATACTATGTTTTGACTAGGTACTAGAAGATGTTACCTGATTGCAAGTCGAATTTACTCAAAGTATCGGTAAATGTACCATACTTTTGGTAAAGTTTACCATAACATCTAGCAGGTGCCAAAATCAGGTATCCGTATGGTTATTTTCACTAATCTTTTTTTTTCCGTGTAATGCGCTGCTGCACCTTGAGATGACGAACCTTCACGCGTAAGATTGTGATAAAATTTTTACAAAAACAACAAAGAATCCAGACAACTGACTTTTCTATAATTTGCGTCTTTGGTAAAAATTAAATAACTATAACTATTCTGAAAGATAAAAATGAACCACACATTCTAACATTTCGAGGAAGATTGTTTCTTTCTAGTTTTACACGGATTCTCATGTGATTTCATCTACTAAGATAGTTCAAAAGAAGAAAAAAATATACTCTAGGATTCATTAAAGAGTGGATACACGCTTTTCGGAAAACGGTCACTAGACACCATGCCTATAGTTATATCAAATTATGACCTAACCTAACGTAACCTAACCTTTTATAAGGGTACAGTTTTCCAGTTTTGTAAAGGTATACCAAAGAGAAGGTTGTGCCTCTAAGTTTTCTAATGTTAGATTTGTTTGATTTTTTTTTTATTTATTTATTTTTTTTTTTATCTCAGCATCCATAAATATAACTACAAAAAATCGCAAAAACTGGAGGTCAATGTCATTATTCGAATCTAAGGTCTAATCTCGATAACAGCCCATTTTCAAAAAATCATAAGTTCCATTATAAAAGTCAGAATTTAAATAGTCAAGTTTAAATAATTCCGTATTGAGGTTTTATTTGCTCATCTTAACCCTCACCATTTTTTTTTTTTTTTTTTTTTTTTTTGCTAATATAAAAATCCAGTGCTGATTCTCCATCAGTATTTTACCACCAAGAAATGTTAAACTAAAGAAGTTATGAGTGGACTTAATTATACTATTTTTAACACATTTTTTGTGATAAGAAAAAAAGTTCGGTCGAGAAAAAGATAATGATTTTAAAATATTGTTTGTTTTGTTTTTGTTTTTGTTTTTGTTTTTGTTTTTGTTTTTTTTTCGAAATTTTTCCAAACATTAATTACGTAGTTATAGTTGAAAATCATGCCAATAGTTGACCTTCTCCAGCACAATTAATCGAAAACAACAAGTTCTCGATGTATAATGCATTTTTTCCCAAGAGCAGTCGCTCATTTATTTTAGGCGTGTGACAAAGTCGCCAGACTATATAAATAAATCACTCGAGTGGACAGTTGGTTACGCTTTCATTACATTTTTTTTATTAAAATTATCTATAAATTCCGAGGAATCTTCTCAATCAGAAAAGTTCCGTGTAATTAAACATCATAGGCTTTAATTTAAAAAAAAAAGAACTATTACGCTTGTCTTTGATACTGCGAAGGTTTAAACATTAATTTATGAAACACACAAGAGCCCGCGCATGGTTGAACAATAAGCAACAATACAAAGGATCACGTGTAACCATGCAATAGGTACAATTAATGCAAATACCGAGGGATCGGCTATATTAAAAGGTTCTGTATTAACAGTACACAAATATTTAGTGAAAAAAATGTGGTCCAGAAAGAAACGGTACATAGGATTATATTAACCTTTAAAAAGCTTTGTTGTAATGTTAAGCTAAATGTACATTTTTTCTTGAGCATCGCGATAAGCAAAGATATGATGAAGTAGCTAGTTACTATACATACACTGATAAAAAAATAATAATAATAAATTAACAAAAAACTTGTTCTTCCTACCAAATATCAATGAAATTTGGATAGTATAATTTATTGGTTGCATAGATTGTACTGACCAAAATATTTGGTACTCCAGACAGTGCTTCGGTAGTGGGTACCAATTCTGTACTAATTTCATTGTGTAAGTACAACCAATTTTACTGGCAGTACTTACCTAATATAACTGATCCCAATCACTAATTATTGGTGACAATACCAGTTTATTGGTTAGGGTACCAAATTTATTGATTTTAGAACAAAAAATAAATCAGATTGCGCAAATGTCACCAATAATTAGTTGTAAATGGTTTTTTTCTTTTTTTTTATAGCGAATGTTTGACGCCCAATTGTTTTTCCATGTGACTGCTAACTGTCATGTATTATGCAAGCACAAAATCACTCAAATTCTAGCTTACCTGTTTTGAATTTGACGAAGCTTAAACTTGTGATGTCTCAAACATTTGCTGTTAAAATTTATTCGTAAGAATAACCAATAAATTAGACGAATAATTGAACAGGTTCATGCGAAAACGTCGGTTGTCCATTTCTTTTACATTCGACTTTGTGAGCGCACATCACTCTTAAGAACCCACTGCGTCTTTACAAGTCCTAATCAGAATGTTTCCTCGGCTTCTTGCTCATATTTCCCTCTTTCTTTAATTTTTTATTTTTTAATTTGCTAATTTTCTAATTTTTTTTTTTTTTTATATTTGTCTTCTCATTAAAAATATTTTGGACATCGGACATTTTCGCATGAACCTGTTCAATTGTCTCTAATGATTAGTCTATTATCCTTTTTTTTTTTTTTTTTTTTTTTTTTTTAAAGAATTGGAACCCAAATTTTTCCCCCGATTAAATACTAATTATTATGCGTTGAGTAAGCACAAAATCACTCAAAGTCTAGCTTACCTGTTTTGGACTTTACGAAGCTGAACTTTGTGATGTCTCAAAAACTTGTTGTTTACGTCGTCCAAGGCAAGATCGACGGCCGGTCCACACCGCTCCAAGTCGAACGGCGAGTTAAGGCGAGACGCCATGAGGACTCCCACATTGTAATACGTGATGCTACCATCGTCAATGCTCCGAGAGAAAGAGCCGGTCCCCGCGACCCATAGGCAACCGGTGCGAATCCACAGGCATGTGATGCAGGCGACGACGATACGGACGAGGACGCTGGCGAGAACGCCGGTGCTCGTCCGCATTTGGCGTCGCGACGCGGCCGAGGCTCGGCTGAGAGGGAGACGCGACGCGACGCTTTGCTGCACGCGGAGGTCGAGGCTAGCGCGTTCGCGTAAAACGAGGCGAGGGTGAGACGACACACAGGCGAGAGACGAGCGCGTCTGTAAATCGGCAGGAGGAAAATGCGGCGACGGTTGCATGGGGTCGGGTGTTCGGTGCCCGCCAAAAAACCCCCCCGAACAGAGAAGGTGAAGTCGGAAGAGAAGGGTTGGAAATGAGGCACATGCGTCGTAGCGCGTTTCCTCCATCGGCCGTCTGTCCTTCCTGCAAGGATGCCACATCCGTGGGCATGCTTTTCACCACAAATTTGGGCTGAAACTTGACATTTTTCTAAAAATTCTTCAATTCGATAGGTTTGATGCAAGTTAAAAATAAAAAATGAAAAATAAAAAAATTGAACTGCTGGAAAACAAAAAATAGTTTAAGCGTTCCCTCCATCGGCCGTCTGTCCTTCCTGCAAGGATGCCACATCCGTGGGCATGCTTTTCACCACAAATTTGGGCTGAAACTTGACATTTTTCTAAAAATTCTTCAATTCGATAGGTTTGATGCAAGTTAAAAATAAAAAATGAAAAATAAAAAAATTGAACTGCTGGAAAACAAAAAATAGTTTAAGCGTTCCCTCCATCGGCCGTCTGTCCTTCCTGCAAGGATGCCACATCCGTGGGCATGCTTTTCACCACAAATTTGGGCTGAAACTTGACATTTTTCTAAAAGTTCTTCAATTTGATAGGTTAAATGTAAGTTAAAAATAAAAAATAAAAAAATAAAAAAATTGAACTGCTGGAAAACAAAAAATAGTTTAAGCGTTTATTCCATCGGCATGTCCTTCCTGCAAGGATGCCACATCCGCGGGCAGCTTTTCACCACAAATTTGGGCTGAAACTTGACATTTTTCTAAAAATTCTTCAATTTGATAGGTTTAATGCAAGTAAAAAATAAAAAAAAATAATAAAAAAAAAAAAAAAATGAACTGCTGGAAAACAAAAAATAGTTTAAGCGTTTCCTCCATTGGCCGTCTGTCCTTCCTGCAAGGATGCCACATCCGCGGGCAGCTTTTCACCACAAATTTGGGCTGAAACTTGACATTTTTCTAAAAATTCATCAATTTGATAGGTTTAATGAAAGTAAAAAATAAAAAAATAAAATAAAAAAAAAATTGAACTGCTGGAAAGAAAAAATAGTTTAAGCGTTCCCTCCATCGGCATGTCCTTCCTGCGAGGATGCCACATTCGCGGGCAGCTTTTCACCACAAATTTGAGCTGGAACTTGACATTTTTCTAAAAATTCTTCAATTTGATAGGTTTAATGCAAGTTAAAAATAAAAATAAAAAAAAAATAAAAAATTGAACTGCTGGAAAACAAAAAATAGTTTAAGCGTTCCCTCCATCGGCATGTCCCTCCTGCACGAATGCCGCATGCTCGGGGAGCTTAAAAATTCATCATAAATTTGGGCTGAAATTATACATTTTTCTAAAAATTCTTCAAATCGATAGGTTTAAAGCAATTTTTTTTATCAAAAAGGTTCAATAGTGTAATGAAAAAACAAAAATAGAAAGAAAAAAGCGTAGCGCGTTTCCTCCATCGGCCTTCTACGTCCTTCCTGCAAGGATCCGTGGGAGCTTAAAAATTCACCGTAAATTTGGGCTAAAACTTAACATAATTCGAACAAAAAAAATTTAAGTCGATGGATTCGATGCGCAACAAATAAAAGAAAATAAAATAAATAAATTTTTAAAAATAAAGAAAAAAGCCGTTTCACAATTTTGATGTTAAAAATCGGGACTGATAAATAGTTTTGTTAATTTAACATCACGTAATGCTAAATCGACAAACCATTGTTGCTAATCTAACAAAATGACTGTGCATTTCACGTACACCATTTTTTTATTATTTAACAATCGTTTGTGTTATTTTAACAATACCGTTTTTTTCGATTTAGCATTCCGTTTTTTAAGGTAACAAAACTATTTCTATCAGTCACAATATTCAGTAAAAAAATTGTGAAATGAATTTCAATTTTTCCCCTCTTGTGATTCGTATGACACATATCCTAGAAATACGACGATTGCTTTTAACAGTTCCAAAATCCACTTTTTACCTCATAAGGAAAGCTTTCAAAAAGTGTGGTGACAATGGTGCTGTAACTCAAGGAGTGATACAAGATTTAATTACATATAACGAGTCAATCCGTTAGAGCAGTCAATTTAATATTTGAACTCCGAATCGGGTTGAAAGTCATTCATCAGTGTAAATCAAATGCAAGTTGGACCATACCAAAAAGTGGATAGGCCACTGTTACACATAGAGCGATGCGTTAAGATGATAGCGCTGCTGGATTACCATTTAACTAATTGACCTTGGTTACAATTGAGTCTTGTAGATAATTCGTAATTATAATTTACTCGTAGTAACTAGTACCGAGGGGATGATTGATGCGTAACACCAGTGGCTAGGCGTGAAATTTGGCAGCAATGTATTTCCTCCATTTAAATTCACCAAAAAAGTCGAACGCTTCAGTCATCGGCGATGACCAGGATTTTCGACCTTTCTAATGTGTTTAAATAGGGAAAAGGAACGTTCAGTTATGATGGGAGATGTGTTATCCTGAGGGCTGATCATCTATACCCTTTTTGTGATCTGACAAGGCTGCAATAATAATTATACCTGCGCTTTTTTTTTAAACGCACTAGGATAAGACTGAAAGTTAACTGTACACCGAGGGGGAAAAAATAATGTTAAATCAACAGGAAAAGTCTTTCCTGTCGATTCAACAGTTCATTTTTCTCGCTGTAATCTTATTTTACTACACTCGAAGTTTATTTTAGCTGATAGACCCAATAATTTAAACTTTCAACCGCGTTTCCCCCAAAATGTGGTTGTTGCATGCGCGTGTCGTTAACCCGGCAAGTACCGATGTCACTCATATATGGACCAAACATTGGCATAGTAATTAAATTGCATCATTAAAGGTTTTGAAGCAATCAAATGAATGAGTATTACAGTCAAAAGTGTTACTTTTAGCTGGTTCAATTGTCGCTTTAGACGCTTTTATGATGCGATTTCTAAGATATTTTGCGGTGTCAGAGAAAAGTCCTGCTACCATAAAGAATGTGCTACAATCAGAATGAAAACTTAGGTTTTGAAACATTATTTTTTGGTCTGCCATTTTGAGGAGTTCGAAACTACCCATAGAAACCCCATAGAATGACCCATAGAAACTTAAGGGGAGCTTGCTGTAAGCAATTTTTTTTATTTTTTATTTATTTATTTATTTTTTTTTTTTAAATACGAGGGGTGTTCAATAAATAAGGCGCTTTTGTCTATAAAACGAGAAAGAATCATACGAGGTGGCAAATTAAAGCAAATTCAATACTCTTTAAACTTACAAACTCATTTTTCGACGTAGTCACCTTTTCAGCGACGCATTTCTCCAGATGTTGAATCCATTTTTGCATTCCGTTGAAAAAAAAAACACCTACGGTTGTGATCTGATCTATTCGCTCATAGCGGTCTGCACATCATCATCAGAGCTAAACTGTTTACCCGTCAAGGCTTCCTTGAGCTTTGGGAAAAGCCAAAAATCACTCGGAGCTAAGTCTGGACTGTAGGGGGGAAGGGGGGGGCACCACTTGAAACTTCAACCGATCCAGCGTCTTTTTTGTTTCTGCACTGCAATGTGGTCTTGCATTGTCATGATGCAATAGAAAAGCTGTCCTGTCCGGTCGAATTCTTCGGATGCGAGTTTTCCGATTTCGCATAGTATCGCAGTATCTTGGAGAGTTGACGGTAGGCCCTTTTTTCAGATATTCCTTGAGAATGACCCCGTTTGCATTCCAAAAACTGGTCAGCGTGATTTTTTGAGCTGATTCAGCTTTACTGAATTTTCACTCATGATGTCGCAACTACGGTACTGACCTGATACTGATGAAACTTTTAGATGACAACCTTTAGGTCAACGCTTGATTGGCTGATTGAGACGCTTATCTTATCAGTATCTCCGTTTTTCGAGTTTAAAAGAGTATTAAATTTGCTTTAATTTGCCACCTCGTTCGTTATTTTTCGTTGATTCGTTCTCGTTTTATAGACAATAGCGCCTTATTTATTGAACACCCCTCGTATATTTGGTTCAGCACGTCTCAAGGATCATTTTTAAATATAACAATAGGGTACAGTGGGTACACAGACTCACGTTCTTTTGCACCGAGAGAGCTCATTTTTGTTTTAAAATGTTTGTCTTTAAAATACAAATAAAGTTAATTAACTTTTAATGCATGATTACTTGGAGAAGTACTAGAATTCATAAACAAAATATGCAAAAAAAAAAAAAAAAAAAATCGTTTTTCAAGACATTTTATGTATAAAAAAATACAATTAGTTTTGAAATTTTAATTTAAAAAAAAAAAAAAGAAGTAAATTAACATGTTCAGCTTTGCCAAGATGTGCATTTGAAAAAAAGTGAGCTCTCTAGGTGCAAATGGTCTAAAGACATTTGTATCGAAAGTAAGTATGGTAAATCAACATTGTGAAAATAGGGCTTACAAACTGCCTTTAACGATCGGTGTGACGAAAAAGTAAATGATCGGCTCTCGGGTTCAAATACCTACGTTCTAATCAAACCGACAACTCATATGAAAGAAAAATTAAAAAATGGACCCCAACATAGGCAAAATTTACATAGAGCAGAATCGATCCCTATTAAGGGGTGAGGGGGTCCATTCAATTTTGCCGAAGCGAGCTCGATCTATCGAAAAAGTTGGCAACCACGATCGCTGCTGCACTTCAACCTGTTGCCGCCCACAAGCTGCCGCATCTGCACATATAATCCTCCTTTGCGACTTGCGATCAACCTCAAAACCGGGGCGCACGAAAGCTGAGAAGTGAGAACGCCTGAACGTGAACGAGGAACGGGCAGTCGGCAGTCTGAGCAACCCACTCAGTCTCGATAGTCCTGCTAGTTACTCCACAAAGTTTCGCCCGCTCTTTTGAGTCGCGGTTTCCTGAGAGGAAAAGCTTCGTGTACAAGCCTTAACTTTACCCGAGCTTTTCCATTCATCCGGTTCCGGAGGTTCCCTTAGAAATATTTAAAAATGAATTTGTGTTCTATGAACTTTTTCTACAGCATCGAGACTTGTGGAAACGGGTTTTCGGCATTGGAACACTTGCCTGATGCATGCGGCAGTAAAAATTGAGGCGATTTCTGGTTGCAAAGATAAAATTAAATAAAATCAAATAAATTAAGTATCGGGTGTTCTCTTTTAAAAATGTCATATTCACATTCAAAGCACGCCTAAAAGAACCAAAATTCACTCCCAAACTCAAAAAATGTGTTTGAAAAGATTCAAAAATGGCGGTCAAATGAGCGGGTCACAATAGGCAGAGGATACGAACCGTTCTTGAATTTCGAACCGGTTCCGGTTCCGAATCATCTGCTAAATTTAGAAACGATCCCGGTTTCGGCTCTAGCAAAGGTCTGAAACCGGTTCCGGTTCTAGAACCAGTTCCAGAACCGGGTTCCGATTTCCAGTTCTTTTTTTCTTTATTTTTCCCCAGTGTACTGCTTTCAATCAGGAAAAAAAAAACTTTAGGGCTTTTGCAGTGAATGAGATTTATTGTTTTATATCATTCCGCACGAAAATAACATGAGAAAAGTTTTGATTCTTGCAATTTGAAGATATAAAGTTCAGGCGAAAGTACTTACTTCAAAATATATCCCTAGCATGTTTCCAAAATTCTTTTTGAAAAATTAAGGTTTATGAAAAATGAAAATCACGCAAAACGACAATTTTGGATCACGGTGAACATAAGAGCTCAAAGTGAAATCGAGTTTCAGGAACCTATGTGGATAACCGGTTCCATTTGCGGTTCTCAGACTGCAAAATTTGGGTTTCGGTTCGGGTTCCGGTTCTGACGTGACCGAAGATCCAGATTCCGGTTCTGGCCCCACGGTTCCGCCAAAAAGTAGGGTTCTCCCGGTTCAAGGGTTCCGTTTCCGGTTCACATCCCAGGCATTATAGGGGAGTCCCATCTAGAGATCGTTCCAGAAGTGTAGGCGCACCTAGACCGATTATATACCTGCTCTTTTTCCTTTCGTTGACTGTGGGCTGTGGGTGTAACAAAACATTAAATCAATATTGTATGATTACGCACGCTTTTCAATTATCGTAAATGGTCACTATTGGATTTTACGTGGAAAAAAAACCACTGAAATCCGTCGATTTTTAAAAGTTTTGATTCGGAAAATCGTGGATAGTAATTGAAGGATAATAATTGAAACCTTGCGGGGCTCAGACAATAACTTTGGATCAGTTAGAAAGGTCTTTAAAACTTGAATTTGAAGCTTGATTCTTGTAGAATGTCGGGTATAAATCGGGACGACTACTGTTCACAAGGGCAGATCCAGCAATCTGGCAACGGCGTATTATTCCCATTTGAATGCATGAAAAACAATCGATTAGCCACAGGGCCATGGCCCCCTCAAGAATCGATTGTTTCTCATATGTTCAAATGGAATGAATTCATGGTTGCCAAATTGCTAGATCCGCCCATGACTGTTCATTATAGTCCGTACCTCCACCCTCTCCTAACGCAACCATGAATTCGATTGAGTCGGTGAGATTCGCTCTTAAACTTTCAGTTTTGACTCGATTTGATGGTTTCACACTAAGCCCCCCTCCCCCCCCCCCACCGGATAGAAAACACAATGTATCTAGGAAAGAATAATAACTAGGTACTTGGTATATGATTCAAAATCATGTATTTAGTTTTTGATACACTCTCAACATTCTTAGCACATTTCTTTATTAAATATATTTATAAAAACAATAATATTTGCGTTGATAATGCACTATCGTGCATTGATCCTTTGGCTTCGGAGTCAAATAAGGTGTTCATACTTTTCGATTGTCTAAACGCTCCCGTGTCAAGAATAAAAATTATTTACAAAAAAAAAATGTATATATTCACACGATAAAAATAAATGTCTGCTATTTAACATAATAAATAATAAATAATTTACACTATTTTATAAGTATAGTAACAAATATCTACCTTAACCTAAAATAATTCATTAAATGGCAAAAATGGAATAATGATTTGCATTTGGTAAAAGCTGATTAAAATATTACAAAATAATCCACTATTTCATAAGGAGCCTCTTTAACACATCAATGGAAAATGAAAATTATTGGGAGCGTCATGATTTTTAAAATCGTTGAAAAATGCCAACTGTCAATTACTAGACCGATCTATGACGGGAATTTTGCATTTTGTATGTTTATCTAACCCACCACAAACCTCTTAGGACAAAGGCAGTATGATTCAGGCTGAAACAACGCAAATCTCCCATCTTGAACCAAGATCAATGTTGGCACTTTTCAAGGACTTTTAGAGTAGGTAGGTATGCAAGATGACAAAAGCAGACAAAATACTGTTTCTTAAAACCCGCGAAAAAAAGGAAAATAAAAAAAAAAATGAAGGATCTTTGCAAAAGAAAACAGCAAGGTACCAATTCAATGTATGAGCATCATACCCTATTGACTTACTGAAATAATTTGCAATCAGCGTATTTAAGGCTTATCAAGGATTCGATCCTTTTTTTTTTTTTTTTTTTTTTTTTAATAACCAAAGTAAGTACCTACTTACGTGTTTTTCCCTTTACAGCAGAAAAAGGCGAGGGAGAAAAATTTAACAAAAATAAATTAAATTAAACAAGATAAAAACAGTTGCCCTCTTACTGCAAAGAAAACAAATATTTTTAGGTGGGGTGTTGGCAACGTTGAGAGAACAGTCGAAGCATGGAATGCCTCACTGATGAATGAAAAAAGTTCTTTTCAACACGTTCACATGAATGATTAACAATTCCATTCTGTTCTCGGAGTGTAAGCCTGTGAGCATCACGTAAGATTTCTAATCTAATTCACGAAAAAACAAATGAATTAAGATTCAAAGAATTCAATTTCTGAGTTGTCTTAAAGAAATGGCATGCCAACTGAATGTAAATTCCCCCATTTCATGCTTGGGGAGCAAGTTTAATCAGATCTCTGGAGTTGAATTACGAGACGAGCGACTAAGGGTGGACGGTGGGTGGGATGGGTGGGGTGGTAAATACACATAATCTAAATCTCAAGTATACCGTATTGTACTGCCGTGTTACCGAAAAGAGCAGTAAATTACAAATTTTCGAAATTGAGATTTCTTCAAAATTCAATGTATTTAAGTCTGTAGAATCTATTGAACCCATAGAGAAATTTGGAAAATATGCCTTTTTCGCAATAAACGAGAACTGCCGAAAAGCAGTAAGTACTTGAAGTTAAGCAAGAGAGCAGTAAGTCTACGTTATCTCGCAAGACAGCAGTAACACAGAATAATACAACCAGAATAGAAACTCTGTCGGATTTTGAAGCAAATTCATTTCGCGTCCGCCATGTTGGAATATAGGATGTTTACACCTGGATTCGCGCGCGAAAAAAAAAAATATGAGACATGATCCGCGAAATTTTCAGTCTGAAATTCCATTAGAATAAAATTGATCCCGGAAACTTAAGATTTCTGTCCAGAATTTACAGTAATAAATTGAGTTTCAACACAAATCACACTCGTCCGCCATGTTGGGATATAGGATCACGGCGTTGCCTATTGGTGCCGTTAAATTCCAAACTTGCTTCCATTGGCTCTTGGGAGTTTCCGTTCTGATTGTATTATTCTGTGGCAGTAAGTCGCGCTTCAGCTTGCTCCTGCCGTGTATTTCGGCGTATTCCACTGTCACGGAAGGGAGCCGTATAAGAGCGCGAACGCAGCGTTGTCTACCTTGATTTTTTTATTGGTTTTATAGGACTTACTGCTGCCTTGCTTAACATGATAGGAAAAACGTAATTTTTTTTATAGTTGAAGACAAAATCTGTCGGTGTTTGATCATCTCAACCATTTCAAACACCCTGAGTGATATTTCCTGAAAGTTTCATGAAAAACGAAGGATTTTGAACTGCATTAATTTTAGGTTTGAAACTTCATAGTCAGTTTTCTCAAAATGTCGATTTTGCTCTTACTGCTCTCTCCGATAACACGGCAGTGTAACAGTTGGTTCACCCTCACCTCCTCAACAGACGTTAGAAGATACGTCTAGCTGTATTGACTTTTCGGATCAGAATACCTTCTATGACTTAAAGTTGAAGTGAGCATAGTTATACGTATGAGCAAATAGGACATCTAGATGTAAAACATTGCATTGGTTTAGACTCCTCCACAATATTGATTGCTAATTCATCCGCGAATGGGGCTCTTGCAAACTTACAGGGGATTGAAGAGTTGATTCTTGCATAAAAACCTGTAAAAATGACGATGAGTACACTAAAAAATCACGAAATTTACTCTTAGAATTGGGCTTACTGACGGGAAAACGCAGTTATAATGGGAGATTCCTATCTAAATTAAGACATATCTTTGAGTTTCCGTAGTGAATTTGACAAAATAGATAGGAATCTCCCATGATACCTGCGTTGAACCATCATTACGAACTTGCCGTTATAGCAGTTATGTGAGTTTATTACTGAATGTTAGACTTTATCAATGTGATTTTCGTGATATTCGCTGATTTTTACAGCAGATTGGACTTTTCGTTTGATCACAAGCAAAAGTTTGCAAGAGCCGCATTGGGATTTAGGTAATTCCAAGCTCCGCTACTATTAATCTTCGCTGTATCTATCGATAGAGGCTGAAATCTAAAATATGAAATGTTTGAATATTTCGAAAAAATTCAGATGGTACAACATGGAGCCGTGCGTAGACAATATTCTTGCAAAATATCATCATCTGGTTACACCTTTCAATAAACGTAAAACTACTGCCAAAGAGAATGATGCAGTTCGAAGCATCTTATGCCCCCGCTTGTACAATGACTTTCAAAAGAAAGTACCTTTGTAGAAATTTTCATTCTTCCCATTTGAATGTATAAGAAACAATCGATTCTTGAGGGGGACATGGCCCAATTTCTAATCGATTGTTTCTAATACATTGAAATGGGAAGAATCCACAGTTGCCAAATTGCTGGCTCCGGCCCATGCATTCTTCCATTCCTCGACCATTTATTTTTAATTTTTGTGCAGTTTTAATATTTCAGAGTCTAACAGCATTGCCACTCGATAGTATGCCTTAAAAATCTAACACTCTTTGAAAAATAAAGATCAACATTATCAAGGACCGTTCCGATGAGAGGACTCTCTTTTGAAGGTCATAGTACGCATACATACATAAAAAGTTCAATTCTATGACGTTGCAATTTTATCAAAATGTTGGAAAACTATACAGATTTCAGCTATCTATCGATCAATACGGTGAGCAAAGTGGTAGAGGGGCCTTAAATCACGTTCAGTTTTTGAACGATTTGATTAAATCGTTTTTGGTTTTATCACGGCGCAGTTGCATTGCAGAACACTGATACGAGGTTGTGTTTTTTCTGGAGTGTATGCTTATACGCTGTGACATACAGGTACGACCAGTTCAACGGCTTTGATCCATCTCTGTTAGGTATGAGTGGATTCAGAAATGTGTCTTTCTCTCTCTCTCCCTCCGACCATTTGGCCACATGTGTCAGAAAAGAATAGCAGAAGGGGTCATTACGTCAATTCAGCCGCTATCTCTGATGTCCTTTTCTAACGCACACGTTCAAATGGGAGGAAAGAGAGGAATAGAAATTCCTGCAACCGCGTATGCTGTTCGGTATTGCGTAACCACAGAACTTCATAATAGCTCTTCTTGCGTAAAAGTCTATGCAATTACAACAATCAGACATTAAATTCCTTTGATAATTTTATTCCTAAAATGAAGAGACCTGAGTCAAATATAAAACTCAAAATTGAAACTCAATATTTAATTATGGTTACAAAATCTTCCAAGAATGAAGAATCTGAATTCTTCACTATTTCACTTTTCAGAGCATCCTAGCTCCGCACCATCATGACCTTAACATTAATACTAAACTTATCATACAAGATAAACTGTAATGCACATGACACTCACGATACTAAAATGACTGCAATATAAAACATTTAAATTTGGTACACGAAAAATTTACGCAAAAACTTTTAACGTCTGGAGTTATCCAGTTGTTTTGAGTAAAGAGCTAAACGCATCATAGAGGGGAAAGTTCTATTGGGAAAGAAAAGTACAGAAAAAGTAACAATCTTTTAAAAGTAAAAAAATCAAAAACATAAAACGAACCTTTGATTCGACATTTAAATCATTTTTAACGGTAGCAACTGAAAATTCATTGGTTCAAACTATTATTTTAGCATTTAGTACAACTAGAACAGCAATGAATCCATCGAGCATTGGAGCAAATATTTTGCGGCTGAGGCGTTAAATTATCTCATTTTCTTTTGAAACGTCCACCTATTTCCGAAACTATAACGTTCACAAAAAGCATTTTAGGTGCAAACTTTTACTCCGAATCCAAGGGATCACTTACATAATCTACTGATCTTTTGAAACTGTCTTTCACGACGGATTTATTTAATTTGACCAATGAACTCTCAGGGCTCCGAGGCAGCCTACAAGAATGAGTAGTCACTTAAAGAGCAGACGATTTACTCTACCAAACATATTCCCAAAATGTCCGATTAAAGATTCAGGGTCGATGAAAATCGTTGAGGAAGGTGATGGGATTTTTTGAATCGTCTGCTTCTTTTGTAAAACAACAGCTGAGGAATATAATAGTTTGTTATATTGCGATCCTAAGACGAATCATTTGAGTCCCGGGATGGATTTCTGCTGGATTTGCATCGGTTTTTACATCGCCATATGATGAGTTGGATTTTGATTTATGTTCACTTTGTAGGTTTTTTCATCAACTATTTCGTTCTCCTCCTCAGTTGGATGTTCATCCATCTTTGAGGTACTGTGAGGGAGAAAAAAAATTACAATTAGCGAGAGTAGTTACTTATTTCAGACTCGAGTTACGCACTATGTATAGTATGTCCAACATATCTATCGATTTATTCGTAAATTTACTTAATGTCAATTGGTGTGTTGCAAACTTTTGCTACAGCGATATATAGAGTGTTAAATTTTAAGTAAAATCACATGAAAAGTCCCTTGGTGGTATCAGAAAGTCATAAAATGCAGTATTAAACTCACAAAAGGCGTTTAACTGAAACCCAAGATGGTGGTAAAATATCGAGAAACCTGTGTGCACGCACCGCGAACACTGAACATCCATGATGGCCAACGTTAACAACCTCACAGCATTGGAGGTTATGAGTTAGTTTGCAGTTTGCGTTGTGATTGGTTGTGATCGATGCTGTGAGGTTGGCCATCTTGGATGTTCATAGTACTTGCATACAGGTTGCTCGATATTTTAGCCATCTTGGATTTCAGTTAAATGCCTCTTGTGAGTTTGCTATTGCATTTTATGACTTTCTGCTGCCACCGATGGACTTTTCACGTGATTTTACATGAGATTGATCACTCTATAGCGATGTAGCAAAAGTTTGCAATAGACCCATTAACAATCTTCAGTCCCTTGGTTCCAACATATTAATCGATATTCTCGCACCACGGTCTGAGATCAAAGAAAAGTGGCTAAAAATCGGGGGGGGGGGGGAGAAGTCCTCAAAAATCATCGTTTTCGACATTTCACTGCTACTTTATAACTTTCCAGTGACACTGATAAGCTTAAATTGCTTATATAAAAAAAAAAAAAAAAAAAAAAGTTTCCTAAGATTAAAAGAAAGTTTATAAATGATAAAATTATGAGAAATTTAATTTTTGATTTTTGGCCACTTTTTGACGGTCTAAGACGATAATGCCTCGATTTACCAATTCTGTTTTATCTGTTTGTACCCATGCAAAAGGTTGAATTAGAAGTGCCGCACCACACCTCGGATATATTTTACACGGATACAAATGGACAAAATTCAACGTATAGCTAGACTGTAGACAGTATCATGCACTGAATAAATTTGTTATTTACTCTCGATAATCCTAGTATAATAATAGATCAAATGGTTTTACTTAAATTACTTAACATCGGGCGGTTTTACAGGTTTGTTCTTACAGTGATCGACAGTTTACTTGTATTTAATCAATTACGCAGACTCTATGTGTATGCTTTGGATTATAAATTCTTTGATTTTTAAAATTGATATTTATAGAATCATGTGTCCGGTGGCGGCTCATGCTATTTGACAGCCATGTTTTTTGCTACTTGACCCGATGCAAAAGTATTGACCTCTCAGGGATTCGGTGAGTCCCTTGACGTTCTTGAGCTGCATCATGATTAACCCCTTATGGGCCAAACCCGAGTTTACTCGTATTTCTGCTCTAGTCTATTTCACATTGTTCCAGTAACATTAAGAATAAACGCGATTCTGGATGTTGACAAATACTCGATAAGGGTTCGTTCGAGCGCCTTCGATTCATCGTATAGGCAATTCCAACTCCCCCGAGTACGAATAGTTAACTACCCTTCCTATATTAACGGAAGAGTGGCGTTCTTTTGATCAAACCTGGTCTGTAAAGGATTAAAATAAAATTGACAAATTGATCAACAAGTTACTCTTATATCCGTAAAATACCGTAGGACTCCTTCGTTTGCAAACAAATGTATGTGAACTAATATGCAAAAACGTATCCAATTGTGGTGCTCATAGAGCCTAAAACTCGTTAACCAATCAGAGATTGACTACTTGACTACCACCTCCTGTCTTAACTCCCTACATATAGGGACGCTAGTCAACGGTGCCTCAAAATAGACGTTCATATGGTATAGATTTACGTTTTTGAGCTTCATTTAAGTATTAAGGGAACTTACGAGTATTTTGTGTGAGCAGAGGATAGAAAGAGGGATTTGGTACATTCCCTGAAATATGGCCAACATTCTCCGCCTAAGCCGGCTTTTTCCGCCTCGACGTATTCCGGCAAGAGATCCGAGAACGGTGACTTACTCGCCCTGAAAATTGAAAAGAAAAAAAAAATGTCACTTGTTATTATTTTGACAAATGAAGTAGTAATGGAGGTAATGCATTTAGCGGTCATAATATTTCGATAAATCGCATTGTGATCAGATATAATTGAATGATCGCGGATGCAGTATCATATTCGCGAATTGCACATGACAAAATACAGCAATTTGTCGGATACGGCTCAATGCATCGACACTGTACTTTCGGCAGTATGAGGAGGTCTTCGAGAAATTACGGTTTATCAAGCACGATATTTTACCGCAATCGAAATCCTGGTATGCTGCGATAGTTTGCGATAGATTTTAATTTATTCGAGCGCTGATAAAGCGCATCAATTGGTTTGCAAAAAATTTTTGTTTTAGCAAAGAGATCCCATTCTCACGTAAAACCACAGAATAATACAATCAGAGCGGAAACTCCCATAAGAGCCAATGGAAGCAAGTTTGGAATTTAACGGCACCAATAGGCAACGCTGTGGTCCTATATCCCAACATGGCGGACGAGAGTGATTTGTGTTGAAACTCAATTTATTTCTGTAAATTCTGGAAAGAAAACTTAAGTTTCCGGCCTCACTTTTATTCTAGTGGCATTTCAGAATGAAAATTTCGCGGATCACGCCCTATATTTTTTTTTCGCGCGCGAATACAGATGTAAACATCCTACATCCCAACATGGCGGACGCGAAATGAATTTGCTTCAAAATCCGACAGAGTTTCCATTCTGGTTGTATTATTCTGTGGTAAAACAACTTCAAAATATCGTAGGGAGCATCAAAAAGTTTCAAAATGTACTGTCAAATTCAATAAACGCATTCAAACATCATACATGTCCTGCAGCAAATCAAAATTGAGGAGTCCCATCTAAATTGTCCATTACTGTGGAGACATATCACCCTCCCGGGATTGAGAAAAAGCTGGAGAAAGACAGGACTCCCTCGCTGTGACTCGATATACTCTCCATTTAAACATAAGTAAAATAATCGATCTTCAGGAGGTTTGTTGAACCACCGAATAATCGATACTTTTAAATAGGTTTAAGTAGCAAAAAGAATGGTTGCCGAATTTCACAAGCCACCACTAGTTATAATATGAAAGGGAATTCCGTTTAAACGTATTTTTAAGTTACTTTTTTGATGTTTCCTCGACTTTGGATTCCAGTGATTTCACACTAGAATAGACCATCTATATTGCCGCGGCAAAAGTTTGCTGCTGATCATGTGCGGATACAGGGAATTGTCTTTCTCTCTCTCCTCCCATTTAAATACGTGCGTTAGAAAAGGACAGAAGAGGGGGCCAAAGTCAAGTGATGGCCCCCTCTGCTGTCCTTTTCCAACACATAAGTTCGAATGGAAGAAGAGAGAGAAAGACAGTTCCCTGTATCCGCCCATGCTGCTGATCCAATGCATCACTATCCTCACATCTGATTAGGTGTGCTTTTTCCAATCGAGTTATCGCACGCCTCTGTCTCCGAAACGAATGCAGGAATCTTTTCCTGGTTGATTTTTTTTTACTCCTGTAGCGTATACCTAAGAAACATCTAACATCTAAACTCTCCTTTGCAATAATTCCCCGCCGAAGGCTACTGCAACCCGATACTTTATTTTCTTTAGAATCATCGGCTTGTTATGGTGAGTATGTGGGGACTGCAGGGAGTTGGAGTTGTAACACAATTTACGAGGGATGAAACGAGGATGATCGAGTAGTAGGTATTACAATCTCATTTTACATCGACGCTGATAGAAAATGAACGCGGGGGAGGAGAGACTTTGGCGGGGGAGGGCCAAGGGGGGAGCGCAGTTTCTGATTATTATTTCGTAAAACTGAAACATCATACGGAGAAATGGCTCGGGGGTAGTGAAGGTGGAAAAGAGTGTGAGAGAGTGAGAGGGTGAGAGGGTGAGAGGAGCCAATTGTTGCCAAGCGTCTCGGAAGAATAAAAAAAGAATTAAAGGAAAAGAATGAAATTGAATTAAAGGAAAGGAAACGAATGAAAAGCACCTAGAAATCTGATTTGTTTTTCAGGAGGATTGGAAAACGGTTGAATGAAGAACTCCTTCCGTTGACGAAAGAGAAGCTGTAAAATTATTGCACTCGAGTTACAAAGTTATATACGTAAAAAGTGGTTTTCATTGAGGGAGCGCTTTTTGATTCCAAATCATTGCGTGTTTCGGTTTGTAACGAAGATCAGCAGACCGCAAATAAAGATTACAGCATCTAGAGGCAAAGTAAGTTCGTTAATCGTTCGAAACTATCTCTCTTACTCTCACGTGACCTTTATGTACTGTTGTCTCATTTTCAAATTTGTCAAAATTTTGCGGGGAGAGCTCTTTCCGGGGTCGTCAATGCCCTCGTTTACTTCCACAGAACGGGAGGGGAGTGTCAAACACCCCCCCCCTCTCCCCATTAAAAATGGTTCATTACCCACTGTACCACAGACTGAAATCCTGGGTATGCGCCCAAGTGAGAGATAGGTAGTGTTGATCTGAAATCTTGTAATTTTTCTTCTTCTTATATTGTAAAATACTTTCAGAGCATTGCGTTCAGTGTCAAGCGTGTATTTTGGCAACGTTAAATTTCGTCCATTTAATCTCATATGAAAGATAAAACTGCTGATTGAGCGATGAAAACTCCTAGATTTGATATTTTTCATCGGCTTAAGTGGACAAAATGCAATGTTACAAAATTGCACGCCTCGTTTACTGCCATGACAGAGTTTGTAACTCTATAACGAGCAGTTTATGAAAAGCTGATTTTGTTTTAGGGAAATGAAATGAAATAATAAGAAAACAATGCGGAGAGTTAATGAAAACTTACGTAAAGAAAAGCTTGAGGATCTCTCCGGTAAGTCCAAATCTATGAAGGTAACTGTGGGCATGAACTTCGCAGATCGCTCTTAAAAGACACGCTCGTCCATCCATGCCAAAATTGCTTAGAAGATCTTCTACAATGGTGTATAGCAAGGCTCTATCAACAGACCAGAAAAACCAATCAGATTGAGTGCGAAGCTCGATCAAACTTACATGCGTGTCGTAAAGACTTGACTGTTTCTCATCAGTGAAAAACCAATGAGCTGCAGGGGTGGCAGGATTGCCAAAGCTCGAGAAAATGTTCTCCTATTTTATATTTAGAATGATATGTTTCCTTACTGTGTACCTTACAACAGCAAATGGAGCTTTTTGGACCTTTACCATACTCAATACCCACTACCCATACCTACTACGAAGAACGAAGAACAAGAAGAATGATACGAATAACAGAAAGTTTGCTGAGAGCTTTTGCGACAAAAGTGAAAGTGAAAAGAATTTTTATCATTGAAAAAACTTTCACAAACACTTCAATTTTTAAGGAAGAATAATCTGTTCGCGCTGAATGTATTCCAATACCACAGTAGCAGGCTCTGGGAAGAACGTGAGGAAATTGTTTTCGAGTTTTGGCTTTTGAATATTTTTGACAACATTGAGAAACCACTGTTGCGAGATTTTCAGATACTTATTCCTCCAGCATTCAAATTGGATTTTAGTAAAAGAAGACAAAGTATTATTCTTTTTTATCATAAGGAGGAAATTGTTTGAAATTTTTTTGGAGAACTTGCTGGTAAAAAGTTTAGCTTGCAAAAAAGTATTAGCACTGATACAAACTGTGAAGCCCTGCTCAGTGCTCACTTTGCTGGAGATAATCTCCCATTTTCAGACTGTGAAAATTTTCGCTTTATAGTATTTTGTGGGGTATTTCTGATGATCAAGTCATCTCGAAATCAGACCCTTCGGAAAAATCATAAAGCTCATTGGTATAAAGCTTATTCTTAAAATTTTGAAATTTATGGATTCTCTCAAAAACTCGTTGTGATTTTGACAAAACCGAACCAAAAGAGACGATTTTACACTCCGTGTTCTCGTAGAGACAGCTTTGTGCGCATTTTTATTTGTTTTTTGTTTCCATTTATAAAGATTTTAAGTTAACAATTTCATGATTCAGTGGTTCTATTTAAAACCCATTTAATGGCCCACTTTACATATTTTTTATTTTTTTTTATTTTACCAAATTACAGTAAATTTATGCCAATTTAATCAAATAAAACCCAATTTTGGGATTTTTCAACACGTATTATATTGCTGCACCAAAAACTTTCACATTTGTTCATTTTTTAATATTTTTAACTCTAAAATTGTGTTTTTTTTTTTTTTTTTTTTTTTTAATTTTTTTAATTTTTTGTATAAGAAAAATGCCCAATGGTTTCACATACGAAAAATGAAATGAGGTTGCTTTTGAAACTCAGACTATTTGCTCGATCGAGTAACTTCCATGACCAATGATCGAACTTGATTATAAGATCTAGGTTTAGAAGGAGGGAACTGTTTTGATACTGACCTTTCACCTCCTAAATGTCTAACTTCAGGCGGCCTCTCCGGAGGCGGCAATGATCGTTTTGCTCTTTTATGACTCAACAAATGAGCAATATAATTGGCTAAAATGCTTCCGGCCTCTCTACCCATGCTTCGGCCCAATAAAGGAGGTAAAACTCCGTACGGGTTTTGATTATCCGTTAGGCCTAATAAGTCAAAATCAACTGGAACAAACAACGAGAGTTGATTTTAATATCGTAGAATGGAATTTTTGGTCTATACAAATAACACATGCCCCCAAACCATGAGTTCTGCTAGGTTTTTGAATACGTCTTTTTATACGGTGTATACTGATTTGAATACATACACTATATGTATAGAGTTACCATGAAATGCATACGTATTCATATTAGAATAATTTGGAACTGTGTCATGAAATAATTGCGTCAATCATCGTGCCATAGTAGGGGTCACTTTCTTTTCTTGAGTAACAATCGAGAAATTGAAGCGTTATGGCGTATATAAGCGACGTCAACAATAAACTATCGATAGATTCCAACGAACAAAGTAATTGATCTGTTGCGAACTTTTGCTGTAAACTAATTCAACTGTAAATATTTTTGTAAAGTTATGCTAGAGGAATGATGGAGCATGGATGGTGTTAATCCGTTCCATAATCCTTAATGAGGCTCTTGCTAAAATTTGCTGTTTATGAGATTGAATAAATAATTATTGCGTCAAAACCAGTAAAAATGACGACGCGTAGGTACATAACTATTTAACTTTATTTTCTAAAAAATCACGAAAGCCACTCATGAACTCAGGATATGACTTTAAAGTTTAAGGTATTTTGGCCGAGCTGCAGAGGCACCATGGAAGATTCCTATATAATTTGAGGCCAGAGGCGTAGCGTGCAATTTGACAAAGTTGTATGTTGTCCATTTAAACGCATGTAAAAGGTCGAATGCGGAGGTGTTCACCGAACACCCACTAGTTCGATCTTTTTCATGGGTTCAAATGGACGAACTGCAACGTTGGCAAATTGCGCGCTACGCTACGCCACTGTTTGAGGCTTTCCTCTGCGTATTTCTACAGAGTGCAGCAAGTAAGAAAAATTAGATACGAATCTTCTATGATACCTATATTTATATTACTCCATACCATCTTTCCTTTTAAATGGCGAAGCTACGCAGATATCACGAAGGATCCCTACCCAATTTGTCACTCATACTTTACAGAAACACACAGAAAAGAGCCTCGAATTACATAGGAGTCTGCTCTGGTATACCTGCGTGGCCCCGTCACTACGCCTTACGCCTCGCAGCCATTTTGTGAGTCTATGGTAATTTTTTTTAATGTCCTGGATTTTCTTCAATAATTAGCTGTTCAGTAATTTACAGCAAAAGTTAGCGAGAGCTCCATTACTTTCAGTGGCGTAGCGTGCAATTTGGCAACCTGGCACTGTGTCCATGTAAACCCGTATAAAAGGTCGAATGCGATGGTGTTCACCGAACACCCAACAGTTTGATCTTTTCCATGGGTTTAAATGGAAGAACTGCAATGTTGCCAAATTGCACGCTACGCCACTGATTACCTATATACTTTGTCCCGTGTTTATTTTGCAACTGAACCCATACATATTTTGATTAAATGATAGATAAAGAATTTTACTCACTAGTAAATGGTAAACTAATGGACATATTGGATAAAAATCCCTCTGGAGGGTATCTAACAAAAGGTAAAGATAATGAAGGGGTTATGGTAAGGTGGGTGCCAGGGGGCAGTGCTAATCGGCCGTCGTTTGTTATCCAAAGCAGCCTTTTTTGTCGCGAGTGAGAATTTGTCTGCGCGTGCGTGTGTGGGTGTGACTCCGAATTCGGATCTGAGGATTGCTCGTTTGAACTGGTCCTTGTCGTTGGGATTTCTAATGTGGCTATCAGTGCTGCCAGCCACATTATGTGGCTCCAAACATCCATCGTTTCACAACCTGCAATCAAAATAAAACAAATTGGAGGTAAGAAATAAATAAGAGATAAAGGGTTCAGAGGAGGTGTACAAGCGACTGCGACTATAGCGTCCCTGTATGTTGAGAGTGAAAACAAGAGGTTAGTCAACCTCTGATTCGTCATTAGTTTTGGGCTCGGTGGCGTCGCGTGCAATTTGGCAACAATGTATTCTATTCATTTAAACTTATGTAAAACATCGAATTCAGGGGATGCACAGTGCACAAGGAACATTCGATATTTTTAATGAGTTTAAATGGAACAGTTGCGTTGTTGCCAGATGGCACGCGACGCCACTGTAGTGGGTTCTAAAAGGGCGCCGCCATTGAATGAGTTTTTTCAAATTTGTTTTTACGGATGAAAGAGTTAATTCTCGATGAACTTGTTAATTTTAATCATGACATACCTCAAGAATGTCTATGATGGGGCTATTTTTTGCTTTGTTTTCGGTCTGCGACTTCTTCGAGTCAATTTAAAAACCAATTCGTATCAGTCAGTTTCTAGAGAAAAGAAACGTCAAATAATAAACTAACACTGGCTCTTAGACTATTTGAGTAAATTTCCCCGTTTGTAATTCAGTTTTATATAAATTATCTACTGAGTTCAAGGATTTGTAACAATAGATGATAAAGAAAGATGTCTAAGATGGTGAAATAAAAGAAATAATGAGAGAGCAGCGTGAAACGGACTTATAAATCGCCTTCAATTTACCGAGAATGCAATTTCATATCCTCCATGTCGGAATAGTTGCGCGAAGCCACTATGATACGCGCGCCTGTTCTAACTCGTGTCATTAGTCATAGTTTTATTTATCTTCGGCTCCATCCCCAACCCATTACGTGAAGAGGAATGAAATCGTCGAATCCGAAATTAGTAGTTTTAGTGTTATTTGCGAATGAAACTGTTTAAAGTAGCGAAAGAGGAAAATCTGTGTAAAACAGTAAATAAATATGTTGCATTTAATTTCTCCCCCCCCTCCCATGTCGGGATCGTTATGCGAAGCTACTTTACGCATTCAGGCTATTTCTAAAGTTGGTAGGGGGCACGTGTGGAAGGAACCAACGAGTCCCAGTTCAATCATTTCATTGCAGATAAAATCATCATGAGCTCATAAAAAAGAGGCTTGGAACAGACATACCTAGCGCCTTCAATTATTCAGGCATGCAAATTCATAACCATCATGCCGGAACAGTTGCGCGGAACAACTTACGATAATACTGTACCGACCGTGGCACGAGGTTAACTGGACTCTGGAGAGTGAAGGGTAATGAAGCCCTTGCAAACTTTTGCTGAGAGAAAATAAATAGTCCAATCCATTGCAAAAACAAGCGAAAATCACGCTAAGAAAGTTTAAAATTCAGTAATATACTCTCAAAACTGCTTTAACGGCAAGATATTAATGGCGGTTTAACGCAGGTATCATGGTAGATTCCTGTCTAATTTGCCACTTTCTCTATGGAATCTCATATTGGCATATGTCTCAATTTAGATAGTAATCAATCTCCCATGGTACAAGCAGAGCCATAAGTCCTGCGTCGACGATTCGTGAGAGAACAAAAAAAAGAAAAATAAGAGAGCATTAACTGTACATGTAATGCGGGTTGCGTCGAATCGTCGACGCAGGGCTTATGGCTCTGCTTGTACCTGCGTCTCTCTGCCATTAAGCTCGATTCTAAGAGTGAATTTCGTTACTTTTTGGTGTAATCATCGTCATTTGTACAGGGTTTTATGCAAGAATCAACTTTTCAATATCCCCTGTAGCAAAAGTTTGGAAGAGCCCCATTATTGGCAGGTATGTATGTACTACTCCCAATTGTTAACATTCGCAAAATAATTTTTTACTGAGCGCCTTCGATTACTAGGATGAGCAAAATGAACACTGCGGGTATGTGTATTTATCTGGTCATGAGTTAGAGCAAGCTATAACCTTTCTTTCTTTCGTGCTGGCAACTTGAACCCAATAGTAAATGAATTATTGGCGTGTCATAACATTCATAGCGTCTACACTACTTTCAATTATTTTAAGTGTGAAGAAAATAACTCGTGCAATGCTGCTACTTTCAAAAGTTTTGTCGAATTTAGAAGTATTTTCTGAATACGGGCGTACGTATGCATATGCGACAATGACGAGGGTGTCTATGATTTTTTTTTTTTTTTTTTTTTTTTTTTTGCCCCAAAATAGTTTCCATTCTGATGTTTGTTAATGAATACCAAGAAATCCGACTTAAAATAAGCTAAGTCAAATCAATATTCTAGCTCAACTTAACTTTTGTTGCTTTAAATCTTCGCTTTTGTTTCTGTAACGATCCGCTCTAACAGTTTTTTGTATCGATAGTGTGAAACTTTGCCAAATTTGGGCTAAGTATTTGGAGTCAAATTCCCTAAAATTCGAATCGGTTAAACAAATTATGACAAATTAAGAATTTCCCGGAATGAGAGGTGGCTTGCACACAATCGATGATGGATTTTCTCCTATTGAACTTGTGCAAAAGTATCTATTATCTGAATGCTCGAATCGATAAACGTTTTAAGGATGTATTCTCATTTATCAGTTTATAAAAACAGGGTATCGAATGATCGTACGTAGTTCTTGAGCAGCTTTAGCCCCGAATATCTGGCAACATGGGCAATCCATGGGGTCAGTCAGCTTCCTGATAAAATCAGTGCGGGACTGGTTTCGCTCTTTGCAAAGTTTAGGTTAGGTTATAGCTTTGAAAAACCTTGATTTCTGGAAATGTTCTAATATAGGAATTTTTATAGTGTCGCTCTGGATTCGTTTTTAATAAGAGCCACTGCTCTTCTTCATTATCATTTCAATCTTAGTTTCTTTTCTCCTTGTTTATTTCTGTGAACTATAAAAATTGACACACTTTGTTCCACGTACTCTTTCAATCTCAAAACGTGACGTAGAACTTAATTTTTGTGGTTTTTCAGCGTACTTTACAACAGATTTTGACATTAACGGTTAACACTTTATACTTTACTACTCAAGTCTTCACATAGTCTTTCCATATAAATTATACTCCACCTTAAAATATATATTTAGCGATAAAACAGCTGAAAAAACTTGTTCAAAATCCCATTTATTCTGAAAGTAGACAAAAAGTATATATATATATTATTTCGGTTTTGTTTTATCACAATCGTGTGATGACGATTTGATGTGTGTTCAAGCGGATATTTTCTGACAGTAAATTGGTTCTGTATCTGAGTAGAGCTCGTTTCAGAAGTGTAGGCGGACCAAAACCACAATCTTTGGCGAATTTTCAACTTTCATTCCTTCAAATCAATACCGACTTTGCCCCTGACTTTATTCTTTTGTGTTTAAAGTTTTCCTCATTGAAAAGTGCACACTCAATTGCATTTTTATTCATTTTCAACGAGTAATATCAGAAATAATGTTGACAAATTCCGAAGATTATCGGTCTAGGTCCGCCTACACTTCTGAAACGAGCTCTACCTATCACGCAGTTATGATATATTGATGTACATATTCAGATGTTTCTCTGCCGAAATTATGTGGCTCATTAGAGTTCGTTTCAGAAGTGTTTACGCAGCTGGCCGATGATCTTTGGTGAATTCTCAATTTTTATTCGTTCGCAATTGAGGAAAAATCTTGCTTACAACTTTCCCCTTTTAACTTTAAAGCGTTTCTCAGTGAAAACCCAACGTTTAATTTAATTTTATTTATTTTTACTGTGCAATAAGAGAAATGGCGTTAGAAAATTCCAAAGATTATCGGTCTAGGTGTGCATACACTTCTGAAACAACCTCTATCATTCAGAGTGGTTCAAGTTTGTCAAGGTGTAGAGGGATCATCACGAGCACCATATCTGATTCAGACCGTAAGCCAACACTATGTATACTGCAGTATAAAACTTTTAATGAACTAAATTAAATCAACTAAGAGTTTTGTTTTTACTTTTGATTTCGTTTTCTTCTTCGATAAACTTTTTCCCTCGGTTTCCATCGATTTTCCTCAGACAATCTTAGCGGTTGTTTATTTTTCATAAAATCTTCACGAGTAGCCTCTGAAGGCACATCGAGGTTGCCGCATTCATTGATCGATTGCAGACGTACCGTACGCGTCACTAAATTATGTGATAAGACACAAATTCAATTATAGCATTTTTTTTGTGAACTTTCAGAATTTATGAAAGTTTTTCCCTAGTTATCAAATCGTTTTCTCAGTGAAGGTATTTTACTGAGGGGCAGAACTTTGCTCTTCCTGTTCAAAAATTCGCTTATGCGGGGAAATCACATTCAACCGGAGTTTCTTTGGAAACAGAGGTCCTTGATTGGTCATCAATCGTTCTATTATATACCTATATATAAAACAGTCTCCTATGTAGCATGAATTGCAATTTAACGCAAAATAGTCGTCAAATTTTGGCATCGCAATTTTATCATCTGACCATGTAGTTGCAAATATACGACGCAAAAGTTGTAACGAAACGGCAGAAAATGGAAACTTTCTGGGGCTGGATTTTTTTTCCATTCGACTATTGGAAGTTTTTTGCTCTACTTTTTGCCTACACATGTCGCTTCTACCTGTGCTTATGTGTCTATGTATTAAAAGTTGCAACTTTATTGCAACTTGAGAATGAAAAATTTTCCATATGGTGTTAAAAAATTACCATTTTATTGCAGATTTGTTGCCATAAATTACAAAATTTAGATTGAAAAATGCTACGTGGGCTGTAGCGAGAAACTTAACCATATAGTTATCTTAGCATCAGCCAGGTCTTATATTAGACAGTCTTAAATATCGATTTAACGCAAAAATCAATGATCAGCCTTTATGATTTTAATCAACGGAATTTTGCGCATTTTTTATGAAGTTTGGCATATTTTCCTCTGAAAAGCAACTAAAGAATATTTTCTTTTTCATGAATATAAATTATCCTTTATAACTATTAATTTCTTGCTGTCACGTTGCTGGCATTTATGTTTCAAATGCGTCCTTTTTCTGCGGGGAGACAAAAAAACGTTCCTGATGAAATTACATTAATCGAGAAGATATAATTTGAAAGGTGATTACTCAAAGTATTTCGGATCTTCTTTTTCAAAAATGGTATGAAGATTGAAGAGCCATGTATTAAGAGCACCAGAGAAAGGAAATCCACCCATTGGAAAGAAAAGTATTGAAGCAGCGTTACAGTAGCGTTTCTATTTTAAGCACTGTGACTGGAGTTCAACTTTAGAGATTATTCGCCTTCAATTTCACAGCACGCAACAAGCAGATTAGACGCTGCTGAGCAGGTTGCTTCTTACTTAGGCGTCGGTTTGGCTCACAATCAGTCGTGCTGCAGCAGTGCGAGAAGTTCTTCGCGCTCGTTTCAAGGAGGGTGTTTTTCTTCTTCTTCAGGAAATATTGCCCAAATCGAACGTTAAGTAAAAAATGACTGTTGATCTTCCGTTCAAATAACTTAGAAACGATGTTGTCAAATTGTAATAATAATTATTAAAATGAAATTTTCGTTAAAAAAAAAAAAAAAAAAAAAAAAAAAGTAAATTAAATAAACTCAATAAATAATACACTGTTTGAAATAAATCTTATCCCAAATTCATATATTATTATATAATTTGTGTAGCCATTTTTCGAATAGTTATCCGATTTTCCCAAATTTTCTTGCATGCAATTTGGCAACAATGTATTCTATCCATTTAAACTCATGTAAAAGATCGAATTCAGGGGGTGCACAGTGCACAAGGAAAATTCGATGTATTTAATGAGTTTAAATGGAGCAGTTGCATTGTTGCCAGATGGCACGCGACGCCACTGATAGAATAATACAATCAGAACAGAAACTCTGTCGGATTTTGAAGCAAATTCATCCCCGTTGCGCCATGTTGGAATAAATAGGATGTTTACATCTGGATTCGCGCGCGCAAAAAAAAAAAATATAAGGCTTGATCCGCGAAATTTTCATTCTGAAATGCTAGTAGAATAAAAATGAGGCCGGAAACTAAGATTTCCTTTCAGAATTTACAGGAGTAAATGAGTTTCAACACAAATCACACACGTGCGCCATGTTGGGATATAGGACCACAGCGTTGCCTATTGGTGCTGTTAAATTCCAAACTTACTTCCATTGGCTCTTATGGACATCTAGCAACACTGTACACAGTACTTGGCCCCTAATCTCTGACCTTTTCTAACACATGCGTCCAAATGAGCAAGGCAACGAGAAAGAAAACTTCCTGGATAAGCCTCTGGAAATGATATTCGTCGCCAGGGTTGCCATATTTCGGATAATTGTGTGATTTTTCCCATATGAGTAAATGTAAAAGTTATATTAATTAATAGAAAAATTTGGCAACACTGACTGTGAGGAATAAGTTTGACTCTTTACGAGGATTTTATCATCGCCAAGAGGGGAGAAAAAATCCCCGCGTCCATCGCGGGAAAAATCCACCACCGCGGGTAACGGCGGAAAGGCAAAAAGCGAGCGAAGATCTCATTCTTTCCGCTGTCAGAAACCATTTGATTGATTGACACGAGTTTAAAACAAAATATTGGTTTCTCACTGATTGACGTCTACAAAATGTGACCGAGTTTAACTAAAGCGAGAGCAAGCATAGCGGGTGATATCAAAGTTAACTCGAAACTGTTAATTTGAGCTACTAATCTAATCGTCAGTGGCGCCACTCACCGCTTAAAATTTCGATTAAAAGCCAAATCTGCCCCCGACCCTTACTCCTCAGATTCCATTAATCTCCGCAATCTCATTCTCGTCATGATTCGCCCCCCCCCCCCCCTCCTTCATCACGCGCCAAATACCAAACTTCATGGGGGCAGATTTATTGCCTCGCAAAATAATATCCTTTTTTTGCTCATAAACAGAATAAAAGAAAAATTGGAAAAAATTCTCTGCCGATAGTGAGATTGAGTCAAATTATTTCGGTACCGCAATCGCGTCATTCCAATAAGCAAACAGAGTGGAATCCAGATTTTTACGAACTGCAGACATGGACAAAACATACGCTAACAGTTTTTCCTTATGGATAATTAAGAAAAAGTTTGATAAATTATCCTGAAACTTCTCGAAATTACAAGTTTAGGGCGTTGGGACGGGTATTTAAGTCGAAGAATCCGAATTTTTCATCAGTTTTCCTCCAGCTTCTACGGTTCTTCCACAACTTTCATAGTTTTCACTTGGTTTCCGACTTGGTTTCCGTTGGATCATAAATTTGAGGTTAGGTGCAGATAATGTCAGTTTTCCGAAGTAAAATTGGGTGTAAACATGAAAATAAGCAAACGGTTTGGAATCCAGATTTTTACGAACTGCAGACATTTGCTAACGAACTTTCATGGATAAAACATACGCTAACAGTTTTTCCTTATGGATAATTAAGAAAAAGTTTGACAAATTATCCTGATTTTCTAGAAATTACAAGTTTAAGGCGTAGGGACACGTATTTAAGTCGAAGAATCCGAATTTTTCATCAGTTTTCCTCCAGCTTCTACGGTTCTTCCACAACTTTTCTAGTTTTCACTTGGTTTCCGTTGGATCAAAAATTTGAGGTTAGGTGCAGATAATGCAAGTTTTCTGAAGTAAAATTGAGTGTAAATATGAAAAATACAGACAAAATTTGGATTTAGCGTGCTAAATTTCATGCTATTATGAAACATTTCAGTTTACTTAGTCAAAAAATTGAAATTTATCGAAGAGTTATGAGTAAAGTGGAAATTCGTTAGCAAATGTCTGCAGAACCGTTTGCTTTGGAATCCGTCACTTTTACAATCGAAGTGTTTACATTCTTAGCTTGGCAGTTGATGTAAAGGATGAGGAATGAGTGAAGACTTATCACATGATTCACCAGTGGTGTAGCGTGCGATTTGGCAACATTGTAATGTGTCCATTTAAACCAATGTAAAATGTCGAATGCGAAGGTGTTCACCGAATAGTTCGATCTTTTTCATGGGTTTAAATTGAAGAACTGCGACGGTGCCAAATCGCACGCTACGCCACTGTGATTCACCTCAAAAAACCTCTCGAATTGAGGAGGTTGTGTTTATTATTTTCTGAAATCTCTACGTGTGACAACGAATAGCTTCGAGGACATCGGGAAAATCGAAGGGAATTGAAACTTGATCAAATTCGTTCATATGGCCACCTCTTCTATTGATAAGAGAAAATCTAAATCAAATCCTTCAAAATGTGCTGTCACGCAGTATAAATATGAACGCAAGTAATTTTTATTTGTGTCGGTGCATAATTTATACACAATAATGGCGAGATAGTCGCATTGATCTCCGCAACTGAAAAAAGTAAGCTGAATGTGGGTCATTCGAGAAAAAATGGTTTTTTCTGCATCTCTCAACGAGCTATATATATATATATATATATATACCAATGGAGAGGATTTGTGGGACGTGCTTTTGAAGCAGCATGGAGGCAGCCATGATGAAAATCTCTTCTGGACAATTTTCACACGGGCTCGGTTTGTTTGTCTCATTTTTTTTTTTTTTTTTTTTTTTTTTTTTTTTTTTTTTTTTTTTTTTTTTAACCTCTAGTTAAAAATAAAAAGAAAATGAGATAAAAAAATAAAAAAATAAAAAATAAAAAAATAAAAAAATAAAAACAAAAAACAAAAAAATAACGAAATAAAAAATAACAAAAAAAAACAAAAAAACAACAAAAAAAATAAAAAATAAAAAAACAAAAAAACCAAAAAAAACAAAATGAAAAAATGAAAAATAAAAAAATAAAAAATAACAAAATAACAAAATAAAAAAATTAAAAATAAAAAAATAAAAAGAAAAAAATTAAAAAATAAAAAATGAAAAAATAAAAAAATAAAAAAATAAAAAAATAAAAAAAATAAAAAACCAAAAAAATAAAAAAATAAAAAAAAATAAACAAAATGTGACAAATCTATTTGAAATTGGTTTTAAACGAAAAAGCAAGGGTTTTAAAGTGGCTAGCTGGACACAGACATCGATATAACTGTTTCTTTTGGAAGGAGTTGCACCATATGAAAACTGGCACATGGCAGAAACAAGCAAACTTTTCTAACTTGGATAACTCTCCAAGAGAATTCTGTGTCGAGATGGCCGTTAAAAAAAAAAAAAAAAAAAAAAAAAAAAAAAAAAACTTGCTCTTTCATTTAAAACCAATTTCCTCTGAATTAAAATAGATTTAAGGTTTAAAAAAAATGAGGCAAGCAAACCAGAATCAGATGGCCCATGCTGCCTCATCTTTGCACCGTTTGCATTTCCCATATTACGGTCATAACAGCAATGCCAGATTTTTGAGGAAAGATCTTCAAACTTTCCATTTGATACCTTCGATATTGAATTCTGTACGTCTCTAGCTCTGCATATAGTGTCGGATCCAGAAAGTTTTTTTTTTCTGGGGAGGGGAAGGGGGTTGCACGCCTATGAAATTTGAAAAATGAAGTTCCGAAGAAAGCAATTTTTGGATATTTTCTGTATGAAATAAAGGTAAAATTTGAGGCTTCTAAAGGCACGTGTTCCTTTTGCCCTAGACCTTTTTGGAAGTTCCTGTTTCGTCGCACATTCTCCCATTTAATTTGCTGTGTTCTTCGACCAATTTAATCATCCTTACTTTTATTTTCGTTCTTCCGAGCAAAGCGGGACCCGACTGAGCTCAAGTTCAGTTTTATTTTTATTTTATTTTATTTTCTCATGGGCATATTTATAAGCTACATATATACTTATATACTGTAGTGATTCAATAAACACCCGTATAATCTCGCTTTAAATATCAAATTATTTCGGATCTCACTTCCGAACGCTGCCTGAGGATAGCCGCTGGGTGGTAGTATGATTAGCCGTCAAAATATGGGAGCTGACTGAGTGGATTATTACTATAATCCGACGGTTTCTATTGATATTTAATAGCCCGCTCGGGAGCAAGTTTTTATCCCGCCTTCTGATCGTGTTTTCGGGAGTCGATTCACACGTAATAAATTTCAACGAAGCAGGTTTGGTGGCTTATAATGTGGCGCTTAAGACACAGGCCTCATCTAGAGATTGTTACAGATGAGTTGGCCGATGACAGTTCGCAACGTTTATGCGCAGTCAAAGCAGCATGTCTACCAATCGGAAGGATTTTATGTATACTGTCGAATTGACACCCGCTGGCCCCGCTGGGTCTACTGTATACTTTTGATGCAATAATGTAGCTCATTGATTTTAATGTAATACCGGTGGCGGCTCGTGCTATTCAGGAACTACGTGTTTTGCCATTTGAGTCCACACTGAAAAAATAAAAATGCTGATTTAGCATTAAACATGTAGAAAAAGTGTCCGACATGTACTAAATGCTGATTTCACATTATGAAAATGCTGATTCAAAATTTTAAAATATTAAATCAGCATTTTCAAAAGTGGAATCAGCATTTTCAAATGTTAAATCAGCATTTTCATAATGTGAAATCAGCACTTAGTACATGTCGGACACTTTTTCGACATGTTAAATGTTAAATCAGCATTTTTATTTTTTCAGTGTCTGCAAAAGTATCACGATCTCATGAATTCAGTGAATCGCCTGAAGATCAATTATTTCACGTAGATTTAAATATTAAAACAATTACAAACTAAATGTCCAAAAAAACATCACAGACAAAATAAGGATTAAAATGGGAACTAGGCCAACAATAAATAAAACCTTCCGAGACGTTTCGGTGCACACACAGCACCATTATCAATCGGAAAAATAAAAATAAAATAAAATAAAACCAAAATACTCAGAACGAGGAGCACACTCCACAAAGTTGGAAGAGGGACTGATTAACGAAATACCGGAACATCGGTTACATAAACAAACAGAACAACAAAACGCAGACAGAGCCTCAATCAGTAGTTAACGTTTGGAAAAACTGGAGGTATGCAACACTCAACTTTTCCACGTCTGCCCGGTAGTCGCATATAGAGTCTCTGTTCTTTAGAATGTGAATCATTTCTAACACAGCTCTAGCATTGTAATTTTTCTCCTGTGCAAGAACCTGGATGTTATCAAAATCAAACGGATGACCACACACTTCCTGATGCTGATAAAGGGCAGTTTTATACTTTTACCATCACTCTTGTTGTTATGTTTGTGGCCATAACTCCTTTTAATGATCTGTTGCACTGTTTGTCCAATGTATCTCATACCACATCCCTGACATTTCATATTATACACTACACGAGCCAATTGATGCTTAGGTCTAGGAGCTTTTAATTGTGACCAAAGAAACTCCAGTGTGTTGAATCTTTTGTTTATCACAGTAAAATCGCACTTCTTAAAAATCCCTGCTGTGAGTGCACCGAAACGTTTCGGAAGGTTTTATTTATTGTTGGCCTAGTTCCCATTTTAATCCTTATTTTGTCTGTAGATATGGAGAGAATCCGTTGCCACATTGCACGTACCGCCAGGCGCCACTGGTGAATACACAATTTTTTCAAAGTCCACTCATATTGACTTAAAAAATGACGTCAAACAATCGTCCATTCTGAATAACCCGCGTTAACCTGTGTTCTATTTTCACCGACCAACTAGAATACGTAGATGGTGCCACCGCGTTTTTGTTAACATCACAGAAATGTTGGTTTTTCGATTTAAATAAATGCATAAACTATTGGTTAAAGTTATACAGACTAGTTTGTTTGGTGAACAGAATATCACAAAAAAATGAAAAAAGTGTATGCATATACAAATAAAACATACCTACAGCGTTTTGAAACTACACGGAAAAAAAAGATTAGTGAAAATAACCATACGGATACCTGATTTTGGCACCTGCTAGATGTTATGGCAATGTTAACCAGAAGTATACTATGTTTTGACTAGGTACTAGGTGATGTTACCTGATTGCATGTCGAATTTACTCAAAGTATCGGTAAATGTACCATACTTCTGGTCAAGTTTACCGTAACATCTAGCAGGTGCCAAAATCAGGTATCCGTATGGTTATTTTCACTGTAGTTTTTTTTTTTTTCCGTGTATAAGTATATCATATCAAGGTTCACATATACAAGCGAAGGTTTTGTCTAATTGTAAGTATAGTGGTTATAGTCATGGAAAATAGTACGCAGTTTCACGCGAGATGTTCAAAATGGACGATTCTGTAAAGTTATTCCCTGCGTTAACTTTGAAAGTTTTTGACGTGCGCATCGTTATATTTGCTGACTTTTAAATTGGATTTAATGTGTCAAATCGCTTTAGTGAAAGTATTCGTCAGAGACTTACTGAGTCAAACTAGATGTTTCCCAGTTGAGTCGACTTATTGAACTATACCTTCCATAAGACGCCATGTTATTATTCCGAATCAAACAGCTTTTCATCAATGTCATCGTCAGTGGCGTAGCGTGCAATTTGGCGACGTTGTATTGTGTCCAATTAAACCCATGTAAAAGATCAAATGCGAAGGGGTTCACCGAACACAATACTTCGATCTTTTTCGTGGATTCAAATGAACGAACTACAACGTTGCCAAATTGCACGCTATACCATGGTCATCGTGCGTAATCGGAGTCCAGGCTCTCAACCAATGGCATTTGCTAAAATCTATGCAGGAATCAGTGAGAGGTGTGAAAACAAACAAAAAATATTCTTGTATGATTTAAAACGTTATAACCCCGCAAAATGAGAAGAAAGAACTTAAAGACGGTCGCTGTAAGACTGGCAGGCGGATGTTTCAGAGATGAAAAATTCCAGCTCATTTCCTAGTTTTCTCGCCGGTTTCCTTGAACGGTGCGGCTGACAGATAGCCTCATTGATTTTCCTGCCACTTTTGTATACTCTCAAAAACAGAAAATGCGAGTGTAAAAAAGAAATACACCTAAGTTAGATCGGAAATTATTTTGTTCTCCTTCACTATTTCCCGTTCCGAGAAGTAAAAGTAGTCTTAAAAATAGGTAGCTTGCATCGAAAAGTCGACTGAAAGGCATAAGCTTAAGAACCCTTTAATCCGATAATTACGTGCCGAGCTAACTTCAAACTGAGGAAAGATTCTGATTTTACTGCAACTTTTGTATTATGGTTGGTGGTTTTGTAAGGAAAAATATCGATGATGGAAACAACATTTCCCTTTGAATTTTTTTCCTTTTAATTAAAAACAAGCTTTTGGAAAATATTGTAAACTCCCCCCTCCCCCCCTCTTCGTAAGAATAAGCTCATTTGTTTCGTCAAACTCTACCCACGCCTTTACTTTTACTTTATTTTATTCATCGTTGCTGAAGTATAAATAATCTCTGGACATTCTCTCTAGTCTTCGCTATTATTATAAACTCACTCCGTTTCTATGATTCCACAGTCTCCATAAGCTGTTCCACTTTTAAATGTACAAAGAGTGTTTCATATAAACTTGATTGCAACAATAGTAACTAATACATCTACTATTCTCATATTCACTTTATAGTTTACTTCGCTTTTTGCTTCTAAAAATGAGATGTTAATGTTAGTAGATGTTGTGTGTATTTAAATACAGCAGGTCTTGATTATGTTAGTATTGAAAACGCTCTGAGATATCATAACCACGCCAATAGTGGAAGAAAATAATTGGGTATTATTAGGTATTATAGCATTTTTGTTTTATTTGCTAGATAAAGCCTAATGGAAACATGGGCAAAGAAGAAAGAAGAATATGTTTCCGAGAATTTGTGAGTTGTTGGTTTGCATGAAACTGGGCTTTTTTTTATAGTAGTAGAAACGTAATCTTGTCGCTGGTTCACAATTTGTTTTTCTCCTTAAAATTTCCTTCTCAACAGTTTTTTCGATAACTTTCTCCGTGCTTTTTTTTCCTATCACTCAATATAAAAAGAGATTGCAAGAAAGACTAGGAGTACTACGATATGTGAACCGAAGTAAGGGATGATACTTTTACCAGAATTTCTAGGGGTTTTACCATATAGTTCTAGGCAATTTGGAGGAAATTCTGGTACTGTGAACGTATTCAAAATAGTTAAACCAGAATTTTCTGGTAAAAATACTAGACTCTCCGTGGTTCACAAGTCTGTGTGCTTCTAGTAATATTATTAGAATTTAAGAATTGATTTTTATGGCAGAAATCACGCCTTTCCGCATCCCTAACTTATTTTTTGTTCGTCTCCAAGGCAGAGATTACTAAGCTAAAGAGATATGGCAAGTCCTATCCCCGCCATGATAGAAAACCGTTAATCGACATTTCGTAAAACAACGCCTTCAAATAGGCCGTGATACAATTCGGCGTACCACCTGGTGGACCATTTTTCGTAAACATTGCTATAACTGCTGTCAGTGGAAATAAATTCAAGGCACACACTTTCCGGATTTTTTTTTTTACTTTACAAACACGTTGAAAAAATGGAAAATGTTAAGGAAAAATTTAACCACTAAACTAAAGTAAAACCACTTGACTAAAACTTTAATCAAAAGTCATTTACTGGCAGTCGAACGCACTTCGGTTACTTCCAGAATTGTTTACAAAAATGGTCCACCCAGATCGTAAGCCCGTTTGCCTACTTCGTAGGAGTCGATTAACAGTTTTGAGCAGTTCTGCCATATCGCTTTAGCTTGGTAATCTCTGCTCCAAGGACGTTAAAAAGCAGCCGATTCGCCTATCATGAAAACACAAGTGACTCTATGCTCTCTAAAACAGTTTCACTAAGAGATCTAACTAAAAATCACCCTGTTTACGGTGATGTCAAAAATTAAAGTTGAGTCGGCGGATGAATGATCTCAGTAAATCATCGAGAAGAGAGGAGGAGAGAAGACTGGAATGGGGGGGGGGAGGCGAACAAAAGAAGAAATGCCAAGCCAAGAAACGTAAGAAATTGAGAACAGAGGTGCGAGGAGAATCAGGCGTAATTACAGCAAAATTAGGCGAAGGTGAGTCACAGTGGCACATTGGCGGATCCAGAATCCTAGACCTCTCTCCCTCCCCTCCTATATTAGAATGCGTATGATAGAAAAGGACAGATCATCAGGGGCAGGCACGTGATTTTTGCCCCCTCTCCTATCTTTCTCTAATGCATGCATTCAAATGGCCAGAGAGAGAGAGAGAGAGAGAGAGAGAGAGAGAGAGAGAGAGAGAGAGAGAGAGAGAGAGAGAGAGAGAGAGAGAGAGAGAGAGAGAGAGAGAGACCAAGACGCAGGACGCAGGTACAGAAAAAAGAAAAGAAAAAGAAAGAGTAAGTGGATGTGAGAGAGAGAGAGAGAGAGAGAGAGAGAGAGAGAGAGAGAGAGAGAGAGAGAGAGACCAAGACGCAGGACGCAGGACGCAGGTACAGAAAAAAGAAGAGAGAGAGAGAGAGGGAGAGAGAGAAGATAGAGAGAGGGAGAGAGAGAGAGACCAAGACGCAGGACGCAGGTACAGAAAAAAGAAAAGAGAAAGAAAGAGTAAGTGGATGTGAGAGAGAGAGAGAGAGAGAGAGAGAGAGAGAGAGAGAGAGAGAGAGAGAGAGAGAGAGAGACCAAGACGCAGGACGCAGGTACAGAAAAAAGAAAAGAGAAAGAAAGAGTAAGTGGATGTGTGAGAGAGAGAGAGAGAGAGAGAGAGAGAGAGAGAGAGAGAGAGAGAGAGAGAGAGAGAGAGATAGAGAGAGAGAGAGAGAGAGAGAGAGAGAGAGAGAGAGAGAGAGAGAGAGAGAGAGAGAGAGAGAGACAATATCCTGGACCCACCAGTGCAGTAGTGGCACGGAGGAAGAAATGAGGTGCGAAATGAAAATTAGAGGAGAGGTAGTGAATACAGTGTGAGTGAAAGATCTTTGAATGAATGGTAGGAGGAGTTTAGATCCGAATACATTGAGAATAGAAGTGGAAGGCAGGAAGGCAGGAAGGAAGGAAGAAAAGTTGTTAATCGTAACCATTAGACAGGATGATTTTATTAATTCGAATATGTGTTAACGTCACGTTTTGATTAAACCGTTGCGTTGCTTTCACTAAACTTATGACATTGAGACCTCCTCTCTGCAGTTGTACGGGAGGAAGAATTACTACTGAAGAGTCGCTCCCAGGTAGGATAATCATAGAGGTCCTTCGCCGCAATCGCTACGCTCCAACAATGCTGCCGCGTTGGTATGGGTTCTAACTTTTGTTATATGCAATAGAATGGCTAATTCTTAACCATTTAATCCTTTCAGGGCTTGTGGGACACACTTAACTTAACGCATGGGACTCAATGAAATTTGAATGGACATTTTTCAAAATGTTGAGTGACCCATCAAAGTTCTTAGAAAATCGTCTTCTTTTGAACGGTTTAATAAAATCTCAAAAAGAGTACGTTGCACGTGCGTGGATCTACGCTCTGTAGAGCTGCGCACATCTTTTAAGAGGAACCTTGATCGTAGATCTACGAGCTGTAGAGCTTTGCACCATTATTCAGAGACGAATTTTAGGATTGAAATGCAAGGCTCATAAGGGTGCGTAGATCTACGCTCTGTAGAGCCATGCACCATTCTTATACATATATATATTTTGAGCTTAGATCTACGATCTGTAGAGCTGTGCTGTGGACCCCTTAAAAAAAAAACTCAATTCTCGCAATGCCCTCAGGAAAGGGTTAAAAACCAGCCAAAATGACGATGAGGATACTAACAAATCACGAAATTCACCCACAGACTCACAAAATTACTTTAAAGTTTAAGACGTGATGGTGGAGCTACGCCATCTAATTTGAGACTTTCCTTTGTGTGTTTCTGTAGAGAAAGAGACTAATTAGATAGGAATCTACTATAATATACTTGCATAGCTCCACTATCTTTGCTTTTAAATGGCGGAGCTACGCAAGTGTTATGGGAGATTCACTGTGTAATTCGTCGTTCTCTCCATGGAAACACACACAAAAAAGTCTCAAATTACATTAAAAAGAATTATCTCGCATTGCTCTTGCGTAGCTCAGCCATCACACCTTAAACTTTAAAGTTATATTTTTGAGTTTGTGAATGAATATTGTAATTTTTTAATGTGCTCATCGTAATTTTTGCCAGATTTTACTCAAGAACCAAGAACTCGTTCGCTCATAGCAAAAGTTAGCGAGAGCCCCATTAGAAACTGTCTCAAATTTCGAAAGTGTTAATAGTCAAATCTACATTCATGAGGTCGGATCAACATTTTTCGGAAGGGGGGGGGGGGGGACGCTCATGATTTTACCGTAGACCACCTAAAAGTGAGCTAACCTCTCAGCCCACGAGCGGCACTTACTTATAAAACGCCCAACCCAATGTTGCTCTCGACTCGTTTTACGCAAGCTCTCCAGCTGGTAAAAATTACGACTATAAACATATAGTTGGTCAACTAGATTTAAAATCGTTTTTTGAATAGTCGCACAGTCGTTATAGAAGTCATTTTTACCAATATAAGAGATAGAGCAGTGGCGTAGCGTGCAATATGACAACATTGTACTGTGTCCATTTAAACTCACGAAAAAAGATCAAATTATTGGGTGCATGTTCGCCGAACACCTTCGCATTCGACCTTTTACATGGGTTTAAATGGGCACAGTGCAACGTTTTCCTTTCACGCTACGCCACTGAGATAGAGCCGCTTAATCCGGCAACATTGCAATATTGTTTTACGCGACTAATGAGCGGTGGTCATTGCGGTATCTCATCGCGGCGCGCTTTATTTGTATTAGCGGATCCTTTCTCTCTCTCTCTCTCTCCCTCTCTCTCTCTCTCTCACTCTCTCTCTTTCTCTCTCTCTCTCTCTCTCTCTCTCTCTCTCTCTCTCTCTCTCTCTCTCTCTCTCTCTCTCTCTCTCTCTTCCCTCACTCTCCCCTTCCATAAAACCGAAGATATTAGACGAGGTGCGATAATTAGCGAGCAGGTATGCTCTAAACACAGTATAAGGATGCTGGATTGCTGGAGCTTTGTGGCTTGTGTATAGAGAGGCGTGAACGTTAAATCAGCAATTGTTTGCTCATTATACAAGTAGCTGCTAATTACGCGAGCGCGATTATCCGCGAGTGCTCTATAGTCAGTAGCTATGGATACGCTGCGCGGGTGATGACAATTATAAAGGCGTGCTCCGGAAGAAGGGCTCAAACGACAGGTATACGCTCTTTCGAAAAAAGTCTACTTCCAGCATCATATTCCTACCTTGAAGCTGTCTCGGGAATAAGGGCCCTAAAACAACAAGTGTGCTCTTCAGCTAAAAGCCTCCATTGGCTCACCATGCACGATTCTCCGGAAGAGCAAACCCATTGTTTTTTATGAGCCCTTTTCTCCACCGGTAACAGCTTCAATTGAGTAGTCATCCGTCACAGTGAAATGCATGCTGGGTAAACTCTGTAATTCGACGGCGACGGATCAGACACTGAAGAGGCGCAACCTGTCGGTCAACCAATGCTACTCAATTCCACGCTCAGCCTCTTTGATGACGTAATCAGGAGGGCGGAACTGGGTAATCCGCCGACTTTGATCACCAATCACTGATTGGAGGTTGGGCTTGCTTTGGACTTCAATGCTACCTTCACGCCGCGCTGCTGGTCTTCGCGCGTCTCTGTGGAGTCTGCGCAGAAAACGAGTCTGATGAATGGTGGTCGTGGTGGTGGTGGTAGTGGTGACTATACGCTGGTGATGCCTCGGACTGCGAGATGCAAGTCATCTTTACTTTAACAGGGAACAATTTGACCGACTTTTTATGTCGTCTGACCGCCTAGCCTTGAACGTGAACGCGTGATTGTGCCAACATACGGCGCCAAGTTGCCAATTGAATCCTCTTCTGTTGATACATCCTTGAAAAAAAGACCCCTGTAATTAATGCGAGATAATTGATATCAGAGTCCACGTTGAAATGCAAGATTCGTCGGCTCTCTTACAAGTCGCAGAAACGAATTAAATTAGGCTGATCCGTACAAGAGTTTAACAGGTCACAGTGGTAGGTAAGCCAATGAAATCGTTTTCTGTTGAGTCCTTAAAAAAGACCCCTATCAAACATTTGAAAGAATTCATTCCAGATTTCTCGCTAAAATGTAGATTTGTAGACTCTTTTGCAGATACCAATTAAATTAGGCTGATCCGTACAAGAGCAGGTCAAAATTTGAAATACCTATAGAAACCTTTGGCGCTGACGTCATAAAGGAAGTTCAAGGCTCGATCTAGTGACCGAACAAAATACAATAATTTCAACCTTTGCCACAAGTGCAAAAAAGCTGCTATGTTCTTTCTTGATAAAACGCGTCTGTTCTGTTTGTTAGGAAGGGTTTTCCGGAAATAAAAAAATTGTAATTTATATAGATTTACTGTTTTCAACCTAAGAAAATTTTCAACTATTAGATCAATTTGGAGGTTATGCTCTCCGTTGGAGGTTCTTGACCTCACTTGATAGAGCGTTGGCGATATTCAGCGCAATTGTGACGTCATAAACACTTAAGATGTTTTGCAACTTTACAAGACTATATCTCCAAAATCAGGGCACTTAGGGAAAAAGCCAAAGGCAGCTCATCATAAGTGCTTTTGGTTTCTATACATATTAACAAAAAACAAAAAACAAAAAAAAGCTCACTCATTTCAGACCTTTGCAACCATTGACCTTTTCCCCCGAAATTTAGTTTATGATAATTAGTCAATTTAAAAATGCGCATTTATAGAGCATGAATAAAAATTTGCCAATCACCTATAGTAGTAACATCTGTAAATATAGATGCCTGGAATATAGCTATTCGTGGTTGCATATAGCTATTCGTGGTTGCAAACAGGAACGTCATTTTTAACTTTTGCTTGGGATAAGGGATGGGAATACTGATGATTTTTTTTGTTGCTTCTACCGTGTTTGACCCTGCAAAATCTAACCATTGAGGTCCTTGATTACCCTTTTGTCCATTTTCACTCACAACATAGGAAACTTTTCGGCAAAGGAACATTTTGTGCAAATTCTTCCCTGAAATTGAAAGCTTCTTTAACCTCAAAGTACACGCTAAATAAGACAATTAACTTTTTTTTTGCTTCTCGCGTTGTCCTTAAAATTCGAGACGGACGAGATGTGTCAGATCCTCGGGGGAGGGAACGGGGGGATAATTGGCCCCTACCCCAATTAAAATGGCGCCCATAGTTGCAAATCGTTGCATCAGTAATCGATTTATTATACTAGAGAGCGGAAATATTTTTAGTTTGTTGGCAACAAGGCAAGGACGCCACAGAAATCCTCGACAGGAGGACGAAGAAATAAGAATCATCAGAGTACGTAGGCGTTGCCGCAAGAAGGTTATGAACCCTCAAATTCTCGAGCTATCACCATTTATTTTCCTCACACATCTACTCTCCGGCTTAATTATCAGTACAAGATCACCAATCATCTTATTCCTTTCCTATTCTTCTTTCAATTTTTTCTCTCCTTCGGCATACGCCAAGGCGTTCAATACCGATATTCGCTCCACGTCTCGCGTCGCTCAATGGCTCGATTTATCGAAAATTTCAAATGCGAATGTAAAAATTAAGAGTTAGCATCTTCTTCACACTTTGCTGATCATTGTAGATTAATTTATGGTAACGCGCATCAATTCCATTTCAATTAAATCGCATTTCAAAACAATAGGGCTCTTGCAAACTTTTGCTGTGTGCAAATGATTGGTCCAATCGGACGTAAAGACCAGCGAAAATCAGGAAAATCACATTTAACATGTCTAAAATTCAATAATAAACTCACAAAATTGCCATGACGGCAAGATCGTAATGGCAGTTCAACCCAGGTATCATGGGATATTCCTATCAAATGCGTCAGACATGACAAATGTCTCAAGTTAGATATAGGAATCTCTCATGATACCTATACTCGCGTCTCTCCGCCATTAAGCCCGATTCTGAGCGTGAATTTTGTGATATTTTAGTGTACTCATCGTCATTTTTACAGGTTTTTAAGCAGGAATCAACTCTTCAATCACCTGCAGGAAAAGTTTGCAAGGGCCCCATTCTAATTTTTATCATCATTTTTTGCAGAAAGCTGTAGGTACCAGAATACCAGCAAATACCATAAAAATATCGCTTAAATATCCGAGTTGTTAGCTTAACCCTTTTACTCCTATAGGTTACAAAGACAAATCTCCGCTTCCTATAGCTTCCATTAAGCGGGAAGATAAATATTCCTATTCTGGGGTGTTCATTTGGCCTATTCCTAGCTAATGAAGGCGCTCGTTAAAACATTATTTTTTCGGGCATTTTTGCGTCGTCGATGTACTATTTGATGCTCTCTATGTGATTTTCAGTCATGGGGGAGGGGAGGTCCAAAGATACTAAATTCATAAAAATTTGTCTGAAAACGCAAAAAATTATGAGAAAATGTTGGTGTTAATGGGAGGGGGAGGGGGGTCAAATCCCCAAGAACCCCCCCCTCTGACTCCGCCACTGACCCTTCATAACTCTGTAGCAAAATTATTCAACAGACCCATTGGAGTGTTCCAGTGTTGATTTCAGAATCGCATTTTTCAATTCACCGATGATTCCACCGGTTGAGAAAAGATTACACAGTTCAGTTCAGTGAATGACTGTAATGCACGAAAATACTCTGATCTGTAATCTTTTCTCAATCGGTGGAAACTCCGTTAATTAATTAAAATATCCGCAAGTTTTTTTAAAGTCATCCACGATTCCACCGGTTGAGAAAAGATTACATATCAGAATATTTTCGTGCATTTCAGTCATACATTGAATTGAACTGCGTAATCTTTTCTCAACCGGTGGAATCATCAATGAATTTAAAAATGCGATTAATTTATACGCAAAACGGCAGCCCTGGTTGATTTTTCGTAGAATTGACCCGATCATTAAGAGGTTAATTCCCATCGTGCGCCGGACGTTGGACCGGGTCGCACTTTCGATACAGGCAACCGTGGCCGCGCGCGCACGATGCAAGTGTGCGTCCCTTCGCGTGTTTCCGCCTTACTCCGCGTCGCGTCGCGCCGCCCGCCGCGTCACGTGACCCACATCTTCGGTTTTTCCCCTCTGTGACTTCGCATCCTCCTTGACCTTGCGCAGAGAAAGAAAAAGAAAGAAAAAAAAATCATTTTTTTTGTGTGACCGTTGCGTGGAACCGGAGTTCGCACGAGTACAAATGTTGCGCTACGAGGCTGTTGCACCTAATCTCGCGCGCACGCACACCGAGCCAAAAACACACCAATACAATCGGCCAGGAGCACGTGTGCGCGGTTACTCAACGCTCTCTTCTCTTCATAATCATCCTCCTGAAAACTTTTTCAGAGAAAATTTTAAAATATTTACGAAACTTTCATAAGAAGCTATATGGGTATTAATTTTTTAAAAAGGAAAAAGTTTAAAGGCTAAGTTTTAAAGTTAATTAAGGCGCCTGAATATGAAAATTATAACGACAGTTGAGAAAGTTGAGAGATTTTAATGAAGGTCTCCCTCTACCTGATGAAATTTAGCAAGCCATACTTTTGTTTATAGTAATGCAGCTTGAGGCGCTCTTATACTGAAAGAGCCAGCGAGATAGCTCAAAGGCATTGTCCAGGTTACGTTCAAGATCGCATCACTCTACACCTTCCTTATTGCAATTCAGGATTTCAGGCTTCGTTCTTTTAAAACCTGAAAGAACAAATGTAATGAAAAACCTGAATTGAAAAATAAATAAAAATGCTGATGCGCAAACTGTCGTAGCTTCAAAACTTGGGTCCGTTGCTTGCAATGAATTTTTCTCAAAGAGAAAAGACTAGCAAGACTTATTAGAAAAAAACATCCACTACTTCTACTCGGTATGCTAAGAACTTTGTGGAAAACCTGCGATTCATCTATAAAACGGTGCTCAAGCTAACTTTTGCTATAAGCGATTGAATAGTTAATTTGTAAGTAAAATCCAAAGAAAATTACGATAAGAACATAAAAAATCACGAAATTCATGAATAGACTTACAAAATGACTTTAACGTTTAAGGCGTGATGGTGGAGCTATGCTGATACCATGGGAAAACCTCAAATTAGATAGGAATCTCCCAAGGCCCATGGTACCTGCGTAAGTCCACCATTTGTCCTTAAACTTAAAAGTAATTTTGAAGTCTAGGCGTGAATTTCGTGATTTTTTAATGGGCTCATCGTATAATTTTAGCTGAATCCTACTCAAGAATCAATTAGTCAATTAGCAAAAGTTAGCAACAGCCCCTTTGGCAATTTAAACTTTACATTGCCAAAGGGACTCTTGCAAACTTGAAACTTTAAATTTTAAAGAAACTGTCCCGTTACCAGATTGATAAACTAATATAAGGACGTCCAGTGGCAGATCCAGAAAATATTCTTGGGGGGGGGGGGGGGGGGGTCACGCCTATGAAATTTTGAAATTTGAAGCGTTGGTGGAAGCAATTTCGGGCTATTTACTATAGAAAAAAGGCAAAATTTGAGGCTTCTTGGGGGGGGGGGGGGGGCGTGGAATCGCCACTGGAAACGTCTATTGACTACGTTCCTTAGATACCACAGTGGCGGCTCGTGCTGTTTGGCAACACTGTCTTCGCTTTATTTGAATCTACGTTCAACAATCGTTTCCTGGTGAAGTGCTGCTTCACCTTTGAATCGATTTTTTTTTTTCTTATAATCAAATTGAGGGATAACATAGTTACCAAATTGCACGAGCCGCCGCTGAGATATACCGGAGAGGAACATTGAACTCGCACTTTTTTCCTATTTTGTATACCTTATTTCAATGTTTCATAACTTAAGTTCTTTCACGCAAGATTGTCAAATCGTGAAATACAATAAATTACAATGGGGCTATTGCACACTTTTTCTATAAGCGATTTAATAGTCGATTATGGCGTAAAAACCTCAAAAAATAACGATGGCGGTACTAAAAACTTCCAAAATCCACTCCTAAACTCAATAAACGCAGTTATTTGCGCGAGCGTAATGGTGGCCGAATGCACTAACAATGGGAGATTCCTATCTTAATTTCGCCACTCTTTCTATGTTGACAAGGATGATTCACAGAGTAATTAGTCATCAGAGTGATGATCCACATCCGATGAATGGTGCCGCAACACCTAGTGACACCGGTGTCAAATGAAAGTAGTCTCTTATTGGTCACTTCTTGATGGAGTTTCAGAATTGTTAGATGGGAATCTCCCATTGTTAGTGCCTTCGGCCACCATTACGCTCGCGCAAATAACTGCGTTTATTGAGTTTAGGAGTGGATTTTGGAAGTTTTTTGTACCGCCATCGTTATTTTTTGAGGTTTTTACGCCATAATCGACTATTAAATCGTTTATAGAAAAAGTGTGCAATAGCCCCATTCGGAAATTATGAATCTCCTCTCCTTCATGTTCGAAATAGACGAACTCATCCCCTTTTTTGCTATAAATCCGGGAACCGAGGGTAGAGAGGATTTTAACTCTTGCTGACTTCCAGCTTTTATTTCGCTTTGAACTAGCAGCACAACTGCACAACATCACCTCTAAATTCTGCAAGGATAAAGGACAAAAGAACAGTCATCCGAAATAAAGCAATTGTTCGAGAGGGATTCGCAAACCTACGAAATAATTGCAGTGCATTCTGCAAGATTCCGCCTCGTCGCCGCGAATTCCGGTTGATTAAACATGATTATTTGCACAAATTTGTAGATAGCTATCCTCTTTCCTTGCACCTCTCAGACTATCTGGGTAACCTCGACCACATACCTCCTTCGTTGTCCTGACTTCCTAATTCAATCCTTAATGATGCGTCAATAATGATGATGAATTATATTTTTCTTTTTCTACACCGAGTCGTCTCAGAAGCAATTAAACTTGGATGTACCCACTTCATACTCCCATCTGCGTGGCGTAGCCGTAGCCAGGGTATTGTTTTCCTCTCCCTTAGCCCATTTAAACGCAATTGTTAAAAAAGGATGGCTATATAGGGGCTGCGTCACGTGACATCAGCCCCTGTTGCTGTCCTTTTCTAACACATGCATTTAAATGGGCTAAGAGAGAGAATGACAATATCCAGGCTACGGTAATGTCCGTGGATGTTTGTCGTGCTATAAAGCTGGGGGGGGGGGGTTAGCAAACTTGGGTATAGCTGACAGAACTTGAATAAAGCCCGGCGTCACTTACTTCACGCAAACGAACAAAGCCAACGTACTCAAAACTTTTTAACATTAAAGGTTCCAAACTATAAATAAGAATTATAAAAAAAAATATGTGTAGCAACAGCGAAAGTTTTTTGGTCTTGAAAAACAGGCTCAACAAGCGGATGATATAGTGTTGACCGATAATAAGGTGCTGGCTCAGTGGTTTAGTGATCCATCCCTAAAACAAGATATACTGGACCATTTTATCAAATCGATGGATCGGTATGAAACCTGGAAACGCTGGCTCAAAACAAAAGTTGGACAATGTGATTACGTGTAAAATAGAATTCATTAAAATGCCCTAAATGAGCTGGTGCGTGTATAATTAAGTGTTCACGGTGCTCTCCCAGGTTGCTTTTTCTGACTTGGCCTGGGCGGCTGCCGCTACTTATGATTTTCAAATTAAAATTTTGCCTAAAAACATTAAAACTTATGCAAATGGGTCTGTTGCAAACTTTTGCTACAACGATTAAGAGAGGATAAGCTTAAGTAAAATCGCCTGAAAAGTCCATTGGTGGCATCAGAAAGTCATAAAATGCAATAATAAACTCACAAGAGGCGTTTAATGAAATCCAAGATGGCGGAGAAATATCGAGCAATCTGTATGCATGCACCATGAACATCCAAGGATGGCCAATTTTGACAACCTCACTGGAGATAGAGGTTACGTGTTTGTTTACGTTGTGATATTGGTTGTGATCGAAATTGTGAGGTTGGCTATCCTTGGATGTTCGTGGTGATGCATACAAATTGCTCGATATTTCTCCGCCATCTTGTATTTCATTAAACGCCTCTTGTGAGTTTATTATTACGTTTTATGACTTTCTGATGCAACCAATGGACTTTTCAGGCGATTTTACATTAGATAAAACACTCTTAATCGTTGTAGCAAAAGTTTGCAACAGACCCATTGTGTGCAATAACGAAAACTCAAGACCTTTAGAAATCCTTTTTGGGGCCGTTATGAAATTAAGAAACATCGAAACTAACTGAATATTGGCAGTTTAATCAGGGGCAGCTCTTGCGATTTGCAAACAATGTTTTCCTTCGATTCGAATCAAGGAAAAGCAATCGGTTGTTGCCGAAGCACTGCTTCACTGTCAAATCGATTGTTTTACTTACATAGAATTGAATAGAAGAAAGACATTTTTGCCCAATTGTACGAGCCGCCATTGAGTTTATGATGCATTTCTGGATTAAAATATTCCTGCGTCACCCGGCCCTTAATACCCATATCAAACAGCCATAGATTCCAGAAATGCGATTATACATTTTGTTGTTGACCCTTTACTGCATGATTTTTCTTTTTTTCAATAAGTTATTTTTTTTTTTCAGTACAATTTTGATCCTCGAGACAGGGAAAAATAGTGAAAAAAAAATTTCCATTAGATTTCAATGGTAAAGAGCCTGAATATTAATTGTTCCAATTATGGCTTTACCCGCATTTAGGTATCCATGCAACGGAAAATAAAGTTTTCAGGCTAAAAAAAAAAAAATTAAAGTAGTAAAAAACAAGCAGGGAAAATTCCAACACGCAGGTGTTAGAAAAGCGTGCCACTAAAGTCTGAACAGCTTTAATGCTTTTGCTAGCAATGATAATAACTAGACAGAATTCAACATGGAGCTGATCTCGAGAAAATTGAGTCCAAAGTTGAAGAGCTAGCATTTAAACAAAAAACTTGGAATTACTTACGTTTTGATTTCATTCAACTACCGTGTTGTGTTTTTGCATTTCAACACCGGAAAAGTGGAATTTACTATGTAGGAAAGGTACTTAATTTTTAGCGTTTAAAGTGACTTGGTTCCTTTCTTCTTTTTTTTGGCATAATCACGAAAAACGAAACTCTAAGAGAAACCAAAAGGCAGAGTTGGTTTACACTGTTGATTATTTTAAAATCCGTTAATCCGGACTTAATTCCGTTCCCAATTCTATAAAAGGAACCGAGTCGGAGTTGGTTCCTTACGTGACTCGGATTAAGGTTTAACCTAATCAGCCAAAGGAACCAAGTTCTCATTTTATTTCATCATATGGACAATGACATCAATGAGGCTCACCAGCTCACTTTTACCTGGAATTTTGACGGGAAATAGTTGTTATTACAGAAGAACCACTTGTTGCTTCGAGATTCAGTATTGCTAGCTCTATCAATCAATAACTCAATTTTATCAAAAATGTCACTCGGTTCTTTTGTGACAAGTGCTGTCCAATTGAGCTTGTTTGGTGAGAAATTATGAAAAAAATAAATTTAGATCAGATGTATCTATAAGGAGATGAGTCAAAGGCGTTGTTTTTGTGTGTTTGTTTTTTTGTTTTTTGTTTTCAAAACTTTGGAGGGCTCTAGCTCAGAAGAGAAACATTTGCAGCACATACTCATGTAGGAAAATAAAGTCTTATATATATGTATGTTGACCCCAAAAATACACTCCATAAGTTTGGCACTCAAGTTTTGAAACACCCTGTTTTTGATATTTTGCTCCCCCCCGCCCCCTTCACAAAAAACAACATCTTGACCATGCACATTTTTAAAATCACAGTTTGACTGTAGAGATATTTTCTCCCCCCCCCCTTAACGAAAAAGGGGAGAATGGGTCACCTATCTCTGATGTTCGTCGTGCGCGTGCACAGATTGTTCGGCTTTACGACTGCAATTGTGGCTTTCCTTATAATGAGTTTTTTGGGTTTATTAGTGGATTTTATGACTATTTGATGCCGCCAATGTAATTTTCAGACAATTTTACATCAGAATCAAAACTCTATAGCACTGTAGCAAAAGTTTGCAACAAACCCATTGAAAGCTGAAAAGAGAAAATTATTTGATAAGGCTCGATCTTTTTTTACCCACATAAACTATAGACAATAGATATTTCTAAATCCCTCCACCTTTTAAACGGCTTGTTCAGGGATCAAACATGAGGTTGCGTTCTTTTGAAGTCAAAAAGCGTCATATTCGGAAAAGCCGTGATTCTAAATAATAAACAGTTTTTTTTTTTATCTTTTTTTCCGTTTTAGGTGCTGTCAGCACTTATTGCGATTGTCACGATGTAGATATGTAATATGCATAAATGGAACACTTGCGAATTCATGAAACAATAACCCTTTTAATATACAGAACTAACCATTTCAAGTGCCCTTTACACATCAAGCATTCTAGGGGTATAGATTAGTAGGTGTGGAGGTTTAAGAGGTTTGTGGATTTTAATCCCCCTCTCCCCATTTATTTTCTTGAAAAGTATCGAAAGTTTACAGTTAAAACTATGCCATTATTCACTATAACGCACTGTCATATTATTTCTTTTTTTTTTCTGTTGCCGTCGGTCGATATCATTTTTCGTGTTGGAAAAGCAAAGTTCCATATGGACCTATAGTTTCCAAAATTTGAAGAAGCTTCCAGTGAAAAATTTTGTACACGCAACGAACTTTTTAGGATAGGTAAATAAGTTATTCCAGAGTCAATTCCATAGCCGCAGCGAGGAAGCTGTCCAGGGGTGGAAGACACGTGACAGCCCCTCTCACTTTTTAGAGCAATTAATGCGAATTTTACCCCTCTGGCTCCCTGTGTTCTGGATTTTAAAACCTATTTTTCAACAAAACGCCAAAAAAGTCCTCAAAAATCTCTTGATTCCATCGACGCTCATTGAGGGGCTTTCAATTTGCCGATCCCCCAGAATTTCAAATGTTTCGATGCAAAGACCTGTTTAGTGTGACGTCATGAAAAAAATTGGTTCCAAACAAAGGCTCCGTCTCACTCGCTCTCGTGGGTTTTCCCATACGAAACACAGTCCAAATTTTCAAATACAAGTGCTAGTAAACAACACGTTCTTTACACGTTGTGTTTATCACACCATTGGGTTCCACGTCCCTTATAAAAATTTCCGATTGTTTCAAAAAATTTTCCGATTGGATATATATATATTCCCGCGCTTTATTTCCCATAGAAATAATCGAAATTCCATAGAGACAATCGGAATTCGTGTAGATTCAAGCGCGCTGACTACAGCAACGATAGGTCTCATGATTGAAATAAGGCGAAATCATCTATGGTTCCTATTCTTACAGTTTTAACAGCCACTTTTTTCTCAGTGATAAAATATGAGTCCGCTATCACAAACTTTTTGAAACATCGCGCATCGATGCACAATCACAGTTATATCGAAGAAAGTCCTATGTTTTGTCCTTGTCACACTCACAGTTTCTTAAGAGCACAAAATTCTAGGATATAGGCTCATGAGCACCATCACGGCATGTGTTGTACCTCGAACAATAGCTTCGATACGAAGAGAAGTTAGAATGATTGACTGTCATGGCGGTGATACTACCATAAGAGACCGTGAGTAAGACAAGGACAAAACGTAGAACGTCTTTCGGTATAACTGTGATTGTAAATTCGCTTGTGATCTTTTAGGAATTATGTTACAGTGAAAAGATACTTTAAGGCAAGTGGAATCTAATGGTGCAATAAAATTTGAGAAAACTGTTGGTTAACTAGCATGAATTTGCGTTCGAAAATTTGGATCTGGTAAATTCACGAGAGTGAGCGAGATAGAGCATTTGTTTGGAACTAATTCTGATCGTGACGTCATCACTAAACAGGTCTACTTAAGGATATGAATGAGCCTCTCTCTTTTCTATACCCCTCCCGCTCTTCATCAATACCTCGTCGCTTCTTATCGATGTACCCTCGTCAAACAGATTTTGACACTTTTACGATGCCTGTCCTGAACGCTTAATGCACCGTGAAGAAATCTTGAGACCGGTGGAGCCCAAAGGCGAGGGGCAAAGAGGGTTTCTGTGAAGGGTGTTTCCACCCCCCTCCTGCCTTGGAATTTCGACTCATAGGTTGGCACAAATGACTTAGGTTGCTGGACCTGTATGGAATTCTCGTTTGAAGGAATTCGACTTTGACGCTTAATAACTTATTGAAATTAACAGGAATACCAAAACTTTTACAATTTTAAGAAAATAGACGCCGAGGCCTCCTGGATTGCAGCAATAAATTAACGATTAATGAAACCAGTTTTAAGAAAATACGTTTTTAATTTTTCAAACCTTCCCGCCAAAGGTTTTGCCATAAGCAAGGCATTGGACTTATATATTAGATATGAAAATGAAAACAAGAAGCGCACCGTATATATAAGGCACGCTTAATAAGTTAGTAGGTTTCAATAGTTGTTTTTTTGGTATATGGTACCCCTGCGTTACTCCCGAACATAACAATGAAAATCGGAAAATCTCTATCAGATTTTCAGTAAGCTATTTTCAACCACTCTGCACGTTCTCTATCCTGTGCTGCGCGCTCTAGGACAAAATCGACAATTCTTACTCGTTTAGTATCTGTTCCACATGTGACCCACCATGCAGCGACAGTACAACTCAAGTCCCCTACTTTTAGATAAGGCTTTAAAGTAATTGTTCCAGATCTGGGCTCATCTGCAGTTAAGCGTTAAATGGAACAGGTTTACTTGAAAAAAAAAAGAAAAGCCTATTTGCGTTTTGTTTCTTTTACATGTTCCTTTCAATTATGCAACACTTGATTGGAATGCTATTTGTAATTTTGGCGCTGACCCTCCTTGGAAGTTGACAACTTTTAAAATAAAAAATGTCCCCGATGAACGAATTAGCATATGAAGAGGTGGGCGGATATCGTAAATCGGAACGTTTTACTCATATTTACATTAATCCAACGTAGGCGCTATTGCCGTGCCATTTTTTAATTATTACTTGAGAGCTAACCCTCTATACGAGCAATAATGATGGAAATTCTAATGAGCGTGGTAATCCTCAGCATATTATGCGGCGAGTGTATCAATATAATAATGAGCTATTGGGTTATGTTTTGTTTCATTACCCCCTACTCTTAATCCAAAGCTTTTGTCTTTGAACATAGACATTTTTCCCGGTGCGTACCAATTAATGTTTGATGGAGAGGATATTCAGATTAATAAAAGTTTACTCTGATGGAGTGGGTTGCGAAATAGACATAAAAAATAATAACGACTTGTGCCTGTGCCGAAGTAAAGTTTTTCAATCAGGATAGACCGCTGGATCTCTTCTATTTCTTTTGTTACCCCTTTGAATGCATATAAGTTGAAACAGGATAGATTGAGGCAGCTTTATCTTTTTGCCTATCCTTGTCTACCATACGTATTTTTCAATGGAGAAAAGAGCGAGTTATAAAATCTCTGATTGCGCTTCTGGGATTTATGATTTTTTGTTCCATCTTTTTAAGCCCTTCGAGAGAGGTATATAGAGGAAAAACTTTCTAAAGCTTTAGAGTAACTCTGACGATTGAGAGAAGTATTAAAAATTCGTGTAGTTAAGGTGCAATACACGTAAAGGTAATTTCGAAACCCGTAGCACATCAAGCGTGCTCATTATCAATTCTCCGAGAACTATTCAACGTCTATTATTTCTAATGACGAACAAAGGTGATGTTTCTCGTGACCTTCATCCTTATTCCATAAACTGATTTTTATCAGTCACCTGTAAAACCAATCCGTTTCTCAGAAACTTTGAATTAATTTGCAAATGAACCACAATCACGGCATCTTTAAGTCTTGCCCGAAGAGATCAGAAGTATGTTTATTTTTGCAACTTTCAACCAGCGTAACGGAATCAACCAAGCAAAATCGGTCCAGAAAATAGTTTGACAGTCAGCTTCCTTTTAGAAGTGTTTTTAGGGAAAATCCATGCAAATGAGATCAAGAATTAAGTCCATTAACAAGAATCTGCTTCTGCAAGCCTCTCGCAATTTTTTTTTTCGCTACATCTACAATTTTAAAACTCTGATTCTTTCTCGAAAATAAACTGGAGTCTTCGGCTCGACTCACGCGACACGAGGAAAAAAGGCCGGGCGCAGATAGGACATTAATTCACTGAAATTGGTTCGATGGACGGTTATCTTTGATGAAAAAGCGATTATTTTGACCGGTTCCAAAAAACATTAATTCTTGTACTGGCTCAAAACAGATATGTCTGGTGGAGGAGAAGTTGCGATTCTCCGCGAGACAACTGACAACCATGCCTTAGAGGCGTCGACAACATTACATATTGCGGTCATTTATATCATGAGCACCTACCTATATACTCTGGCCTGGCCACCAGCCAGTTCTGAAAGACTCGTCCCGAGTTCAACAAATATTTAGTTCCTGGCTTAATACCTGTGTCTCTAATTACTCCTAATCCATCGACGCATTTTTCAACCATCACCAATTTCAATAAACATCCATTCATTTTTACTGTTTATGTAATCATGCATCAGTCAATAAAATATTATCAGGAGTCTTTTGGTTCGTCATTTCCTGAAAAAAATCATAACTTTCAATTATTATGATCTACAGTGACCAGTGGTGTAGCCGGGGGGGGGGGGGGTTCACGGGGTCTGGAATCCCCCCTCTTGACACCCAATTTTGTTTTATAGAGGACAACTTTTAGAGATTTACGAGTAATTTGACCGGATTTTGGCCTATCGCTCGACCCCCCATGACAATTTTAGGACCCCGCACCCTCCCCCCCCCCCCCATTCAACAAATTCCTGGCTACTCCATTTATACTGACGCACCATGATATCAGTATCATACAATGTTTGCCGTCAAATGAATCAGATCTACACATACGCGCGTATACTCTGAAATCTTTTTTCTGATTTTTTTGGAGTTCATAAATGAATCTATTTCGTAAAAATATACTATCAAATACATTTTCGCGACATCTGGCTCATCATAATGTATTGAGAACGCTGAGTCAGAAAAAACTAGTCGTTTTTGAAGGCTTTAGCTCGAAAGGGGGGTGTTTCCGGCCAAAACCCAAGGCCTACCCCAGCTCATAAGAGTTTGCCAAACTCTGAAAGCGTTGGTTGCTGAGATTTCCTGTATATACCTTCCGCAAGGTACAGAAATGCGCGCAAAAAGGAGCTGGGCCGAAATACTTTTTGAGGAATGCGCATTTTCCACGGCGTGTCTCGAGCCATTTTTAGTTGACAGTTCATTTCAAAAAAGGCTGGGAGAAAAATATCTTGGGAGGTCATTGGCTTGTTTGTTTTCTTATAGGTAAAACAACGGAATAATTCATGGACGATCGGATTAATATTTATGATATTATTTAATTTGCAGAACGAGGAGACCTGAAGTTGATGCACGTAACTTCAGAGCGGGAACCGGTTGTCGGGGAAGAACCAGATTTCCTGACCTGGTCTCTGATGTTTGCTGGGTGTAGGCGCAGTCAGGCGCTACGCTCGATTCCGTAATTATATCGATGAATTATGAAAGGAAGTCTCGCATCTTTCAATCGGGGTTTTTTTTTTTTTTTTTTTTTTTTTTTTTTGCTGCTTGTTTGTTATTTACAGCACCCAGAGACACTCCCAATTTTTTCGACTGTGCTAAAATTGTAAATAATTTCACACGCTCATCCTGCAGATATCATGTGGGGGATGGAATTTGTTGGATGTACTCTTCCCATAAGTTGAGGAGAGTGGATATTTCGCCAATAAAATAATAAAAGAAAATGTTAATTGGCTGTTCTTACAAAATGAAGTCGGCGCGTGGTGCCGTGCCTTACTAAAAATGACCAGTAGACATCGCAGTTGACATCTGTTGACATCAAGCTGACGTTAGGCTGATTTCAACTGATGTCAACTGATGTCAACTGATGTCAACCGAGTCAACAGATGTCAACTGGTGATTTTTACTGGGGTGATATATACGACGGATTGTAACGATGCAATCTTTGAGCACAAATACTTTTCAGAAAATTGTGCGGTGTTTATGGTAAATTATAGCTCATCTGAGCTCAAAATTTGCAAAAATTTAGGATGAGCCTGGTGTATTTCATGTCTTCCGGAAAAAACCGACCGATAATTTGCATTTTGAATATTTAATTTGGAGCAGATGCAAAATTGGAACATGAAAAGTCAAATTTCAGAGTAAATTCCGCGGTAATAACAGGACTTTTCGCTGGTGCCAATATTTGTCATAGAAAATGCATGCGATTAAAATGTTTAAAGCTTAGTCACCCTTTAGCTAAATATATCCAAAAAAAAAAAAAAAAAAAAAAAAAAGATAGAACTGCCGAACTGATCGATGGGGACGGTGGACCGGGGGGGGGGGGGGGGGGGGGGGTTGCTCTATAAATTATGAACATTGAATACCCCCGAATATGATATTAATTTTGTATGAGTTTAAATGGACCTATGCAACGTTTCCAGCAGAGGTGGAGCGTGTAATTTGGCAACGTTGCAGTTCGTCCATTTAAACCTATGGAAAAGATCAAACTTTTGGGTGCTCGGTGAACATCTTCGCATTCAACTTTATACATGGGTTAGTTGTAATGGACAAAATACAACGTTGCCAAATTGTGCGCTACGCCCTTTGGTTTCAAATTTGCACACTAAGCCACCATAATGCTACTAGTACTTAATTCAGCTCCTGTAAACCCAATTAGGTCGGAAAAAAATACGATTTTTAGAAGCTTTCTTACGATGTGGAACACAGTCTACAAAAGGACTATGAATAAAGGCGTTAGTGGCTTATTACTGAATAAATGAATATTGATTGATTTGCCGAAGGAAATGATAGTCCGGTAGATAAGCGAACCGGATAGAATTTGCGAACCAATCAGCGGTGGTTTCCGATTGATTTTAGAGTTTGCGTGAAACCATAAAAAAAACAACCGCAGAAACACACATCGTCAGGTTTGAGTTAACTGTTACTTCTGGCAGTTCTGATCTGCTGGCACGTGGTATAGCTTGGTTTCGATGGAATTTCGATCCCAATCGAGATGAGACGCGCACGCGGTGCGCGTCGAACATTATCGGTGGCCAACTCCTGTAACAGACTCAACAGTCAACATGAAAAAGCGGGTAAAACGTTTTATAAACCTACCGGCTTGTGTCGCATGACTCGTGGTGTCATCACTCGCGCAAAGTTGTCACACTCGCTCTTCCTAGAAACTATGTGTTACGGAACTGCCTCCAATGTCCTCATTATTCTGCCACACCGGTTAGTATACCGCGGCACTGCGCCAGGTTGGACCGGTGGTAGGCAGGTACTATCGAAGAATTAAAGACTGTCGCGAGATTTTCACAAATTTTCAGTTATGATTGTGAGTGTGGGACAGATCTGCAACGGATTTGGCGCCTCATCCGCACTGGCTTCTCGCCTGCAAAGTGTGAGGAGTATGAAAAGTGGCCGAACCGAAACCTTGAAGGCGAAACTTACTATCTCGTGAAAATCTCGCGACGATCTTTGATTCGTCGATAATACATATAATACGTCGCGGTTACCGGCAAAACGATCGAACTGACTGTTGATGAGTTAGGCAACGCAAATCAAAGTTCTTGAACGTTATGAAGGGTTGATCCCCATGTAAAATCACTTGAAAATACAACGTTGAGAGCATCAGAAAGTTCCAAAATCCACTCACAAGCTCAATAAATGCGTTTAACAAAATTCCAAATTGACGGTCGAATAAGCAAATGACAATGGGACAGTCCCGTCTAATTGTAGCTTTCTATTTGATGAATCTTTCAACCGCCGTATAATAGAACTTTTTTAAACTCATTTATTGAGTTTGTGGGTGGATTTGGGAACTTTCTGGTGCTTATTACCATGTTATTTTCAAGTGATTTTACATTGATATCAACCCTCCATAATTCTACATCAAAATTTAGCAAGAGCTAGACTCATATTATGGTCATTGTACATATAGGAGAGAAACCACTGTTCTTATTTCGATTTTTTCCCCGGCAATAATCTTCTTAATCACAGCCGGAAGGGAAATTCTGTTCACTTCGTTATTTCCAATTTGTTTTTTTTTTTTTTTTTTTTTTTGTTTTTTTTTTTTTTTTGCGAAATCGAAAATATAGGTCGTATGCGACAGAGAATGTTGAGCCGCGCCAGGTCGAATTTTGGTGAGTGTGAGTTTGGTCAAACTGGGTGTGCGGGAGTTTTTAGCTGCAAGGTGTATCGATTGACGGGGGGGGGGGGGGGGGAACGGTAGACATGTAACCATCATTGCAAGACCGATTGTTATACAGTAGTGGATATTCCATACACAGAGATAACATTTACTTTTTCGGGGGACTATTTGGCAACCTTGGTAAATTAAATGAACCGCATGAAATCGCAGTTTGTTTTTTTATCCTCCGTTGACAGATGTAGAAGAAGCGTACGCGGGCACTTGCATTTTCAACCAATCAGTGAGCGCGACGTTGTCGGCTTGTCCGAAGAATCTGCACGAAACAAAACAGGCGATCGTGAAGTCACCCTTGTCGTTTCAAGAACATTAAATTAAACTCAAAACAAACTGTCAAAAGTTCCGTTGAATTTGAATAATTTAGCTTCATCCTCGATATTTCATCGAACGAAGAACGCGGTAGAGGTAATTTCAGAAGTGTAGGCGGACCAAAACCATAATCTTTGGCGAATTTTCAACTTTCATTCCTTTAAATCAATACCGAATTTGCTCCTGACTTTATTCTTTTGTTTTTAAAGTTTTCCTCATTGAAAAGTGAACTCTCAATTTCATTTTTATTCATTTCCATATAGTAATAACAGAAATAATGTTGACAAATTCCAAAGATTATCGGTCTAGGTCCGCCTACCTTTCTGAAACTACCTCTACCAGAGCTGCCGTTCCGTGTATAATAATGTATATGTATATTTAATCGCTTTTTTCAATTCACCGATGTTTCCACCGGTTGAGAAAAGATTACACAGCTCAGTTCAGTGTATGGCTGAAATACACGAAAAGACTCGCATCTGTAATCTTTTCTCAACCGGTATGGAGTCGTCGATGACTTTAAAAAAGCTTTCGGGTATTTTAATAATTTACCGACAGAGAAAAGATGACAGATGCGTGCATTTTAGTGTATTACAATCATACACTGAATTGAATTGTGTAATCTTTTCTCAAACGGTGGACTCATCGGTCAATAAAAAAATGTCATTATATACATACACACGAACGACAGCACTGCGCGGGACCTACAGATGCGGCAACAACAGCACCTGAGCATCTCTGCTCGGACGAACAAATACGTGACTGGTAGGTATGTGTCAAATGCTGACGAATAAATTGTTTTCATGTGACATTGCTTGAAATCAATAGACCGAAGGACTTCATACTCACTAGATCTCCGAATTTTTAGAACAATCTGTGTGACCGATCAGTCTTCTAGTCTCGTTCAACTTGGCATCAATGTTTTTCCTCCATTTGAATATTTGTACAGCATTCGATTTCTGGTGAGGCGCTCCTTCTTTATCAAATCGATTCTTTCACATAGAAACGAATGGAGAGGAAAATAATGGGGCTCTTGCAAACTTTTGCCGTAAGCAATTGAATAGCTCAACGAAATTTGAAAATGTATCTAAGAGCAGCTAGAGACAAATGAATTAAATAGAAATTCAATCGATTTTACAAGGGGTGTCCCAAAAGCACTGCACACTTTTGCCTGGGGGTCGAACGAAAGCAGCTATCAAAAAACGGTTTGTGAGAAGCAATTATCTAAGTAATTACCTACAAATCAATACCAAATTCAGCTCTGTAAGTTAAATATATTCACTGACAATGAGTTACAGCGTTTTGTAAATACATGTCGAGCCGACCCCTCATGGATTTGTAGCCTGTTTTTCAATAAAAAAAAGAGTTAAAAAATCAAAAGTTCTCAAAAGAATGAAGGGAAGAAGAGAAGAGAACAAATTGGCAGCCTAACACGGTGTCAAAAGGCGGCAAAATGCAAGCATCACATTTCTGTAAATCTTGGTAAGATTCTGCAAAATTGCTTTAAACAAATTAAACCACTTGATTTCTTAACTTTCTTTTATTTTTCTTGAAAAACATGTCATTTTCAAAACGCTGTAACTCAGTGAATTTTTAATTTACAGAGCTGAATTTGGTCTTGATTTGAAGGTAATATCACTAGGACAATTGCTCCTCATCACGAGCCATTTTTTTGATATCTGCTTTCGCTCGACCCCCAGACAAAAGAGTGCATTACTTTTGGGACACCTCTTGTATACATAGATAATAAACTTCGATTCTTGCAACTCGTAGTGTTTCGTAAAGCGTTTTTAATGATTGTAAAACCTATTGAGGGCGATGGGTTGTCACTGCACGTTCAAAAAGTTTCTTTCGTAATGGGTCTCTTGCAAACTTTTGCTATAAAAGCAAATAATGAATAGTCCAAATCCGACGTAAAAACCAGCGAAAATCACGGAAATCGCTCTAAAAAAGTCTAAATTTCAGAAATTAACTAAAAAAAAAACAACTGTATCGGCAAGATCGTAATGGCGGAGTTACGCAGATATCACGAGAGATTCCTATCTAATTTGCCACTTTCTCTACGGAAACTCAGAGATATGTCTCAAATTAGATAGGAATCTCCCATGATATACTTGCGTAGCTCCGCCATTAAGCCCGATTCTGAGAGTGGACCTTTTAATTTTTTGGAGTGCTCGTCGTCATTTTAACAGGTTTTTATGCAAGAATCAATTCTTCAATCATCAGTAGCAAAAGTTTGCAAGAGCCTTATATTGCAGGGCGTCAAATCACCTCAGCCACCACTGCAGTCTTTTCTCTCGCAAACCTAGGCCAATAGCAAACCTGTAATTTCATGATTGAAACAAATTCACCGATTCAACTGTCTGGAAGGGCCTATCATTGTTGTGGCTAAAAGTGCGCATCAGACTCATCACTTTTCAGTCGTCAGATGCAAGTTCGTCTCTAAACTCATGCACAAATGTGTCTTTGCCCTTAAAACAAATGCGTGTAGGAAAGTAAACATGGACAAACAATCACGTGACTTTAGCGAACAATACCTCTGTCCTTTTCTAACACATATGCTTTCAGATGGACAAAGAGAGAGAAACCGATTTTTTGGATACACACTGCACAGTTTGCATCTCTGTCTGACTCTGCACCGTTATAACCTTGTCTGCGGAGATCCAATGACTCGTTCATTTTCGCAAAATGCAAATTGAAGCTGTATCCAGAAGAAGGACCAGTTAATGTCAGGCGTGCTCTTCAAAAAAAATAATTGGCATTGATACTAAATTAGGGTTTTTATGGTAAAGCACACCTGATGCTTAACGGTCTTTCTTTTCGAGTACCGCATAATTAATTGACCAAATGACCGGTGCAAATTTTAAATTTTAGAATCACCTAATTCCACTTTGATCCGCGCAATGATCACGAAAACCAAGGGTCACTTGCCTCAGGGTGGCCACTAATTCAGCGGCGAGAAAATGGACATTCATTTTTCTAATTGGTTGCTAACTTTGGCAGCGCTGGAACGTGTTCTCCAGTAACACACTTTCCGTGTCTGATGCGGCTGGTCAGTTGTGAGCCCAAGATTTGGTGCGTTTACTTATCCTTCGAAATCAGTCTTTACTCATTGTGAGTAAGGGTGCCAGATAGTGCATTGTTTTGTTTAATAAAAGTGCCCACTGTTCAATTAAATTTAAAAAGTATATTAAGGATTATCTGCATACCTGGCAACCACATGCTTGGGAGACTGGAAAGAAGGATAAAAAAATCTCCCAAAAACTCAACCCAACATCTATATGACTCTGTGAAGTATTTCTCCAACCGGACCCTCGGATATTGTTATATACAGGGTGCCCTTTGATTCCTGTTCGTTTTACACACAAAATGAAGGAAACGTCACAAATGATAAAGCATTAGTCTTATAAAATCTCAGATAGTTATTTTCTTTTAAAAACGTCTTAGTGCCTTCTTTGTTGATTTTTGATTTATACCTCTCACAGTCAAAATATACACTGAGAATATTATAAACACCTTTATTCTTTAGAAATTGTTAACATTTTCAACAGTAGCGACCCGTGAGATTTGGCAACCATGCATTTTTCCCAATTAAACTTACGCAAAAAATCGATTAAAGCGGAGGCTGGCAGCCTCCTCGAGTTTCGATTGTTTTCCATGTATTTAAATGGGATAAAAACACTGTTGCCAAATCGCACGAGCCGCCACTGATTTTCAATAAGATTTTTAAATGAAATACTTAGTACGCGAGTGTTTTTGCCAGTGGCGGCTCGCGCAATGCGGCAACAACGAATTCCCTCCATTAAAACCTATATAAGATAATCAATTTTTGGGTGAGGCACCTTGCTTAACTTAGGATCGATCCTTTTGCATAGATTTAAATGGCGAAAGAGCACGGTTGCGATATTGCACGATCCTCCACTGGTGCTCTCGTTTCAGCATCTTCTGGATGAATTTTTGGTTCCGAGTGCGATTAGCTGACATTGTGTTCCACAATTAATTTCAGCATAAATTCGATCCTACAGTTCTATACTAGGCTCATCACCAATGAAACACTCTGTATATGTAGGTATACGAATTTTAAGGAGAGCTAAATCACTTCTCACCGGGCGATGTGCCGCGATGTGTCCTATCTAGTGGTCCATCTTATACAGCACCGACATTTTTATGACTTCCGCAAAAAACCAGTCGTGGTTAAGTACCCAGCGTATTGTTCTTCATTCATCCAAAACGTAAAAGAAATAAGTGGATTTGCTCCTCCAAAGTGTACGCTCAGTTACTTATGGTACTGCCCATTGGACGCTGAGGATGGACTCGAATGTAGCTGAGTCGTTGCTTAATTAGATTAAAACTCACGGCCTACGTTTTGATCCTCATAAATGAACATCAGCGACATCAGCGTTGCCATATGGTACTGAAAAATCGTCACTTTAACTCACAATCAATAGACGGTTTTAGTGCGAAGACAACACGGTTAGCCAACAACCACAACAATGCACTCATCGGTCGCAATCGGTTAGGATAAAATTCCCGTAGCGTTCCAAACTATCTCACTCACTCTCCCGTGGCCCCCATGTATACCCATCTCTTTCTAGTTTCGAAATTCGTATATACAGGGCCTTGTTTTACGACACATATATTAATTAACAAATTCGCATTAAAATGCCTAGAGGAATTCATTTCAGTAAAAAATTTCACGAAAGATGTCTCTATGTACGATTTTTGAAATTAGAGTGAGATAGCATGTACATGGGGGTTATGTGAGAGCGAGAGAGACAAACTATCTTTGTTTGTTACGCTCATCACCGACAGCCGCCATTACTAAAACCATCTATTGTAAAGTTCAGTGGTGAAGCTTGCAACCTGGCAACGTTGAATTTCGTTCATTGAAACCCAAGAAAAATATCGAACTATCTACGGGTAGACAATGAGCATCGAATGCGACCTTTTTTACAGGTTCAAATAGACAAAAAGCTACGTTGACAGAGAGAATACTCTTCGCCGTTGGTAAAGTTAGTATATACAGATGATTTTTTCCTGCGATCTGGCTCCTCTGATAAGCATCAAACGAACAACGTTTGTGAATCACACATGACAGAAAAAGTTGGGCACTATGATCCTCCAACGTTTACATCCTATTGCACTGAGGCAGTCTTAAGGGAAAACATTATTGTTAACTTCCTAGAAAGTTAGACCAAAAGTTGGGGGAATATTCGACAACTTTGAAATCTTCTCTAACTTTCAGTATGGATTTCCCCAAAAAGTTGATAATATTTCCTCAATAATTATTCCTACAGTTTTCGATTTTTTTTTTTTTTTTTTTTTTTTTTTTTTTTTTTTTTTAATTAGAAGAATACGAAGAAAATATAAGTTTGAGGGATAGACGAAGCTTTATGATCCATTTTGGTACGGTGAACAATCTCAAATTTGGTGGGCGATCCATGGCAATGCGCCTCAGAAAACGTCAAACAAGCAAAGATCGACGAACGATTGAGACTCACAATTTTTACGTTCGGAGCAACTTCTTTCACTTCTTTGCACAAAAACTAAACAAGAGTATGAAAAATAAACTTATAGAGCTGAGAAAGAAATTGTTTGCATATAATTACATGAGCTATAGTCGGAAATAACTTCCGTGAAGTTTTCCAAACTTTAAGCACCATACAAATATTTTTACCACAAATCTTCAAACTTTGCTTTTTTAGAGTGCGGAGGCATAAAAGCACCTGCTCGCATTCAATTTCTCGTTTCCAGTCGGCGCACGATGGACCCATACAAGGAATTTCCAGAACACAATTTTATGAACACAAATCAATATTTATGAACAATAAATAGCAATTAAGGTGATTCTATGGCGAACTCTCGAAAATTTTAATCCGATGGATGGCGTTATTTGTCGCTTGCTCCGAAAATAGCCGTTTTTGACAGTTTTCGGCTTTTTTCTATGAAAAGACGACTATTAGACAAAAAATCGGAATGTCAGCACCTGACCAGGTGAAACAGAAACCTGTAATCTTTACTGATACAACTCCAAATTACATATGATTTTTTTCTTTGCATACTTTCGCCTTTATTTTAGAACTAATTTGGCCCGTTTATGGCTCAAAAAATTAAGCAGGTGCTGACATTCCGATTTTTCGTCTGTTCAGAAAAAACAGCCGAAACCCGTCAAAAAACGGCTATTTTCGGAGCAAGCGACAAGTAACGCCATCTATCGGATTAAAATTTTCAGGAGTTTGCCATAGAATCACCTTAAGATAACTAGGAAATGGGTAAAAGTATTCATTTCAGAGCTTAAAATGAGTCAAATAACCTGGATTTTGCAAGAAAATACCATCTTTAATACATTTTTTAAGGCTGAAAACAACAGTTTTTCATGTCCGGCCAAATGTGTACCTCCTCCGATCCACTCTGTGCGTTGCAAGGAGGAGTGAGTCAATGAGAGACAAAGCGTGGCGACATGAAATGCGTATATCTTTCTTAATACGCAACGTAAACTTTTGAAAATAGTTTCATTGGTTTCATTATAAAATTTCCTACAAGATCCACTCTTTGTCAGTTGTATTTTGACGGTATAAACCTTTAAATTTGTATTTTTAGTAATTTTATTCCATATCCATTATCCAACCCCTCCCTCGAATTGACTCGCTCTCACAGTGCGTCCGTCGGTGCAAGCAGATCGTGCTGCACACATTCGTCAGCGAAACTTTTTCCGGATTTCGTCGTTTGTTTTTCGAAGGAATATAAGAAGTAAATTACTCGTAATTTCAGTGCGATGACAAACTTGGGTTCTAGTTCAGTGCGAACGAGTCCCGGAAAATGCATTGAGATCTGTGAGTGTGAATATTCCCCTCTCCTGTTTCTGCAGCAAGCCTTAGGTGTAAAACCTACGAGGTTGCCAAATCTCCTGCGGAAAATCACTCAGCGATTTTATTCATTGACACACTTTGACAGCAAATTTCTCGTTGCGCTTTTGCAATTCATATTAATGGTATGAGCTAACCACTATTTATCGTTTCTCTACAATCATCTATTAAAAATAGGTAACTGCGAATTTCCGTAACCACAAAAGATCGGCTTTGAGCTATCATGGTCGTCCATCATCGATAGAAATAACCAGCTCCCGACAAGTATATGAAAATTGTATGCGATAGCCACAATGAAATTCAAACCCCTAGTACATGTGACGCGCTGAAAGAAGTTGCATTCACTTAATTGCTTTTTTATATTCATTAATTCTTAATTGCCAATTAATATGTTGCTATTTTTAATCAACCAGATAGGATATACTGCGAACGTTACCCGGTACATCGATATAAAGTAATTCGTGTATGGATGGAAACCGAAATACAAATAAAAGATACTTATTGAAAAGTTGAAAACTCCTGGAATAATTATACACTATACAGTGTTCCGTACTCGAACAACTGGATTTGCAAAACAAATGAGGAGATCTAATTTAATTTGGCACAGAAGTGACGTAATATTATCGTTCAAGTGATGCAATAGGCGGCACCATATGCTAATGGGGCTCTTGCAAACTTTTGCTATAAGCAAATAAATAGTCCAATCTTATGTAAAGACCAGCAAAAATCTCGAAAATCACACTAAAAAAGTCTAAAATTCAGTAATAAACTCACATAACTATACTATAACGGCAAGATGGCAATGGTGGTACGCAGGTATCATGGGAGATTCCTGTCTATTATGTCACTTTCTCTACGGAAACACAAAAATATGTCTCAATATAGATAGGAATCTCCCATGATACCTGCGTCTCTCCGCCATTAAGCCCGATTCTGAGAATGAATTTCGTGATTTTTTAATGTACTCATCGTCATATTTACAGATTTTTATGCAAGAATCAACTCTTCAATCCACTGAAGCAAAAGTTTGCAAGAGCCCCCCATTAAGCTAAAAATGTACCAAAAATGCTTTCTTGTTTCCCGTAATTGAAAAATAAAAAAAAAAAAAATACCAGATTATATCCAATATTCGTGTAGTATTGCACACGGAAAATCACTCCCTTTGCTCGAGGAAATATTCAAATGTCTACCTAAGGGGAGGACGAGGTTACGATTAGCCGCTCCTCTCCCTAATAGAATTTCAAAGTTGCTTACTTTGATTACAAAAACGTTAATTTTTTTCCTTCGAAGTTTTTCCTTGTTTAACTTCATTTTTCCACCTGCAGTACACCCCACGGCCCTATTATTAATTCCGCTTTTCTCACAATCATGATTTGGAACTCACACCTCCATCCTCCTTTGCTAAGAACGACTTAAATATTAAATTCAAACTCATTCTTTTATAGTTATCGACTTATCTGTGAATCGATGAAAAAACTGCAATTTTTGCCTTTCACTACATCTATACAGATAGACAAATAGATCAGTAGTAAAATGGGGGGGGGGGGACCTTTCAAACCTTTCAAATGAATCAACCTCGGGGAATTGAATAGGACGTGCGTTATTGCAACTATAGAAATATTTTTAAGTACCTCAGTCAACTGAGTATGACTGTGCTTCAAATAAAAAGACGCAAGGTTGCAGAAAGTGTGAAAACTATGTTCTTAAAGGTCGTGTCGTAAATAAAGTGCAGTTGCAATATGAATAAAGGGTGTTTGAAAGAGGAATTTTTACAACTCTTTAACGATGTTGTCAGTGAAAAAAAAACTTGCTCTCTTCACTTGGATTTAACAACTTTGTACCAGGACGGACTTAACGTGTGCACGGTAACCTACTTTTTTCCTGGACTTATATATACCCTTCAGTTCGACGAAGATGACGGAAAACTTGGAAAGAGAACGATTTTGGTGCGGAACTTGTTTTCGAGCTTAATCGCATGTATTTTCACTCAAAAATGAAAAATGAAAAGAAAAAAAATGCCGATGAATATAGCTGAGCACCTGGGTTCTGGGCTTAGAATTTATTTATTTTTAGCACACCCTATATGCAATTGCTCACTTGGGAAGTAAAATAGATAATAATGTTTCGCGAGGTTTTTTTTTTTTTTTTTTTTTTTTTTTTTTTTTTCTTTAGCGAACCAAGCACCGGCAAGCGAGGCGGCACGTGTGTTGTGCACATTTACAGGTTACGAGTGAGGATCTTTATTTGATTTTTGCTTATTCACTGAGTCGTAATTTTTGATTCAACGAGCTATTTGCAGTTTCCATGAACAATGCGAGGAGTTCGTCCATTTTTACACCTTAGCTCCCATTAAATAAATAAAAGAGAGAGAAAAAAGTGAACCTTTGAGGCGGTGGAGGAGGGTAGATGGGTGGTGGTGGGTGGGGTTAAGGGTAGGGTAGGGGTAAGGAAGGGGTAGAGTATGGGTAGGGGAGGAGAGAGGGGAGGGGAGGTGGAGGAAAGGGGAGGGGGGTAGGGGTAAGGAAGGGGTCGAGTATGGGTAGGTGGTGAGAGGGGAGGGGAGGGGTGGGGGAGGGGGAGGTGGAGGTGGAGGGGGAGGGGGGTGGAATGGGAGGTGGAGGGGGAGGGGAGGGGGGTGGAATGGGAGGTGGAGGGGGAGGGGAGGGGGTGGAATGGGAGGTGGAGGGGGAGGGGAGGGGTGAGGGTTGGGGAGGGGAGGGGGGGAGGGGAGGGGAGGGGAGGGGAGGGGGGGGAGGGGTGGAGGGGAGGGGAGTGGAGGGGAGGGGAGGGGAGGGGAGGGGGGAGGGGATGGGAGGGGGGAGGGGAGGTGGAGGGGGAGGGGAGGGGTGAGGGTTGGGGAGGGGAGGGGGTGGAGGGGAGGGGAGGGGAGGGGAGGGGGGGAGGGGTGGAGGGGGGGGAGTGGAGGGGAGGGGAGGGGAGGGGAGGGGGGAGGGGATGGGAGGGGGGAGGGGAGGGGAGGGGAGGGGAGTGGAGGGGAGGGGAGGGGAGGGGTGGGGAGGGGAGGGGAGGGGAGGGGAGGGGAGGGAGGGAGGGGAGGAGGGGAGGGGAGGGGAGGGGAGGGAGGGAGGGGAGGGGAGGGGAGGGGAGGGGAGGGGAGGGGAGGGGAGGGGAGGGGAGGGGAGGGGAGGGGAGGGGAGGGGAGGGGAGGGGAGGGGAGGGGAGGGAGGGGAGGGGAGGGGGTGGTGGAGGGGGAGGTGGAGGGGTAGGGGGTAGGAACGGCACTGCGTTACAAAAAAGCACACTCTCTCATTTCATTCAGGTAAAAAATAATAATACTGAGTTAGCATCAGCAGAGAAGCCAAACTATAATTAAAGCATCAAAGTTCCAAAGCATCGCGCTTGGCTGAACGAAAAGAAAAAAAACGACAGAGATAGAGAGAGAGGGGGGGGGAGAAGAGGGTGCAGGAAAAGGAGAGAGTCGCGTGGGCAACGTAAAAGTATCTGGAATAAGAATCATTATAAAATCAAATAGTTTGTTTACTATACTCATTCATAAGAACTTTGAAGTGTAGGGTGTACTTTTGAATTTTCTTTTTCTAATTTACAACCTAATTTTTTGCGACATTCAAAGGCTTCACGGTAGCACTTAGAATCATCCGACAGCAAAATAGCTGAGAAGTAAATATTTTTTAACAATTTTTGATTAGTAAAGAGACAACAGAGACCTCAAGCGTCAGCCGATCGCGCGGGAGACAATTTTTCCGGGGATGCAACAAAATAACATGCGGGTAACAACATCCAACGGCTTCTATGATGAATGTTGACCAACAACCAAAACAATAATGCTGCTTCGTTCTGGTTGGCTGCTGATATCCACAATTTTACTCAACAGTCAACATAGGAGCCGTTGGACGTTTTTTCGTTCCGACCCCGAAAAAAAAGTTGCCACTATGGGGGAGATAGTTCACTACCTATGGGGGGGGGGGGGGGTCTCTATTGGATTAGCACGCCCCCAGGCATTCACTGAAACACGGAAAAAAAGACTGGTAGCTGCAACGTACCCTGCGGTAAATTAAGGTAACATGGTGGTACAGTTTACAATAATCTGGTGAAATTTACCATACTTGCTAGTTAACTTCAAAATCAGCTATGCATATGGTAAATTCTACCAGTCGTTTTCGGTGTAGACACTCATATTGATACGCACATCTTTTTAAAATCACTATCTTCGTTTGCGTTTAAATGAAACCAGGATTGAATGTGGATAGCCGGATAGCAAAACTAAATTCGAAAATGTATCCAAGTATAAGAACAAGGACAAATGAATTAAGAAGAAATTCAATCAATTTTAGATAATAAATTTCGATTCTTGCAACTACCTCGCAGCGCAGCGTTTCGCAAAGCGTTTCTAATGATTGTAAAACCTAAATCTAAGGCGAAGAGTTGTCAGTTTGTCACCGCACGTTTAAGAATGTTCTTTTGAAATTGATTATAGTTTTATGTTCTCGGAACAAACTTTAAAGCACTTTAACGATAAACGCAGCTTATTCAAAATTTTCAAAAGACTGCATGATTAGCGATATTTTTGCGATCGGGAGCCCACTTGGAGCGCAAATTGATTGATGTCAAAAAATTTCACGGTGAGCAGACTCAAGTAGTGAGGATTTACGTGCGAATGTTTGCTCTCGGTGTGTGCAATATCTGTCGTCAAAGAGTCGTTGAACGACGAGTCATGGAGCATTGAAAGGGTCGTAAAATTATTGCGAGGTAAATAAAATTTGAAACGCTCCGCTTTTGAATGATAAATACCGGAGGAGACCGCGTGGGGAGGGGGGGGGGGTCGGAGGATCCTAGTTCCTAGTGCAGCCATTGTGTTGAAACCTGAGCCGGCATAAACAGTAAACACAGCTCTTAACACTGCAACCTGACTGCACTCCTCCTCAGTGTTGCCAAATGTAAGGTTAAAATCTGTATATTTTACATTGATGCTTATAGGAAATGTGGCTTAAACACGTACAATGTACATTCGGCAGCAGGGCTCCTCTCCTTCTTACTCTCCCCTAGCAGCTATAGCCGCATCTTTCGCTCTTTTGACAGTATGTTCTAGAAATTTTTCTTTGCCATCCCTTTTTAGTATGGTACACGGCCAGGAATTTTGGAATTCTATAAACACTCGGGGTGCAATGGAGCGCCTCTTGTAACTATAGTAAGGGTTTTCAACTATACTGTAAAATTCCGCTTATGAGACAATTTAAAAAGTCTAACATTTACTTCTGAAAAAAAAATTGCAATTCAGAGACCTCACCGTAAATCGGTAATTCTTGATAAATCTTGAGTTTAGTTCAGTATAATAAGGGAGGCTACACGAGTCAGCGGCAGCTCGTGCAATTTGGCAACAATGTTTTCTTTCCAATTTGAATCCATGTACAACAATCGATTGGAGGTGAAGAGCTGCTTCGTCTTCGTCACTATCGAATCGATTGTTTTGCATGGAATCAGATGTAGGAAAAACATTGTTGCCATGTTGCACGAGCCGCCGCGCCGCTGACACGAGTCACCTTTAATTAAATCCTTGAGATTCTTTCCATGAGGAAAAGCCGTGGGTTTTCACTTTTCACAGCGATTCTGACCCGTCAATTCGTACTTATTCTTACACTTGCGAATCAGTTGAAATTTTGTCAGGAAATCTCAAGGCGTTTTTGATTCGAGGTGTGTTTCTTAATTGCAAATGGAATTTGGAGAACTTTTCAAGTTCGAGTCACGTTAATAAATATACCTCAATAAATTTATCTGAATTGTACCCTTATGGGAGGGTTTCTTTTGGTGGGAGGGGGCTCCTTTACATGAAGGAGTACATAATTTGCTGTATTTTTTCAGTGCTTCTATACCTATCGGAACAAAATTAAGGTGGTTCTTCCTTCCATTGCCACGATGGAAAGAATACCTGCTGATATCGTCAACTAATCATTCCATTTTTTATTTTTTCAAGATGTTGAGTTGAAATTTCAAGTTTGATTTGGGTCCGTTTCAAAAATTCATAAATCCGCTCTTAATTTAAGAGAGCGCATTTTCTATTGCGAAAATACGCAAGTATCTACATCGCAAGTTCATATTTTTAAGAAATAAGTCAAGCCATAATAAAACTTCGAGGAATAAATCATTGAACCTCCTAAAAAGAAACTCCCCCCCCCCAAAAATTGACTTTATTTCGACCGTTTTTTTTTTTTTTTTTTTTTTTTTTTTTTTTTTTTTTTACTAATGTATACGAAAAAAGGTCTACTTTTTGACCGGGACTAATTTTTCAAATCATACTCTGGACTCAAAAGCGTGTGTCAGCCTCAAAGTTTCCTTTCAAGCCTAAAAAATTCCATTCAAAATTAATATTAAGTTCGCTGTATTTCATTTGAAAATAAATTTTTTTCAAGTTTGGATTGAAAATTGTATGATATCTCCAACTTTTTATCACAACAAAAAGTTTATAGAATTCAAAAGCCTGAGCCGAATTTCAAATAACAGAGTGGCCAGTCGTGGGGGTTGAGACCATGACTTTTTTAACATCCAGTAGATTCCTCGCTTAATTTTCTCTCAGTAGCCGAGGCGAGGCATTTAAAATAACTTTTACTTGGTCTGCACCGGACAGTTATTGTGGTTTTCCGCAGCACACGTATTTGCTTTAAATTAGGTACTCATCTTCTAATTAGGTGACGTCCGAGGTATTTATCGTGCAATTTCGGTGAAAACGCTCACCGTCAGTGGGAAAGTTCCGAATCATTTACAACAAAAACGCATAAAACAACGTGTTACGTGGAAAAGAAACTATCCCTCGAAAACAAATTCACACGGTTTTCAAAGGCCGCTTCATCCGCCATACATTGAAATCAAGTAAATTTCGGATTTTCGGTCAAATATTTTCACTCGATGATATTAATTTAAGGACCTTTTTGTTTAATCTAACTTAATTTAATAAGCAAGACAGAAAATAACTATGTGAATTACTCATCAATGGAAAAAAAGAGTTTGACATTTTTTTTAGGAGCTGTGTTATTGTAGATATTTCCAAATTTAATTGTATGTTTTTAGGCGATGACCCCAGTTTTTCATCAAAGACGATGATCTCATATTTTTCATCTTGGAATATTTCCCTTGAGAAAAATTTCCTGTTGCCGTAACACGACGTCTGTTCAATACTTATTTAAGCGGAATTCCGGTAGCTGTGACCGGTTTCTACTAATAGAATTTCCGGTTAAATAAGTTAAATAGACATTTTGTTACAAGCAACCGGAAATTATTCTCAGTACGCGGGGTATATGGACTCACCTCCAAGTATGTATCCTGTTATGGTCTCAGCAGCGTTGTGTGCAATTTAACAACGTTGCAAGTATAGTTCAATGTAAACTCAAGATTGAACTGTATCTAGTTCGGTGAACACCCTCAAAGTTGATCTTTGCTAACATTTTCAAGGCTGATTTGTTAGAAGAAGTTTTACAAGTCTCGCAGACTTCAAAATACAAAGTACATCATCAAGTAACTTTTTCTCGTGTAATGTCACGTGCTTGTCAATCTTCGTTTGTTTGAAATTTCAGAAGAATCCATGTGAACCCTTTTGATACCACGCCCGATTATATTCTTTTACGCAATTCAATCTGAATGTTAATTTTTGTCAAAACTGAATGTCAATATAATGTCAATTTTTTACAAACTAGAAAACATCGGCGGCTCGAGCAATGTGGCAACAACTTATTCTCTCCATTTACACCTATGTAAATTAATCGATCTTCAGGAGGTGCAACTGCACCCCCAAGATCGATACTTTTGGAAGGGTTTAAATGGCTAATAAGCTTGGTTGCCACGAGCCGCCACAGTGTAAAAGCTACCCCAAAATGATTAACGTTATGGCTAAATAGAGCATCATGTCTAGCGCCTTCAATCAGAGGGTTTGGGCAAAATCAACACAGCGTGGTAGTAATAGTTGCCATCCGCTAAAGAGTATTCCAATTAAATAGTTTCGATTAATTGTATATTAACCTGGTCGTGAAAGGGTTAACAGAACTCCCTGGTAGAGCTCGCTTCAGAAGTGTGGGCGCACCTAAACTTTAATCTTAGTCGAATTTTCAACTTTAGTTCCTTCAAATCAAAACCGAACTTGTGCCTCTGACTTTATTATTTTGCTTTTAAAATGTTCCTTATTGAAAATTGAACACTCGGTTTCATTTTCATTAATTTCCATCGAGTAATATCAGAAATAATGTTGACAAATTCAAAAGATTATCGGTCTAGGTGTGCTTACACTTCTGAAACTACCTCTAAAAATTTTCCGTGGACTCAGTTCCAATTTTCCATGTCGACATGAAAATCACTATGATTTCCACGGAAATTTCCACGGAAATCAATGCGATTTCTATGTCCGCATAGAAAATTGAAACAGAGTTCATGGCACATTTTTACTAGGGCGTCCTTGGAACTACGGCGCAAAAACGTCACACAAACAAAATGCAACGTTGCCAAATGTGGCTCTTGCAAACGTTTGCTGCAGGGGATTGAAGAAGTGATTCTTACATAAACACCTGTAAAAATGACGATGAGTACACTAAAAAATAACGAAACTCGCTCTCAGAATCGGGCTTAATGGCGGAGAGACGCAGGTATCATGGGAGATTTCACGAAAAAAAAACGACTGTGAAAATAACCATACGGATACCTGATTTTGGCACCTATGTTATGGTAATGTTAACCAGAAGTATACTATGTTTTGACTAGGTACTAGGTGATGTTACCTGATTGCATGTCAAATTTAGTCAAAATATCGGTAAATGTACCATACTTCTGGTCAAGTTTACCATAACATCTAGCAGGTGCCAAAATCAGGTATCCGTATGGTTATTTTCACTAATCTTTTTTTTCCGTGTTCCTATCTAAATTTAGACATATCTCTGTGTTTCCTTAGAGAAAGTGACATAGACAGGAATCTCCCATGGTACCTGCGTTGAAGCGCCATTATGATCTTGCCGTTATGGCAGTTATGTGAGTTTATTACTAAATTTTAGACTTTCTCAGTGTGATTTTCGTGATTTTCGCTGGTTTTTACACCAGATTGGATTCTTCATAAGCTCACAGCAAAAGTTTGCAAGAGCCCATTGCAACACTCCTGTTTGGCCTCAAATTGTTTGTAGTCCCCTCACTGCGCAATGATGCGGAACAGACGGAAAGGGAGCTCTCGGTGTGGTCATAACGCAATAAAATGGAGGAGTTGCAAGTTCAAGTTCAGAGCCATCGGAGCTCGCCGCGCGCGAGATTGCGTCTGCGAGTTGCGAGCGGAACTTGCGGATCACTTTGGATCCAACTCAAGCTCTCGACTCTTATGGAAACTAGTTATTCAAATCACGCTAAGCGACTGTGACATCATATAATATAACGCAAAGCATCTCGCTTGAAACAACGCGAAAAGGCAAAAGAAAAGGGTGATGAGTACCTAAAAAGAAAAAAGAGAAAAAAAAAGGTTTGCGAAGAAGAGACGAATCCGACAATCGGGGTCGGGGCGGCCCGGAACCCCCCGCGCATCCGCGGTCCGCGGACGCACGCACGGACGCTCTTAAATTAGGTGAATGTCATTTGACGTTATGAACGTTGTACTGGTTCCGGACGGGCGAACGAACGAACGCGATGGGTGGACAGACGTAAATACAGGGTGTGCATTGATTACTGATGCAGAGGAGTACAGACGAGGAATCTGGTGGGATTCCTAACAGGACGCGGCTTCGCAAAGAAAAACATTTACGTTTTATGGAAAGAATCGTCCTTTATTTCGTCATCTGGGATGCCGATTTTTACATTGAGACAAAAATTTAGGTAATTTAACAGTATCTAATTTTGTCAACCTTCCACTGCATAGTGTGACACTGGTGTAACATGATGTAAAAAGCTCTAGATCAGACATTGTAAGGTATATTTTGACTTCTTTCAAATTGTATCACCAATTCTCCAGTGTCACATTATAAGAAAACATAAAAACGGACTCAAAAATTTTTCAAAAGACTACCATCAGCACTCATTATAATGCATTTATTATAAATGGAAATCATGGTTGGGGGAAAATTTTCCCCCGTAACCAATTCAACCCTTATTTCATTAGTTTTACCGCGAGCTTTTGGCATTTGCTCTAGGAAAAATTCAATTAAAGTAAAAAAAAAAAATTGAAAATTTTGAAATGTTTTTTACTTTTTTTCCCGCCATTTTATATGGTGCTAGCACGTGTGAAAAATTGTTAAAAAAAAAAAAAAAAAAAAAAAAAAAAAAAAAAAAAAAAAAAAATACCGAAAAACTGTCCAATTATTTTTTTTAACATTCTCCCCATGGATTTGACCACCTAGTGAATTGAAAAATCCATTTTTGGTTGGGGGGAAAAAAAATCTCATGCATTGAAGGGCTAAAAATAGTATGAGTACAAACGCATTTTTTTATTTACTAACCATTTTGTTGATTTTACAATCCAATTTGTTAAATCATCGATACAGATTGCTCATCTAACAAATAGGATCGTTGGTTTACCGTTTTAGATTGTTGCTTTAAAAAATCGGATTGTAAAATCAACGAAATGGTTAGTTAAATCAACAAATGCGTTTGTACTCACCATTTTTAACAAACAGACTATGTTAAATTACCATTTTTCTCAGTGTATATGCTTTTTCTTCAACAGAACCACGTGACCGACTGTAATTCAGATCGTGCATTTGAAATTAGACTCATCTAATTTTACAAGTTTTGACGCTATATGTATAAGTCTAATTGAATGTGGATCTTACAATTTTACGGACGCCATCATCAGATGCCGCTTTTAAACATCCGATTGTCCAAGAGTGGCATCTAGTGGCAGCGGTAAAACTGTAAATCGTACATTTGTTAGGACTAACGGACAGTCAAAACTTGTAAAAAGCACTAGATTAGTGATTTCAATCGTAAAATCAGAAAAACAGTCGGTCAAGTGGTTATTTTAAAGAAAAAGAATAGACATATTAATCGTATCCCAGATTACGAAACAAACGCTGACGAAAACAAAAGAAATCAGAATTTTGAAGATATTATACCACCATACAGTGGCGGATCCAGAAAATTTTTCTGGGGGGAGGGGGGCACGCCTGTGAAATTTTGAAATTTGACGCGTCGCGTCGGTGGAAGCAATTTTGGGCTATTTTCTATTGAAAAAAGGCAAAATTTGAGGCTTCTAGGGGGGGGGGGGCATGTGCCCCCTTGCCCCCCGTGGATCCACCACTGCCACCATAATTCAAGTGGAAATCAGAGAATGGCTCAATTCAGATAGTGCATAGTATGTATAATCGATACAAATTTTTGAGAAAAGAAAAAAGACAAAACTCCCTCAAGTCTTTTAATCGTAATTTTTTAGAGACGAAAGAATTCTTTTAGGTATTCGAAGGTGACGTTTTAGAAAGCACGGTGATGTACAGGCAACGAATTAAATGAGTCTGTCGCAATGCCTTAGGCCTTATGCCATCGGCAATACTAATTATAGTGAATGTAAACATTGCAGGTGGCCCAAGTTCAAAACATAGCTTTTTACTTTTAAATCTTTTGCAAATTTCCTCCAATTCTCCTCTGAAGCTAGCGCGAATTATTGCGACATTAAAATAAGATTAACTTTTATCGAACTTTGAGCTTAAAAAATGTATTCTTTATCTTCCTCCTTCAAAATCCTATGTTTGCTCCCTGTTGTAGAACACCCTGTGATTTTGCTGTCGAACAAGTTGTTACTTACATACAGGTACACGCGTAATGATAAATAAGAGCTCTACACGCTACGAAGTTACAAGCCAAGAAGACCCAGACTCGTAATTCAAAATGGTTTCCATTCTGTGCTTACAGACAAGTAACCCATATTTATAACTGCCGCCAACGGGTGAGCTGCTAATCTACCAGTGCTATCACGACCTTCCGCGTGGGATAAGCCCCAAAAAGCCCGCAGCCAAGGAATTTTATACGGGTTCATGACTTGTTCACATGCTGCTAAAATAGTCCTAGCGGTCATAACTTTTAGATAAAACTTTTTTTCCGTTCTTCCCTGGAATACTGACATTTCTAGTGAGATATCGACACCCTACCAGAAGAGTAGGACACTATGATGACATTGTTAAATGCGGCATTTTAAATTATATTAAATTCAGGAAAGGTATTCGTGTTTAAAGATCATTCATTCAGTCGTCAAAAATGGACCATTTTACTGATTATTTATTCACCGAACAGATTCGATTCATTGCGATTCCTTTACAACCTCAATTTAAATATACACATATAAACGAAAAACTTATTTGGTACTTAAAACGCGCGGGTATTGCAAGCGCTATATTATAGTTGCCATGCAACGCTCAGTGAATCTGTGTGTTAATCTGTCTTTTCTCTTCACACTTTATCACACTTAGATCAAAAGGATTTATTTCACAAATTCATCCTTTCAAGTTCGCAAGTGCCGCAAATAACGCGACTATAGTTGATGCAATCTCCGAAAAAAATGCCCTTAAAGAACAGCTGTGCTCATTCTGAGGAATCAGCATCGTGATTGGATAAATTTTTGTCTGAAGAGCGCACTCTTTATTTTCTGTGCCCGCTTTTCGAAAATGGCCAAAATTCAAGTCCCCCCCCCCAATTTCATGCCGTTTTACATACGGAATCTTCTTGAGAGGTCAGGGGTTCAATTCTCAAAATAGCCCTATATAATGGCGCTTGGGATACTCGCCCGGGAAATTGCTATCGATGTGTTGGGTGCCGCGGCGTGTTTTTTATTATGTTGTAGCAACAAGCAAGTTAATGAGGAAACACGTTGTGGTCATAGTTTTACGATTTGTGCATATGCTGATGACATTCCCTCAGAAGAAGGCGAATAAAACATTGGGTAGGCTCTTCGAAAGAAATTTACCTTGCGGTGACATTAGCTCCTCATCACAAGAGCACGCCCGATGTTTCAGGATACTTCGATCTTTCCAGAGATCACCTGCACGCCACAATTGGAATCATCACTCAGCTGCCATACTTGCCAGATTTAGAAATAGAAATAACCAGATTTCCCATCAGAATCAATTAAATCACCAGGTTTCCCATCAGAATCAGTTGAAGCCCAGAGATTTATTTGCTAAATCTGGCAACTGTGATCATTCTCCTCATAGTCTGAGTTGGAGTCAAATCTTTTCAGAGTCGGCCAAGTCAAGGGAATATCTGCATTCATCATTTGTTCGACGATACTCCTCTCCTGGGATCTGGCTGCCTTTGATCATAGCATTAATCTATCCAGAGTAATCGACAAGGAAAGTAAATAATCAAACCGAGTTTTGTCTTGGCAACCGTAGAACTACTTGAGCTATGCCGGGGCTGGGCCACCGCACCTGCACCACCAAACAATGGGTCAAATCATGTAATTTTCTGGAAATGGACATTTATTTTTTTTTTGCTTGAGAGAAATTCCGCTATTGTTTGTTTCAAATTATACTCGCCTGTACTTGAACCCCTGTGAGTTCAAGAGAAGGGGTCTGGAACGATCTCAGGCAAGTTCTTTCTTTCTTTTTTTGCTTTAAACTTTCATTTTTTAAAATTACAATTTGGGACATCATGAAATTCAAGGTAATGATACATTTATGTCAGTATTCACGTTTTTTGAAAAGCAATTGTATACATACATGTAATAAGGTTTTTGTGTTCCTATTATTGTTTTTAGGCTATTTAATGTCATTTCAAGATTGGTAGTTCAATCCTTCATAATTTTACTGGCAAATAACAGAAATAAATCAAATTCTAAAAAATGTCTCTCGAACTCATTTCATTTTTTTTAATCGTAGCTGTTTTGATTATAGCCATTAATATCCAAAAAGTGGTGATTTATTAATGACGAAACATCGTCTTAAAACGTTCAATAGGATGTACGTAATTACGTAAAATACTTCAAGCTTAAAAGTAAGCCATAATAGTCACAAAAAGAGCCATGATAGTGATACTTAATATAGTCATAAATATCCAAAATTGGCGATTTATGATGAAATCGATCTTAAAAAATTACCTAATTACTTACATAATTACTAAAAATACTTCAAGTTTAAAAAAATGGGAACTGAGCCTCTACAGTGAAAACCCGTTTGAAGTATTTTCATGCAGACCCCCCCCCCTCCGGTATCGTACGTTGGTCAAATGACTTATTGGTCTGACATGAAAGGTTAGTGGGAATGATGATGATTGTTGTTTGTGTCAGGATGTTCAGGATGTTCTATACGTTTCAATCCATTGTGCGCCACCGTCAAAGCTAAAGAGGAATAGGTAGTTGATTTGAGTTATCTTTCTGGTGCCGAACACGCACCGAGAAATAATGCGGTCGCTATATGAGAACCGCGCGGTCGCCGCGTGTCCCACTAAATCAGTTTACATTCATTTAAGATTTACTATTTACTAGTAAGTACATCCATAAGCATAACGTTCGGCAACTCTGTTATACACGAATGAAAACAATCCGGTTGCAGAGTCTTCGATTTGCTGTCAATTGGTAGCTTTGGAGTCAGCAGCAGTGTTGCCAAATTTGAGGTTAAAATCCGTATATTTTACATTGAGTCTTATGAGCAGTGCCCTGGTAAAAATGTTCCATGAACTCTGTTCCAATTTTCCATGTGAACATGGAAATCGCCTTGATTTCCATGTAAATTAGGTTGATTTCCGTGTGAATTTACACGGAAATCACAGTGATTAACCATGTCCACATGCAGGAAAATTGGAACAAAGTACACGGAACATTTTTACTAGGGTGTAAACTCGTGCCATTTGGCAACCACGTGTTTTCGCCATTTGAATCTAGGCAAAAGCATTGATTTTTCATATAGATTTAGTGAATCTCTTGAAGATCGATTATTTTACATCGGTTAAATGGAGATAATATCTGTTATTGTCACACTGTATTAGCTGCCATTGCTTAGGGGAGATATACGGCCGGGAGCCATACATCTGGCAACACTGCTCTGGCGTATGCAGCAGCCCGCAGTGCATTGTAGGATGGAATGAAATGAATGTTAGTTCAGTTCAGCCTCTAAAGGGCACAAAACGACAAAATTTGGAAACGTAATTATTGAAGCCATTAGCAAAGGAATTTAAATGTACATGCTCATTGCTCCTTGGGCACTGCGCCGTTCTAATTTAATATATCAGCGGTGAAGTGTGCAATCCAGCAAAGGATCAGTTTGTCCGTTTAAACACAAGAAAAATATCGAACTATTGGATGTGCGTGTGTGTATGTATCCATTTCACCGCAAATTAAATAGAAATTTAGATTTTTAAGTAAGCGTGGAAGTCAGAAAAAACCGTATTAGTCTTGGTCGTATTGGGGTGGGGGTGGGAATTCCGTGGGATAGTAGTGGAAACTTTGCATTAGGTCCATTCAAACCCATGTGATAGGTCGAATTTGTTAAGGTATTCTTAGAAAATTTAATGGATTGATCAATTTCATGGGTTTTAATGGGGGGGGGGGGAGTGTAACATTACCAAATTCTTTAAGAATGTTGAAGTTCTCTGAAACTACCAACTTCTTTGACATTTGGCGGAGGTATTCCTCACCTCGTATTACCCTAATTTCCGATGTGTCTCAACCTCTGCATTTCCTTAAACTCCGCCTAGAGACTCTTCATGTCTGAGGGCATTAGTTGAAATTCTCTGATAGGTTGGATATTATGAGGGCATTTGACAAAGTGTTCCAAGTTTCACGACTCCAAAATAACTTTCAAAGCTTGGGGTTTCTTCGATATGACGAGTGACAGTCAAATTAAGTCCTACCTCCCTGAGCTTGCTGACTCTACAGTAAAGTGTTGTTAATTATACCCAGATGATAACCTTTTATCTTCACTAAAAACTCCGACCTACTGATAGAAACAATTTCATTTGCATGAGCGCATTTATGTAAACAATTATTAAAGGTTTCAATTTTCCAGGGGTTTTCCTTTTTTCATTTTTCCATTTTTTTTTCGAGGTTTCTTGTTTTTTGTTTTCCAATTATTTTAGAGCTCAGCAAAAACTGAGCAACTGCTCAAGAATCCTTCCAGTTTTGCATTTAAATTCTCAAGGTGTCAATCTCGGTGATCGACTCGGCATGGGACGATTTGATTTTGCAGAGAATTACCCACCGTCAGTACAAATTATGAAGAGAACAATTGCGGAAGGAAGGCAATTTGATAATCTAGAGGAGGTCCTAATTGTCCCACTCATTATCATTAACTGATAAAAAAGAAAGTCCCCGACGATGTACCTGCATCTGCTATAGGACTAAAGTGAGATGCCATTGACGATTCGATTCTAAGTATCTATCTCATAAAATTACTTACTTATAGTCTGATAAAATTGATCAGGGAAACATATTAGACAAGGTGATTATGATCTTTATAATGAAAAATCATTGATTATGCACAAACTGTAGACTCATTTCTCTACTTTCACCTTGAGAAAAAACGGCCCGCGACTTCCTCAATATCGGACTAGGAGGGAGAAGAATTTTGTAACAAAGATTCACCGTGTTCGGACTTTATTGTCGCTAGCGCTCGCATCGGGCAATTCTTTTAGGTGGCTCATACTATTAAATATTGGTAGTTACTCTTTAGACAGATATATTAGTAGCTTTTATCATTAAAAAAGCACTAGTAAACAAACAGCAAATTTAAAAGTATGGAATGTATTTTATAGGCACTGTGCATGTAAAACTCTCCAGAGCTCATTGAAAGTATATAGCAATGGCATCCTAAAGTTTGAACAAGATTAAATATAGTACCCATTATTGATTCACAATTAATTCGCGTGTTTTAACTTTCAGAATACACTGCTGTTCATCCCATCCTTTCATGTCATCGCTACTCCTGCGAGCGTATAAAAATAGTGAATTTGAAGAAAATATGTTTTATTGTTAGCGGTGATCGTTTTGAAAAACAGCCATTGCCCAGGTTATTTATTCCCCGGCCAGCGAACTCTCTTTTGGACCAGTGACAACTTTTTTTATAATGCATGGCATGCCGATGCCGGCTGTTGATATGTTGGAGCACGCATGTGCAACTGCCTCATTAGATGGACGCATAATTGACCTTAATTTTCCTCTTGACCCAATCTCACGATGACCCGTGGGCCCAAAAGAAACAAAGTTTTGAAAACGAATAAAAGACGAAAATAGAGTTTCAAACATTTTACAAAACTTACATAAAACCGTAAAAAACAACATTGTTCAAACTTACTGGCACACTACATATAATTTGCCGAGAGGAGAGGCTTGGTTAGAAATAGCACAGCATTTTCCACCTCAGTATTCGGGGAGTGAAAATTTATAATTTTGTGAGCAGACGCGTAGCGTGCAATTTGGCAACGTGGTATGTTGTTCATTAAAACCAATTTAAAAGGTCAAATGAGAAGGTGTTCACACCGAATATCCAATAGTTTGATCCTTTTCAAGGGTTTAAATGGACCAACTGCAAAGTTTCTGCATTGCACGCTACGCGACTGGTCGTGAGAGACATTAGACGTCGCGAAGATAGTGCAACTTTTTATTAATCTGATTAAAAAGAACCGAAAGCATACTTCGCTTGAGTTTTTTTATATTTACCACTTTATCTATATCTAAATCTCTCTAATAATTAATGAGAGATATTGGTCAACATTTTCGGTCTTTCAGGAGTATTTGATTATTTCTCAAGCTAAAAAAAACTTGCATGCTTTTATGCGACATCTGATGGCACTCCTAAACGACTTTATGAACTGTCACGCCTTATTTATAAATGAAAAAATGCAATATCAAACAAGGATTGCATCAAAGTGTCGCTGTGATGACCCATCCTTTTTACCCGTACAACGAGGAACGAAGTTGGATACACTTCGGTCGTCGACCTTAAAGTCACGTGATCCGCCTAGAATGACGTCAATAACTGCTGGCTAATCAATGCACCAACAAAGGCTATGTGCAAAACTATGATCACCACAGATTCGCAGCAGGGTATCCCTATTTGGAAAGTGAGAAGGGAAAGGCCCGGCTCTCGCGCGTGTTCGCAAAGTTTAATGGGTAATGGAGTGAAGTGTGAAGTGAATACTTGATGATTTTGCAAAATTTGAGCGCAGAGTCGATCAGTAGGGAAAATCGGACGGGTAATTATTAATTAGGTTGATATTCTCCGAATCTCTGACTATCGGCAAAATCGCGCAAATATCAAAATCTGTGCCACATACTATACAGCATACATCGAGACTAATTTCATATTCGTGACTTGTTTAACGCTGAAATTTCGGAGCTTATTTGTTCCATCGTGACTGCCTGAAACTGGGCCACTATATTTGAGCTGCGGTTTTCACTTTTCGGAAGATCAATCAATATTTGAATTGGATCACTTGTTGAAAGGTTGGTATGATATGCCGAAGCTCAATCCTGTTCGGATGAGTGAACGATCGAGGAGTTTATTACGAGGATTGATTCGAACTATTATGTACAATTAATGCGCCTAAATTAGAGGGAATTCAGACTCAAGAAATTGCTCTCTCATCTGAATGATCGGTAATTTGATTGATTTTCATGTTAAATTGCGCGGTACTCCTAAAGGAGTAACATGAAATTTTGAAACTTTCATTTGCTGCGTTCAAGCATCGAGCGCAATTGCGTGTTATCAATCACTATCTAAAACAGTGGAGCGTCAAACCGACTTGAAAGGCACAGCATCTATTTAGGTGACAAGCTTTGGCAGCTAAGTATTTATAAGTATACTGTCGGGTTTTTTGACCGTTATGGATGATTTAGTCGCTGATCTGTAATGTAAATTGATGCTTAAATTGACTTTTCGCATTTTAAATTTAATTCCTTGTGAAATTAGTGGTACTTATGAGTATACCTTCGGGCAAATAAGGGTTAAAGAACTTGTGGTTATCGTTATTCGTTATTATAGACTCATACTTTCGGCAAAACCAAATGAGACAGCAACTCGTAGAGATTTTGCCAGATTTAAATGAAAATATGTGAAAACGCGGAGACAAACTAGGTGTAGGAGTCTCTATGTATTTATTGAAGAGTTTAACCTAACGAGGTATAACTTCCCCCCTTATCCCACAGAACACGCTTTAAAGTGAATGAATCATATACAGTTCAATTTATAATGATCATACATTACATACGTTACATACGTTACATACGTTTTCATACGTTACATTATACAGGGTGTAAAAAAAAAAAAAAGGAGCAGCTCCGAATAACTCGAGTTTGGGTTCGAATTTCAAAAAACGCTGAAACACGGGTTCCATTATTTTGAGGGGAACATCTTTTAGGGGGGTTGCCAACTTCCAGGCCCCCCCAGGGGGGCAGGTCCGGGGGTCACCGCCCCCCTAAATCACATTTCTCAAATGGCGACCCCTCATTTTTATTACATAACTTTAAAGAACATCAAATTCTAAGCATTTTGGCGCAAACCGCAGGTCGATATCGTTTTTTCGAGTTCGAGATATCGAAAGTCAAAGTTCGATTTTGACCCGTTTTCAAAAACTCATAACTCCCACTAAAAAAGTCGGAATTTAAAAAACTATTAGCTTAAAATGCTCTACAAAACAAGTCCTTTTTCAGAAAAAATACAACTGTCCAGAAAATTTGATTTTTAGGCTCCGAAAAAAATATTCAAAATTTTCGAAAATTTTGAATCGGCGATATTCTTGTAAAACGGCCAGAATCGACAATTTTGGCTTAAAACCTGATGACTGAGTCCAAATGAGCGATGCAAAGCTCTCAAAAGTCCCCAAAACCCCAGTAAAGCCCGAGAGCGAGGTGTTTCCTGACTTTAAATTTAGCAGTGTTCTCAATACTAAGTTTGATCATTTTAAAGGTGATTTTGAGACTTTCTTGAGCTTATAAGCGCTTTGCATCGCTCATTTGGACTCAGCCATCAGGTTTTAAGCCAAAATTGTCGATTCTGGCCGTTTTACAAGAATATCGCCGATTCAAACTTTTCGAAAATTTTGAATATTTTTTTCGGAGCCTAAAAATCAAATTTCCTGGACAGTTGTATTTTTTTCTGAAAAGGACTTGTTTTGTAGAGCATTTTAAGCTAATAGTTTTTTAAATTCCGACTTTTTTAGTGGGAGTTATGAGTTTTTGAAAACGGGTCAAAATCGAACTTTGACTTTCGATATCTCGAACTCGAAAAACGATATCGACCTGCGGTTTGCGCCAAAATGCTTAGAATTTGATGTTCTTTAAAGTTATGTAATAAAAATGAGGGGTCGCCATTTGAGAAATGTGATTTAGGGGGGCGGTGACCCCCGGACCTGCCCCCCTGGGGGGGCCTGGAAGTTGGCAACCCCCCCAAAAGATGTCCCCCTCAAAATAATGGAACCCGTGTTTCAGCGTTTTTTGAAATTCGAACCCAAACTCGAGTTATTCGGAGCTGCTCCTTTTTTTTTACACCCTGTATAATGATCGATGATGTATAAATATTTTAAGCAATCTTTCAATGTTGAACAAGAGGTGAACAGATTTGCAGGCAAATATGCAGTGGAGGAACATTCGATTCGGCAACGTTGCAGTTCGTCCATTTAAACCCATGAAAAAGATCGAACTATTTGATGTTCGGTGAACACCTTCGGATTTGGCCTTTTAAATTGGTTTAAATGAACAAAATACCTCGTTGCCAAATTTCACGCTATGACACTGCTAATACGGAAAGAAGGAAGCGAGAAGGTGTAGCCATATGAAGTATATAAGCTTTAATTTAATACAACAAGGCATCATTACCCGAATAATTTCAGTGAGAGAGCTAGAACCAACCTGAAACAAACCAAAATTAAAAATTATATTAAACACTATCGATAAAAAACATTGTTTTTGCTAATAACTGATGCATCTAATTATTGAAGGGACAGAAGGGTCCACCTACATATCTGAATAGGTCACTTGTCCTATTGCGCTAATCCTGCAACTATTTCTTAATTTTTTCATTCTAGATCTCTTAATACGCAGACAAATTGAGCGTCATCAGAAGTTTTCACTAAAAAATTATCTGTAGACAGTAAAATGAAGACAAATTGAAACCTTTGACATCCTAATTTTTCTGGTCCTTTTTTTTAAACGAATTAATTCCTCTTCACAGTTGAGCGAACAGGAAACACACAAATTCTGCCTGGAAGATTTATCTAAAATACCCCTGTGCCAAGTGGAACTGCTGGGACAAAATGGTGCGTTAAAGATAGACTTTAATATATATTTTCTTGGATAATTTTTTTTTCTGCCATAAGGTACATATGGTACCATTAGGACATTAAGGGTTGTAAGCTGATTCTCACCTGTCTCAAGTGAAATTCTGGCTCAATAGGTGGCGCCACTATAGTCACTTTTGGGCAAAACATTTTTCCTGGAAGCATTAAACAAAAGGGAGGGGGGTGTCCACACAAGAACTGTGCAATCTTTTACTTAATTATTTAGCCAAACAACACTATTGATCCTACATATTAACGGAGAAATCAATCACCAACATTTTAGCAAAATATTAGGTTATGTAGAGGCGTTTTATCACAATGCTGTAAGGCCCCTACAGAGCCTAATATTTTGTCAAAAATGTCAGTGCTTGACTTTTCCGTAAATTTAAGACCAATATTGTTGAGCAAAACAAATTAAGTCGAAAATTACTTAGTTCCTGTGGGGACGGGACGCCCTTTCCGATTAATGCTTGCAGGAAAATGTGATGAGCCTTTAGAGCCAAATTATCCCAAAGTGACCAGCGGGCCGATCTGTGAAATGATTAGATAAGGCTGGTAGACTGGAAAAATGGAGGGCTGCTATTGGTCCCTTTGAGTGTTTATCGAAAAGAAGAGCTAGTTAACCAAGTATCCCTCCGCTACATTCGATAAACTATCTGCTTTTATCGGCTTCTTTCAAGCAGTCGATAGCTTATCGAATGTAGCGGAGGGATACTTGGTTAAAGAGCTCTTCTTTTTGATAAACTCTTTAGAGGGACCAATAGCAGCCCTCCATTTTTCCAGTCTACCAGCCTTATCTAATCATTTCAAAGATCGGCCCGCAGTGGCAGAAATCAGACCAGTGACCGGTGACCAGTGATCAGACAGAATCTCTCTTCAGTCAGGTAAAGAATCACGTTGACTAAATGCTATCATTTCTTTTCGCCCCTCAAATCTGGAAAAGTTGCAAAGTCAGTTCAACGTGGCAAACATGACATACGTTCTTTCCGTGGACTCGCCAATAATTAAGATCATAATCATTCATTTTAATTTACAAAAGTGAATGAAGAAGAGACACCCACTCACTCACACACACACATTCACACACGCACAAGTTCAGAGCGTCGTGTCTTGCGAGCCGACCGGCGCAATGCACTGTGAAATGGTGCTTGCATGCGCATGCTGATTGCAGTGCAGCGCGGCGCGGCGCGGCGCGACAGCGTGGAGCATAAACACATGCGGCGCGGTGTCCAGCTCGGCTCAAGTGCCTGCAACACCGCGGGTAAGAGTGTTACTCAATTTCACTGAACGATGACCTCACGAGAAGGAAAAAAGACCACAGAGAAGCACACCAGCACCAGCGCCACTACTACAGCAAGACACCGCGGCCACAGCAGCTATACGGCCACGGCCAAACGAGCGACGAATGGCGAGTAACCACTACCACTGAGATACCGAGGAGAGGGAGTCTTGAATGAGTCTGCGCGCCAATCTCTGCACTTGGCCGGCTCTGGCTCTATAGCTCAAGCTTATAAGCTCTGACACTGGGCACTGCTGGGCTAAAGCTATCGACCTTAAGGCGCACAGTAGACAGAATTTGCAATTTGGTGGCCAAAAATCAGGAAGTTAAAATCATCTTAAACAATCATCAGTTTGAATCTAAAACTGATATTTAACTCTCTATGGATAGAGATTTCTAGTAGAAATCATTTCAGTTGGTATATTTTGGTCATGGAAGCCTTTAAATGATTAGTTTAAACAGGTTTAAGTTTCTGATTTTTGACCGTCAAAAAGGTCGATTATGACTATTGTGCGGCGGTCGGACCGGCATGTAATAGAGGAGGAGAGCAAGAGCCAGCCCAGCAATATACCCAGCATGCGGCATGGCATGGCAATGCCCGCCTCATTCCTTCCGCGACTCGAAGAGTCGATAGTCAAGACTCAAGAGCGTCCACGCCCGGCGCACATTGTATCAAACCCTTGAATTTCCCGGACATCATTTCTCAAACAAAATTCAAGAAAATTAAAACAAAAAAGAAATTAAAAATTTGTATAGTAATTCATGGTGAAGCTCAAAATGAGTCAAATGACATGTTTTTTTTGGCAAGAAAATATCAACAATAAAATGTTTTTAAAGCAAAATGAACAACAATTTTTCATGTCCGTAAAAAGCCATGTTTTGGACCAGTGTGCCGTGGCCCGGCGCATCGCAGCGCGAAGATGGTCTCTGCTGGCTCGAGCTGGTCTGCCTCTTGCCTGACTCAGACTCTGACTCGGGCTGCCTCTGCGATGCTTGAATCTTGTTACCCTAGTTCCAGGATGCCATTTATGCTCATTCAGGGTCAAGCTGCCCCTGATCCTAGTTCCCTACTAAACCCGTGACGCTCCTTCCGCAACAAATCCCCGCTCCGCGCCACTCCGCCTGCACAACTGTTGCGAGGTTGCCGGCGAGATGGGGATTTTTAGAACATGTATCGGGATTTGATAGAAGAGCGTTCACTTAGCACCGGAAACAAAATTCAAGGCGTTTCAGTTCGGAGAGTGGAAAGTTCGCAAAAAGTTGAAGCTCGGGTCAAGTGGCCATCAGTTGCCAGCGGCCCCGAATGTTGAATGTTTTATCTTATTTTCCCATCCCAGGGTAATTAAAACACACGTTTTCGGTTAAATGGACAATTGCACACATGCACTGAAAGAAGTAGAAGAGTAAATTTTGCCGTTAGATGGTTCCTATATGTGTGTTGTGTATCAACTTGGACGGTTAATACTTACAAGCGTGATGCTTAAATAATAAAGGACGTTTCGGAGTTGTTCATGGTCGCGCGGTTTATATTCACGAATAGATGGTTCTATTTTCACAATTTAAATTGCTACTTATAGGAGCTATCTAAATAAGGGTTAAATTTCCTGTTCCATCTTTCTCAAAGATGATTGGGTTAGTAATAACAAGAATGGTATTAAAAGGGAAAAAATCTAATGAGGTATTGTTCAGCAAGAATACATGAATAATAGATACGTTGCATTAAACCTCTACAAACTCGAAGAATTTCGGCAAACATGCCACAATTAATGATTACCATAAGAGAAAATGAGTCAATTGTAACACCTGTCTTATGCTTTTATAATCTTCCTTTATCCATTAAGTTTGGTGACGGCTTTTAAGCTGAGAAGCTCTGGACACACATTTTTTCAATGGTTTTGTACTGCAGCGCTTTGGGGAATTCTGTCCAATTTTTTGAAAAAGCCCGTAAGTTCACACATGTTATAAACATGGGTTCTAATAATGCAGCACTGTCACAATTTGCACGTATTTTACGAGCTGTTTTAAAAGTACAAATGGGGCTCTTGCAAACTTTTTCTATAGGTGATTGAAGAGTTGATTCTTGCATAAAAACCTGTAACTCCCACGATATCTGCATAGCTCCGCCATTACAAGCTTTCCGTTACAGCTGTTTTCTAAGTTTATCACCGAATTTTCGACTGTTTTAGTGTGATTTTTGCTGGTTTTTACAACTGATTAGCCTATTTCATTTCCTTACGCAAAATTTTGCAAGAGCCCCATTGCAAGTGTGTGTACAAGCCAAACGTCTTCTTGCAGACGTGCAACATGTATTCATAAGAGAGATGTAGCCTGCCGCTCAAGTCTATCTTAATGTTGTAACTTTTCAGTTTTTTCCCTCAAACTTGTAGCTACGATTTCTCAGTCGGAATTTACTTTGTATCGATAAAATTTTCAGGCGTGAAGATAAAGGTTGCAATTCCAAAACTTTCCTTTAGATCTTCTTGACTTGCCTTTGCTGGAGAGATACTCAAGCCGAGTTGAGTCAATTGAGAAAAATGGCAATTCTTCAGAAGTCTTGAGTTTAGCTCTGATGAGTCGTTAACGAGATACCATAAACCTTTTCATTGAAAGCCTTGAGTGCAGCAGTACCACTACTGTGCGTTTTTAGAGTGTCTTTGAATTACAAGGTCGTGTCTCTGAATTACAAGGTTGTGTCTCTATCTCACTTGAAAATTCGTTGAAACTTGAAACTTTCTTGAGAAATATCAAGACGCTTTGATGGCTAAAGGGGTGTTTCTGATTTGCACATTGAATAATAATCTGGAGGGATGTCCAAGTATAGGCCAAGGCAAAGAGATTTCAAAGAAAGTTTCTGAATTGAGCCGATCTCATCTAATTTGATCTCATACCAAAAGTAACTCAAGGTTTAATGCCTCATCATGAAGTGATGTGTCAAATATAACGATATAAGTCTTCCAATACTTTGCATCGGCTGCAAAAGTTGATCTTGGGTCAACTCTCCTATAATTCCATGTTAAGTTTACCCCCGCAGTGCAACCTAGCCACTGCCTCATCCTTCCCGGAAACAACCATAAACTATAGATATTGGCAACGTCGCGGACAGCCCTTCGGTCCACGTATGACTTGCGGTCAAAGACTATAGCCAAGTCTCGGTCGTACTCGTCTCCACATTCGGCGATAATTGATCGACTAGCGATGGATCGAGCGTCGAACGATAGCTTCTGCTCTCCTTGCATTGGCACTCCAGCGTTGCTAAATTCCGGATTAAATTCCGAATATTTGCAATAATTAAAATGTGAAATATATGGCTAAAATACGTCTGGAAACACTGTACGGTTCTTGTTGCAACAGTGGTCACCAAAACCTCTATGAGTAAAGCTTCTCGAAGAGGGGGTTCAAACGGGGGGGCGACTTTCAGCATCAATAAACTGTCTTTCTGTGCCCGCATTCATCGATGTATTTTTCTGGTGTTTGGTCTGATGAAAATTTTCTAGGGCAAAATTTGTCTGTTGTAAACTTTAGGAATGAAAATATTAAAAAGTGATTCTTTTAGATGTTTCCATCGAGGATTCTAGGTGGGATTAACTGATGACGCCGAATAATTTCATGTAACTGGGATTATCGAAGGTTTTGAAGCAAGTAAACAAATAAATGTTTCAATGATAAACATTGGTTTCTTCTTTTAACAAAAGTGAATCATAAATTCCATTAAACTTTTACAGCTTTTCAAGAGGCACTGGGTTCTTCTACCACTCAACTGCTTTTGACATTTGAGAGACTTCATAATATCAATGCATCATTAAATGTATAGAATGTAGTATAAAGAATTTATAAAGAATGTAGAATGTATTAAATGTAGGTCTGGTATTGTAAAAATTTGCAGAAACCAGAGTGTGTTTGACAGTGATAGTGTATTATTCAGAGTCAGTTTTGATTCTTATTAAGAAATCCTTAACACTGGTCCTAGAAATCGTTAAGTAAAATTAATCCAAGGACAAGTCCTAAAATCCCTTTCTACGTGACCACGGTGCGATGTTTCGATTGGTCGACCAAGTAAATCACTGTTGATCGATGATGAGTATGGACATGAGCATTGAACAGCGCCCAAACGCCGCGCCACCACCACTACAGCTCTTCAGTCCTGTTTGTTTTCGTCGAGCCGCAAGAGAATTCGCTTCTTTGCATCCCGAGCGTTCAAGTCACTCTCATTCTCTCTCACAATATCTCTCTCTCTCTCTCTCTCTCTCTCTCTCTCTCTCTCTCTCTCTCTCTCTCTCTCTCTCTCTCTCTCTCTCTCTCTCTCTCTCTCTCTCTCTTTCTCTCTCTCTCTCTCTCTCTCTCTCTCTCTCTCTCTCTCTCTCTCTCTCTCTCTCTCTCTCTCTCTCTCTCTCTCTCTCCCTCTCTCTTCCTTTCAGCGAGTGTTGATTCAGCAGCAAGTTAATAGTTTCGTGATCGAATTTAATTTGTAATCGGGTAACAATACGTGGTTGCCAGTTTTCAGTGACTCTGTAACATTTATTTTGACTTTCTCGTTACTTTCATACTGAAGAAAATATTGCAGGCGGATGAGTACCTGAAAATTTTTCTACAGATTCCGGAGTCCTATCTCTGCCCATATCTCCGTTCTATCCTATAACACGTACTTTCAAACCGGCAAAGAAGGAGAAAGACAAATTCCTGGATACTGCTTTGAATATAAATTCTGATAAATTTATGAATTGAGTAATATCCGTCCAAATTTTGGATTTTATGATGGCTTTATGAATTCTGAAACAAGCTTTTTTATCGAAACTAAATAATCGAAAACATATCGCGTGTTTTATATTTAGTTGCATCATTAAGTTTGAGTTGGACTGAAATTCGTCACCATACAGTTAGAAATCTTTCTTCAAAAATACCCAACTAAGGTGTATGAAATTTGAAATTTTAAGTATCGCAGTTAGGAAGCAATTTGGGGCTATTTTCCATTGAAAAAAAATAGCGAAAGTTGAGGCTTCTAGGGGAGACGTGCTCCTGTGCCCCCCTTGGATCCGTTACTGATGGTCCGTCAATATGTTCCTCATCTCACTAACTTCAACCCATACTTAAAAAGCGGTCATTTGCTTTGCAAATTTTGCCCCACTAAACAAAAATGAGTAAAGGAATCGATATTCAATTAGATCATTGATAAAAATGACATTTTATGACATTTTCTGTAAGGCCGTTTATATTTCTCAGACTTTTAAAAAAAATGTGCTTCGCTACTCCCCCCTTCCTCCCCATGACATCTTCAGGCCAAAGAACGCTTAGTAACTAGAGATAGACGCATTCCTCAACTCCAAAAATATATATAATCGCTTAATTGACTGCAGTACTAAAAATCTAAGGAAGGAATTACTGACGCTTTTCAATTTTAATCAATGTAAAAGAACATCTTTTCCGACTTTGAAATTTTGAAAAGATGTGCTTTTACATTGATTAAATTTGGGAAGCGTCCGTTATTCCTTACTGAGATTTCTGAGATACTGCAATCAAATTTAGTGATTGTATATGTTTCTATCGAGGCGTGCATCTATCACTATAATGTCAATACTTTTGTCTCGGTTTTTGGAGTGATTTGTATTATATATTGGATTATATCTGTATATTATTTGTGTTATATCTTGATTTGGATTATAGCTTTTTGTATATTCGTACGATGGAAATTTCGGAGCATGACATTGAATATAAGATTAGCTTAGATATAATTAGCTTAGTAAAATTTTAAAAAATGGCATTGCTACGTTAAAGAAGAAATTATTTAGGAACATAGTTTAATTGCTCAAATTTAAATCGATCCAGCTCTGCTAGTTTTCCACCTTTCACTTTTTTGTGGACAAGTTATTTAAAAGAGTTGAAGAACACTCTTCCGAATAAATGTAAAAATCGAAAAACGAATTGGAACTAGGCCGATTTTTGTACGAACTATTTATCTTGGAAAAGACCCAGAAGTCGTAAAAAGCCGACAAAGTTATCAAAGTTTTATTTGGATCAAAAGAAAGAGGATGAAACAATGCTGATTTGAATAATAATGGAACCCGACAACCGAGGTGCAGCTTCAATCTGATGCCACGAGTCGCGCTCCTTTGTAAAATCAAGCTTCTCTACTCGCGAGTGAGTCATGTATGAGCCACTTGACGAGTGGGCTCTAATTTTACACACCTAATAAAAGTGTAACGACTAATGAATGAACTAGGTACCGCGATTGACTAATAAGAAATCGGAGACGAGGCAAAGCTATCGCATTTCTCTTATTCGCGCATCCATCTCTTAGTCTTTAAGCGCAGACTCTCTTTCTCCCCCTTTCTCCCCCTTTCTCCCCCTTTCCCCCTCTTTCCCCCTCTTATCGTTTTTATACTGCTTTTTTGCATTCACTTGAAGTCTCTCACTCCTCATTAATTCGACGGCTAATTAGCAAAATCATTGGCGGAAATACAAATTGAAAGGTCGACGGTCAAAACCAATAAAGGTTGGCATGTTAACAGTTTCGATAAAATTAAGTTTGAAAGACCATCTCTTAGTCTTTAAGCGTAGACTCTCTTTCTCACCCTTCCTCACCCTTTCTCCCTCTTTCCCCCTCTTTCTCCCTCTTATCGTTTTTATACTGCTTTTTTGCATTCACTTGAAGTCTCTCACTCCTCATTAATTCGACGGATAATTAGCAAAATCATTGGCGGAAGTACGAATTGAAAGGTCGACGGTCAAAACAAAGAAAGGTTAGCATGTTAAAAGTTTCGATAAAATTAAGTTTGAAAGACCTCCCATAAAACGGAGCCGTACGGATCATTTTTACTTTGTGTGACCCCCACAAGAAGGAAGTCTGTATCAAACTCGAATAACAGGCTGACTCAGTTAATTTGCCACCATCGGCAGGTTCTATTAGAACTTCTACAATAAAAACTGTTATAGGAAGGCGGATGAAATAATATGTGGAAAAACCAAAAGTAAAAATTTATTTTTCATACTTGTTCAGGACTATTCAGGAACCTTTGCTGGCGCTTGCGCCCAGCCGTGCCGACGCACTGCACTATGCGGTCTGAGATCGATAAAAAAAAAAAAAAACAAAAAAAAAAACAAAAAAAACAAAAAACAAAAAAAAAACAAAAAATCATTTTCGACCTTTCAAGCCTAATTTAAAGCTCTCCAGTGATGTTTCTAAGCTTAAATTACTTGTTAAAAGTGTTCTCTGCGATTAAAATTGCTGTCCTGAAAGTAATAAATTTATGAGAACTTTACTTTCTGATTTTTTTACCCTTTTTGACGATTTCAGACCAAGAGTGCACTCTGGACCGGAATTTTCTATTTGGCAGACCAAATAGGAAGTTAAAATCACCATAAATTATCATCATTTCGAAGCTCAGCTGATTTTAGACTCTCTGTGTAAATTTTTTTGCCATTATCATGGGTTAGACGAAGTTTAAGTTAGTGGACTAAAAGTCTTTGAAGCTTTCTAACAGTATAAAATTCATTCAGTTTTAACTTTGAAATTTTGACAGCAAAAAATCGGTCAATTTTGTCCACCGTGCGATGCGACCGTGCACAATGAAAAGAATCTTTTGAACAAGGAAAAGAGCCGAGCCCAGTGTTGCCAATTGTACAGCTTCAGGTCGCATATTTCCCATGAGTATCAATGTAAAATATACAGCTTTTAACCTCAAATCAGGCAACTTTGGCGGTGTTTCCGAAGCATCTTGAAGATGAGAGCTTTTGACCATAGCCCACACTGAACACTGAGGCGAGATGATGGATCCGACGCGACGCGATAGTGAGCAGAGGTCAAAACGAAAAATGCAGTAATCGTTGTCTTTATCATTTCCTCATAACGCGTTCCTATTCTCTCTCTCTCTCTCTCTCTCTCTCTCTCTCTCTCTCTCTCTCTCTCTCCTCTCCCCCCACCACCCCTTTCTCTTTCCCCCACTCTCGTCTTCACTGATTTAACCGCGGCACCTTAAAAACCGAAGCCATGTCTTTAGTTCTTTGAAGAAGCTGGGTGCAGGGCTGCCGTTTTGCGTAGAATGAATGCTATTTTTTAATTCACCCATGATTCCACCGGTTGAGAAAAGATTACACAGTTCAGTTCAGTGCATGACTATGATAAATTGAAATACTCGCACCTGTAATCTTTTCTCAACCGGTGGAGTCGTCGATGACTTTAAAAATTTTGCGGATATTTTAATTAATCAACGAAGTTTCCACCGATTAAGGAAAGATTACAGATCAGAGTATTTTCGTGCATTACAGTCATACACTGAACTGAACTGTGTAATCTTTTCTCAAACGGTGGACTCATCGGTGACTAGAAAAATAGCATTGATTCTACGCAAAACGGCAGCCCTGGCTGGGTGTTCGTGCGATTGAGGCAAGAGGAGGAACACTTTAGTTTTGACTTTCGATCAGCGATGTATCGATTCGCATAGCTCACAGTGGCGAAACGTGCGCTATCTGGAAACGTGACATTTGGTCAATTTGAACCCACACTAAAGGTCGAATTCGATAGTCATCGATGATCCCTAGATATTTCGATACTTTTCGTTGTTTTCAATAGACCAACTGAAACGTTGCCAGCATTGCTCGCTGCGCCACTGATGCCTCACTTATAACTCCTGCTGACTTCTCTAAAAGTAGATTAATACAGGTAGATACATTAGTATTTTTGAAGGGTCGTGCGAGATCTACTTTGTTTGGGAGGTTAGCAACGTCATTTAGTTCAGTTCACCGAGGTGTTCTTACGAATCTGCGATCTGAACCAATAGCGGAGGTATCCATAAAAAAGAGTCCCCACATTTGTCGACCTCGGAAATTGACAAGTCACAGCATACTTCGTGGCACAAGTTGGTTCACAACATCCCTGTATTTATCCAAAATATTTATGCATCAACCTGTATTAATCCACATCAGCATGGCTCACTTAACTCTTGCTCACAACTCAAAAAAGAAAGAAAAAATATATAAATGAAAAAAATAAACAATGAAAACGCATAATCGATAATGATGAGCGATCAAAAGAAAAACATCCACAATTTTGAGCGATTCTTTAGTAATTCTTGTGTAAACGTGTGTAACACTTGTGATGGTGCCTAATCACTAATCAGATTCGAAAAGAACAGTTCTACTTTACTCCAAACGCGGTCTCGTGGACTGATGATAAAGGTATAACTAAAGCTCTGCTTGGCAATCAATGTGCATTGTTTCTAAAGTGACTGTAAAAGACTGGGGGTGGGGGAGTTGTTGTCAAAGCAACCTCAGAAAAAGGCGGCTGACGTCCACATCATAAGAACGCATGCAAATTTGTTTTGCGGGACAATGAAAATTCAACCGGCCTGATTGCGTCTTGTTCTTGCTAAGAAAATTACCGTAGACGACGGACACTCTTGCTCCAGATTTATAATTTCCGTTCTTTGATTTCTTTCTTCTCACTTTCTTTCCAAAACGTCTTAATTTCGGATAACAATCGTTGAGTCCCCCTCCCCCCTCTCGACGTCTTTCAGTTTCGGAAAGGTGGTTATCACCTCGTGAGGGTGGTAGAGAGGATGGGGCTCACCTTATTTGCGAAGCTGATTGTCTCAATTTGGAGCGATTGTACTTTACTAGCGCAGCGTCACGTGACGTTGGCCTACTTTTAGGCCTAATCCATATGTTTAACATCATCAGGTCGATAGGCAAATGGACCGAACTTTCATTAGACGACAGGAGACTGAAAGGTCAATCTCCGCCTCTCTGACTTTTGGAATATTATTTTAAGAGGACCGCACGTTTGAAAATATTAGAGCAGTTTAGTAAGAATGTTGACGTTTTTTAACGATATACTGGCAATTTTTTCATAGCTGGAGTCGATGAAAAAAGCCTCTTTCTAATCATATAAAAGTGATCTTCTTTAGTGACAGAATGCTTTTCAAAAATTTTAAAAATTGAAACCGTCTCCGGAAACAACAGGTATGCTCAAACATGTATGAACAACATGAAACAACAGGTATGCTCTTCAGCTGAAGACATTTCATTTGCTCACAATGCACAGTTTTCGGGAAGAGCACACCCATTGTTTTATGTGCCCTTTTCCGGAGACGGTTTCATTTGTGCTCGAGTATTTCATTTTGAGTCTATTCACCTTCTGGTGCCTGTGGAAGAAAACAAGTTTTGCGATTTAAAATATTAGAACCAGTGGCAGAGATTTCTTTTTTAATCTCAGGTTTATGGTCAATTTATTTGTAAGAATCATCGACGGATAGGAAAAATAGATGAAGCAATGTATTTTGGACATGCACTGCTTCAAGTGTAAAATTAATGAGGGGTACAGTCGTTTGATTGAATATTAATGTTGCATAGAAGATATTACATGCGTCATATTGTGATTAACACCTCTTTCAAGCACTTGAGGACAGTACCACTTTTCATAAGCACCCAAGAGCCCTTTTCTCTTTTGTCACAGTATTGTCCCTTATAAAGGACTAATAATGTCCAAAGCATATCCGTCTCTACGATTTTTAAACAGCCACGTGTATATGACGTTGCGTATAAATGTATAATCACACTATTGTGTTTTTAAATCCGAATTTACAAGCGCTCCTAGCCTGTTTCAATAGTAGATGAGCGGTTTCTAAAACCCTAACCTCGCTCTTAAACTCTTCGGACATCACGTGTGCACGTGTGAATGATTGAGTGTTAACTCCGAATGGTGCGAAGTTCAGTCAGCCACTCACCACGACAGCCATAAATTAATAAGCGACTATAAAAACAATAAAATTCAGGATGAGCCGCAGTTAAGAATGATATAAGGTGCGATTCATAATTTTATGGGCCTCTCTAAAAGTCATACAAGCATCAGCAAGGCACCGCTACGGCTATTGGTGTTCCTTTAGATTAGTCACGAGCAGATATGTTAGTATGGTGGGACGTTTAGGGCAAATCAGTTTGAGCAGACCGACGATAAAAAAAACTGAAGCCGCATGGGCACGCTCCCGCCCGCTGATCGACTGCTGACTACTGACTACTGATTGCTGACTGCTGGAACTCGCGCCCTGAACGAACAGAACGCCCATGATGGAGTTGTTTGAAAGTCATCGTGCAAATCACTCTCCAGAGACAAGCATATCGTTTGATGACTTCATTCGGGCACGGGTTTTTTTGCGGTTTTCGTGGATAGCTCATTTTTCATGCTCTCTTTTTCTTTTGAGACTTGCGCCAAACGACGAGTCGTTACCGTGAACCAGGCAAATTTGACAGCCACACTCCTCAACAACTGGGAGGGTGTAAAATAAGGATTGTGAAAAAAAATTACTCGTCCGAACACAAAAATAAATTCAAACTAGGGCGTAGGACCAAAAATTTTATCAGGAGAAGGGGGAGAAGAAAAATCAATTGCACATCACTTATTACACTTTGCACATATATACAGTCGGAAATAAAAAGAATGTGAGACGATTTCTTAGATATTTGCTAAGGCCGGACACGGCCGCGGCGTGACGACTTTAAATGCGTATATCTTTCCTATAATACGCAACATAATAAAGTTTGAAAGTGGTTTCATAGGTTTTATTGTATAATTTCCTACGAGAATCACTTTACATAGTTGGATTTTTGACTGTAATAAACATTCAAATTTGCATTTTCAATAATATATTTCTTGTCCGACCCATCCCATTAAATCGCTCCCCTGTGCGGCGTTTGACAATGCTTAAATAGAGACAAGTATTGCGGGTAGCCTATCTTAAGGAGTTGTCTGACATTCTTACTGCCCCCGACTGTACATGGTGGGGTGCACTAAGGGAATTCACGTTCTCTCTCCTTCCTCATTTCAAACATACATGATAGATGAGGATAAATAAAATTATGAAAGTCCTTCTATCCACCCATCCTTTCTCAACTTGTATACAATAAACATTCAAAGGTAAACATGAGAAAGTTAGGAGAATTTTCAAAGTATACCACTGAGCTGAATGTATATTGTCCAAAACAGCCTCTTCTTTTAATTGTTAGTCCGTCTTTTAAATTCATTTTAGCGAGAGTAAAAAGAAAGCATTTTCGGTTTTTAAGCTTAAGGAACAACCAATAACAACCAATCTATTTTCATTCACCAAGAAGCATTGTCTTGCACCCCATATAGATTTCTATTCAATTCACGCTATTTTACTCCGTTAGATGCAGAGCTGCCGTTTTGCGTATAATCAATGCTATTTTTTCTATTCACCGATGATTCCACCGGTTGAGAAAAGATTACACAGCTCAGTTCAGTGTATGACATTTAATGCACGAAAATACTCTGATCTGTTATCTTTTCTCAATCGGTGGAAACTCCGTTAAGTAGTTAAAATATCCGCAAGTTTTTTAAAGTCATCGACGACTCCACCGGTTGAGAAAAGATTACGGATCAGAATATTTTCGTGCATTACACCCATACACTGAACTGAACTGTGTAATATTTTCTCAACCGGTGGAATTATCGGTGAATTGAAAAACAGTATTAATTAGACGCAAAACGGCAGCCCTGGTAGATGACCATAAAAACTTCAACAAAAAAATACGTAAAGAAACAGCCAGAGCATGATAGCGTCTCCATGGATGGCATTATTTGGACATAAATTATGACCTATTTGTTGCTATAGCTCGTTGCCAGGATATATCGCAGTGAGTTGACCGAAAGGGTTAGTTATTCCCCAAAATTCCCGAAAATCCAAAGAAAAAGTAAAGGAATAAAAATCATAAAAAATTGAGACAAATTTCAGAGTACCGGTTGAAAAATCATGGAATTCAAAATTACCGTCTGCTACATCTATCTTTTAAACTTGGCAAGATCGCTGAGCCATCGATCGTTCCGAATACTAAATATTTGACGTTAAACCGATTAGGGGCAAGATTATAAGTCAAGTGCGGCCGTCGCTCATTTGGCCGCAATGTGCCAAGCCACGGCCGATGGCCGCACGGAACTTGGGAACTTACGCAGCTCATTCTGGAACGTGTCAATCACTGACATAACCATAAAGATTTACTCGCAACTTTGAAAGAATACAGCAAATTGCATTTAGCATTTGAGGACGTAAGTGATGCAATGAAAGATAGGAAGGAAGAGGAGAGAGAGAAACTAGAGAGAGAGAGAGAGAGAGAGAGAGAGAGAGAGAGAGAGAGAGAGAGAGAGAGAGAGAGAGAGAGAGAGAGAGAGAGAGAGAGAGAGAAAGAGAGAGAGAAAGAGAGAGAGAGAGAGAGAGAGAGAGAGAGAGAGAGAGAAACTTGCGGCATCAGCGCATACGCACTCGATTTAATTCAATGTGTTTTGGATTGAATTCAAACCGGATTCGCGATGCATTGCGGGTAAATGCTTTGCGCCGTGTCAAGTGTCACGTCTTGACGCATATGGCGGCGTAGCATCCTTCGGACGTTGCCTGTTGCGAGTTTAGGAATCGTCATTCGTCACGTCAAAACGAAATCGAAAATGAGGCAAATTGGTCGAATAAAACTGAACTGTCTGCCCTTAAAAAGTAAAAAAAAATATGAGAGGAATTGGTGATAGAAAAAGACCGCGTCGTTACAATAATTATATCTAAAATGTGTTTTTCTTTCCGCTTTAATGCACCCCACAAAGACTTCACGTGTTATGTTGCACTAGAACATTGGTGGTTTTTAGAGGTCAGGCATTCTAGAGGGCCACAGCTGTCGTTTTGTGTATATTCAATGACATTTTTCGATTCACCGATGACTCCTCCGGTTGACCAAAAGATTGCACTGTTCAGTTTAGTGTATTACTGTAATGCACGGAAATACTCTGATCAGTAATCTTTTCTGAATCACCGCTAACCCTCCAAGGGCGTGGTTAGTTCAAAAGAAAGGAACTCTTCCGTTTATACAGGGAATGTAGTTAACTGTTCGTACTCGGGGGAGTTGGAATTGCCTATACGATACATTGAAGGCGCCCGAAAAAACCTTAACTTGTAAGCGTTTTCATCGATAGTCGCGTTTATTCGGAACGAAGACTGAAACAATGTCACAGTCAAAAACTGAAGCGAACAGTGTGATATTTTCGTCAATCGATAAAATCATTGGTGAATTGAAAAACGTTAAAAGTTTTTTTCTTTTACAAAACGGCAGCTCTGACTCTCTGAGAAGGATCTCCATGGGAGGGGGGGGATGCAACTTCCCTACCAGGTTCTAAAAAGATTCATGAATGACACCAAAATCTTTCAAAACTTGCTAAGTAATTATTTCAGAATATCAAAATTTTGAATTTTCGTTTCATTCCCGTTTTTACCTTTTTCTTTTAACGCTCATGATGCACGAAAATCAAGTTTAGCCCCTTTCTATATTCCGAATGCTTTTCATAATGAAATGACGAAGTGAAAGGCTCGTGGTTGAAAAATGCGTGTTGATGGTTCAATAAAATTTTTATACAGGAGGAGGAGAGAAAATCTATTTTAATAGCCTTCGTAAATGTTCCTGTTACATCCAGAACGACCATTTTTTTCATTTTTTTGCTCCTATTTGAACTTATGCCAGTGGAATGATTTTTTTTTTTTTTTTTTTTTTTTTTTTTTTGCAGTGTTCAGTCGAACCCCTGATAAAGAGAGTCGATTCAGTTGATTTTTTTCCCAAAAATTAAAAAAATGACATCAGCAGACATCGATACATCGCATTTCACGAGACACCATTGGCAACTGCAACCGGGTATCATCAGACGGAATATAAAAAAATCCGAACTGCGAAAAATGACCGGTTGTTATGAAGGTGCAATAAAAATTTGACACGGTCTGTTGGATACAAACTTGGAGCCCGACTCCACGCAACAGAACATCGGAAGTGCAGTGTTGCCAACTGAATTATAAAATTAAACATGAGAGATTCCCATCAGGTGCGTGCAGAATAGAGCCGATTTTGATTTTGAGGTGACCTTTAATGGCAACACTGATTGCAAGGCACGAGCCCAAGATGCACCAGCGGCACCGCCCACCCGCCACTGTTTCCGATGGTGCGTTGATTGCAGTGTTGCCAGATCGAGGTTATAAAAGCCGTATCATCCCCATTTAAATCAATGTAAAATGTACGGCTTTTTCACTCCAATCTGGCAACACTGGTTGATTGATAAATGCTCGGATTTCCGCACACAGCACGGATCTCAAGCACTTTTCGCGCCACTTTATACATGCAGTTTTAGCAATGACACAAACAATGTCTCTCCACCAATCAAAATATGGTTCATTTTCGATTCAGCCAATCAGATTTATAAACTGGTGATTTAGCTGTCACACTAAAAAAACAATTTATTGAATGATCGGGCATGCATTTTTCTTGACCCAACGTAGTTCTTCGAAAACAGCGTGCATCGCGATCTTCTAAACCCCACCTCACAATATGAGGGGTTTAGAAATACTCCAACGTTTACTACGTACTAGTCATCATTCAGAAGAACCCCGAAAAATTTCAAATCCGGTCTATAAAAAAATACGAAATCGATGGATTGGGTTATCATGATTTTCCAGATCATTCGCAAAAATACGCTTTAAGCTGTACTGGGTCTAAAAATTATGCTGGAAAAACGATAAGAATTCCGTAATCCATTTCTAAAATGCGAGACACTTATGATTTCCAAGAACACATTTAAAAAAATGTTGATAAGTATGAAAATCTAAACAAATTAGAAGCTTTCAAGAGAAACGAAAAATACTGTACCTATGACCGCTTTGTCCAGAGTCTCAACTTTGTCCTGTCAATCCGTTTGTTTAAAAAAAAAAATCCCAACTTTGATCCAAACAGGATTCAAAGAAAGATTATTGAGAGGACACTCTTTCGCCACATAGTTGGTTTTAAAGTAAAAATATATAGATCTCATAGACAGGTCCGTGCCGACAAGTCACGAAGGGGGTGGGGTGGGGAGGGAGCAGCCATGGATCACCACCCCTCAAATTCATGACTCTGTTGACTTTTTTTGCCTGTCAACCCTGATTTTGCAGCCTTTGACGAAGACTTTTTAAGTTAAATGACCTTTTTTTCTTGTTTATCCTGATTTCGCCGCCACTAAAAAGTATAACGCCCGGAATCAAACTACCCGCACGCCCCCACCCCGGCCCTTCGACCCTGCTCAATGGCACAGAAGAACACAAAAATAGGATAATAGCGAGCGGTTCCACAGTGAATTGAACAGTTCCTTCGTGAGAACTCGTGTATTCCGAGTTTTACAAGCGTAAGACGCCTGTTTCACGTGATCAATAGATTCTTTTTATTTTTGGCGTTGAACCGACGGCCGAGGGCCCAACTACAAATTAGGTAATGGGCTTGACCTATTAATCCTCTTACAACTCCATGATCCGTCTGTATATGAGCATGAATGTCGAATCTGTGTTACTAAGATGAGTGTGAGGTATGTGTTTGTGTGTATGTGAGAGGGTGAGAGAGAAAGAAAGGGGGGGTGATAGAGAGTGCAGAGAAAGAGAGAGAGAGGGAGAGGGGGAGAGAGAGAGCAAGAGCCATAGAGAGCAAGAGAGAGAGCGAGTGAGCAAGAGAGCGAGAGAGAGAGCGAGAGCGGGAGCGAGAGCGGGAGAGAGAGAGAGAGAGAGAGAGAGAGAGAGAGAGAGAGAGAGAGAGAGAGAGAGAGAGAGAGAGAGAGAGAGAGCGAGAGGGGGGAGTTGGGAGACGCGATAGTGATCGCACCATTGGCTATCGTATCCGAGCGCGCTTGGATGACGAGCCCACTCAGGTGAGAGAAGAAAAGGCCCGCGCGGTCGCCCGGGCTCACGACAGACGTAGCGCGCGCATGAGCGCAGCGTGTCTTGGGCGTCGAGCGTTGAGCTTTCAAAGCAGCAAGTCATCGGTAATTGTAATTTGCCGTTAATTGTCTTTTTATTGTGTGTTTTTCAAAGTCAGGACGGTTGGTCGCCCGACGATGCAAAATTCCGCTAACGCCGAAAAGGATGCATCACGCCCTTTCTTTTGAGTGTGGCCCATTCGATGTAATACTATAATTGCAGTCGAAGTCCTACTTCCAATAAATGCTCTGACGAATTTGCACTCTAGAAACTTCCTGATCAAAACAGCTCACTAAAAAGAAAAATATTATGTTGAACTTTGCGCACAAATTTTTTGGTTGTATGTACCCCCTAAATTAGGTACCTACTCCAACCAATAATTCGTAACTGGTGCCGATTATAAGTAAGTACGGCCGATTTAATTTATTGTACAGTGTCAATAATCTGAGTTTGTATCCGGTTCTAATTTGTTGGTATCTAGTTAATCTAGTACCAATTTATTGGTTGGAGTATCTAATTAATTTGGTAAGTACGACTAATGAACGATAATAATAATGTACGGTAATGTACAATGATCAAATAAGTACAACATAACCTATGTAATAAAGCCGTAAGGCTCAAATGTATGGAAATTAAAATGGATACATAAATAGATAAATAGACATAAGTCTTGATTTAATTTTAATTCAAAATTTAGCTATTATTATATGAATTTAGTTTCATTTTACCTCTCATTTTTTCTTTTAAACTGTTTAGATGTTTAAGTAAATATTAAAAGTAAGAGTCTCTGATTCGAGTCGGTAATACTGCGAAGAAACAAACCACTGACGGATCCAGGAATTTGCCATTCTCTCTCTCTTCTCCCATTGGAGCGCGTGCGTGTGTTAAAAAAGGACAGACCATAGACTGTTTTAGTAGAACGCTATATCGTATCGATTGCCGTCCGAGGTCCTCTGGTTCCAAACAAACTCTGATTCAATGCATTTTCCCCCAAAAGCGGATTTTTGAACGGAAATTTAGACTATTAAATCAAACAATTAATGCAACCTTTTTGCGATTATGAATTCTACGTCCTCGAAAATTCTTAATTTGCCTGGTTCCACCCATAAAACTGCCAAAATCAACAAGATATTACAGATTAAACGATGCGTTTGGAGGTTGGAATCACCCAAATGTTATTGTTGTTGTTGGTGGAATTGGTGGGATTTCGGGCAATTCTAACCTACAAATGCAACATTTAATCTGTAATATCTTATTGATTTTGGCAGTTTTAGTCAAGAGACCAGGCATAATTAAGCATTTTCGAGGACGTAGAATTCATAATCGCAAAAAGGTCGCATTAATTGTTTGATTTAATAGTCTAAATTTCCGTTCAAAAATCCGCTTATGGGGAAATACATGGATTAACCAGAGTTTGTTTGGAACCAGAGGCCCTCAGACGGCAATCGATACGATATATCGCTCTACTAAAACAGTCTATTAGGGGCAGTTACGAGATTTTCGCCATCTCTTCCATTCTTTTCTAACGCCCACGATCTAATGAGAAAAGATAGAGAAGGGCAATTTCTTGGATCAGCCAGTGAAACATAAACAAAAAACAAACCAAAAATGGTTTTTGGTCTTCGTCTTTCATTGAAAACAGAATCTTTAAAAGTATCTATAATAAAAGAGAGAGTTCACTGGTATTTCTTAAAACTGTCACGGATGAATGAAATGAGAACTAAATATCGACAAGCAGTCAGCGCGACGCGATGTGGCGCAGAAACTTTGGGGGCATGGATGCGGCAAAGAGAGCGCGCCGAAAATTTTCGTTCACCACTCATTCTCTCATCCCATGACGCGTCTGCTTTTCTCACGAGCACAAACAGGAACGTTCCGCTCGATAAAATTTATCGGTAAGTGAAAAATAGTCGCACTGACTTAATCAAATTACATCCCCCCTCCTTTTCCACCCTAAACAACGCACAGTCAGTTGAATTTTATGTCCTTGAGCGAATCCTTGCTTTCATGTCTGAAAAAGACCAAGGACGAACAGTGGCATAGCCCGAGGGCCGGGGGGTGTCCAGGGGGTCTGAACCCCCCACCCCCACCCCCTCCAGGACACCAAAATTTACCCTAAAAAAGGCAGTTTTTTGCGTTTTCAGACAAATTGTACCAAATTAGTATCTTTGAACACCCCCCCCCCTTGACAATTTCCGAACCCCGGACCCCCTACCCTACACAGAGAAAAATCTTTCGGTTGTTAGAACTGATGATTCGACTTATTTTGATCACCGAAATTTTCGGATGAATAAACCAAAATTTTCGGTCGTAAGTACCGAAGAAATTGGTAAGTATAACCCAAATTCCGCCCCTACCTAATACTCAGTATTACTAATGAAGCATTCGGTACTCAGGACGAACATTTCGGTTCCTCTAATCGAAAACTTCGGTGATCAAATTTTACCGAATTATTTTTCTCTGTGTAGAAAAATTCCCAACTACGCCATTGAGTACGAATCACATTAAGATCTCAAGAATGTCACTCTCCTCTCAGAATATCAGAGATGATTCAATCAGAATAGAGGACTCTGCTGTACTGAAAAAAAAAAATCTTAAAATCTAGTGATATTGCCGCAAGAGCACAACAATAATAAGTGAACAGCAGAGATTCAAGTACTTTTACCAGAAAATTCTAGTGTTACTATCAGAATATGGTCACAGTAACAGGATTCCCTCAAACTTTTCAAGAACTATGGTACAAACACTATAGAAATTGAGGCGGCCCCTGCATTAACAGCCCATGCGCGTATGTGCTGTTTTTGCGCCCAACAGCGCAATTGAAAATTATACTCAAGAAGTATCACCCCTGTGAATTTGGTGACGTGAGCGGTCGATGGGTGCAAAAACAGCACATACGAGTACATGCACTATACGTATAACTGTGTGTGTGTACTATTCCCATTTGAATGCATGAGAAACAATCGATTAGTAAAAGAGCCATGGTCTCCTCAAGAGTCGATTGTTTCTCATGCGTTCAAATGGGAAGAATTCAGAGTTGCCAAATTGCTGGCTATGCTCATGTACTTTGAGAGGTCATTTTCCTTTACATTTAATTGCGAGCCAAATATAGCTGATTTATTATTTAGTTTTTACTTTTTTGTTTCAGTTTGCGTTGTTACTTTACTTTAAATTTTTATGTTTCAATAAATTATGGCAAAAAAATTATTATTCTCTCATTTAACTGTCAAATCCTATTAAATTTGCGTTAATTTAATTGTCGGGTGCAAAAACCGCACATAACTCACTTTTTTAAATTGGCCGCGAATGAACTCAAACCATTTTTTTTTTAAATTTGTCCTTGGATTCTCTTCAAAAAGGGTTCAAAGCATAAAACCAAGAAAAATTGTACTCATTTCCGAATCATATCAACGCGTTATTAGCAAATGAAAACTTTAAATGCGTTTTCTGGAAATCAGGTTTTTCGTTATGTGCTGTTTTTGCAGCCACCGCCTCAATTATGGTAAAAGTACCGTCCCTTACCTCCGCGTTCACATACCGTTTTGCTTCTAGAATTTTTGCTATCTCTTTTTTCAGTGCTGCGTGCTTTTTCCTCGTTCACAACTGATTGGATGGCCCATTTGTAAAATCATGCTGGGAAAAGGATCGTATCATGAGCCATGTGCCCAGCAGCTCTGTCGCAACCAGGAGCTCTTCTATCTCTCTCATTTCCCATTTGAATGTATGAGTAGGAAAAGGACAGAAAGAGGGGGTTTTATCCTGGGTCCATCCTTGTCTAACATCAGTTTCTTAACGGAGGAAAGAGAAAGATGAAGAGACTCTCGTTGTTGCGCAAGTGGCTAGCAAGCTAAATACAATTTATCCTACTGTGTGTCGCGTGCCACCGCCTCTGGGAAAATCGGTTCAGGAGAAAAGGACGGGATCGGTTGAGCGGGATGGATTATCACGAAATTTGTTCCCGATCTTTTTTTTTTTTATCAAGTCTCAGCTCGATTCAGTGGAGAGAGGAAGTAGTGAATGAACGAGAAGTCTTTTACTCGAGATTGAATTAGATTTCATTTACATCAGCGAGCTGGTTGATTCAATTTACTTTTAAATAAATGAGTTATGGAACCATCGCTTTTTCACGCTTATACAATTTTCAAACTCAGCTAAAGTTTTGAAACTCAATGATAGTGGTGTAGCATGCGTAACTCTGCCAATGTGCATTTCGTCCACTAAAACTCATTACAAAAGTAGGTATGATTCAAGGGTTGCTCAGTGCTCACTGCATGGCCAAAATAACTCGATCTTTCTTATATATTTGAATGAACAAAATCTAACCTTTCCCGGATTGAATATACAGCTAGGGTATGTATTTGTATAAAAAAGGAGCCAAGCTGATTTCTCGCGAACGGCTTCGATTTTCAAAAAATGCTCAAATCGGTGTTCGCGTATTCATAGGGGGGCATCTTTTAGGGAGGTTTTCATGTTCGGCGGGGGGCTGCGTATGTTATACACTCCTCACTTGACCATCAGAGAGGGCACTTAAAAATATTTCCTCGAATCAAAAAAGAAAAAGAAAAATATTGGTGGACCTCCAGTATTCACCTCAAAAATTGGCGCTCATAATTATTCCATTCATATTTTCCTTTCGATCAAGCAAAAATACAAAAACACGAAAAAATTCAATAAAACCTGAGAAATTCGGAAATCGTACGAGACATGAGACTAGAAGCCAGCGAGCGAGATGCTCAACTCAACTTACTTTGACGTAATTGAAATGAAGATCAAAAAGGCGTAGAACAGGTAGGTGAGGTAGTTCTGGAGTCGTTGGAGGTGCTAACAAGATAGATGTAAGCTCTAATTAGAGGAAGTGCATCGATGCAATTAAGACGCGGTTTCTAAGAAAGTGCATGACCTCCATGACAAGACCGTGATTAAGTAAGCTACGGATCCTTCAATTAATTCGAGCGCCCTGTTCAGTTAATCTTATCATCTGTGCACTTTCGATCTAATGTAAGTAGGTGAACATCAAGTTGGAATCAAAATAAATCCTAGAGTTTTCGGCATTTTTCGAGATCTCGCCGCTGCGCTCGCGCAGCCTCGCATCAAAGATGTTCAGCAAGAGGAAGTAATGAAATAAATACATGTCAATGTATAAGTTACATTGATGTATTGACTCGTCTCGATGAAGAAAAAGAAGGGGTCTAAGCAGCCATCAGGAGGCGCGCCTCTTGTTTACATTTTCATTCAACGATCTTCCCGCCAAAGATGACTTATTCATGTATACGTGTATAAATAATCTTATTGCTAGGTCAACCTAACCTCCAATACCTGTTTTGATCTACAGTGAAGAGTGATGCGAGAATTTTATTCTGCTCTGAACATATTTTTATTTCAGTCTCAATGAAAAATGTCACAGTATGATCGCTAAAAATGCCAATGGTTTCCTTCACGGAAATAAATAGTTGGTAAGATTTACCATCATGATGACTAATTTCTGCACCTGCCAAAAAAGATGGTAAACTTGACCACACATCGGGTTGAATGAAATAGAAAGAATGTAAATTCAACCCAATATCTGGTAAACTTTACCTTATTTTTGGCAGGAGCAGAAATCAGTCATCATGATGGTAAATCTTACCAACTATTTTTTTCCGCGTTAAAACTGGGCAACTGTGACGCAGCGGGAAAGATGGTTCCATGAAAATGTAAATAAGAGGCGCGCCACGGCCACCTGACTCCACAGACCCCTTCTTTTTCTTCTCTTTTCAGCAGCCGTGAAGACGCAACATTATTTGGTCTCAGATCATCTATATTCTTTGATCTACAGTAATTGGTTCATCGAGCTGTCAACAAGCATCCAAAAATGTCATACAAACTTATCATAAATTTTTTTTATCGGAAAAATTTACACTTCCATGTTTTGCAAAATCCAAACTTCGCTGACGTCATGCTAAACAATAACGAAGAGCAAAGCGCATTAATCCTTCAACGACCACAGGTTAGTTCAAAATGAAACCACTGATCCGTTTATTTAAGGGAGGTAGTTAACTGTTCGTACCCGGGGGAGCTGGACTTGCCTATACTATGAATTGAAGGCGCCCTACGTAACCTTATTTTGTAAGTGTTCCCATCGATAATTGCTTGTATCCGGAATGAAGACTCAAACAATATGAAAGAGACTTGAGAAGAAAAGCGCGAATACACTGGTTTGGCTCAAAAGGGGTTGAACATCGGATTTAGATGTCCAAAAACCAATAAATCGTATCACACAATCCTAAATAGGCCCATAAGTAGGACTCGGGCAGTTTCATGTATCGTATCAGCATGAGAAGCGAACGGTTCTGCAGACATTTGCTAACGAAATTCCACCATAAACTACACTCATAACTCTTCCATAAATTTGAATTTGTTGACTAAGTAAATTGAAATTTTTCATATTAGCGTGAAATTTAGCACGCTAAATCCAAATTTTGTCTGTATTTTTCATTCAGACTCAATTTTACTTCGGAAAACTGAAATTATCTGCACCTAACCTCAAATTTACGATCCAACGGAAACCAAGTGAAAACTAGGAAAGTTGTGGAAGAACCGTAGAAGCTGGAGGAAAGCTGATGAAAAATTCGGATTCTTTGACTTAAATACCCGTCCCTGCGCCCTAAACTTGTAATTTCTAGAAGTTTCAGGATAATTTGACAAACTTTTTCTTAATTATCCATAAGGAAAAACTGTTAGCATATGTTTTGTCCATGAAAGTTCGTTAGCAAATGTCTGCAGTTCATAAAAATCCAGCAGGAGACTTCTACTTGAGGTCCTCAACATAGGCCGACACGAAGCCGATACACCCTGCCCAGTGCCCTTCCACTCCCTTCCCCTACCCCAGAGCTGCTGTTTTGCGTAGAATCTATGTAGAATCTATGCTATTTTTCTATTCACCGATGATTCCACCGGTTGAGAAATTATTACACAGTTCAGTTCTATGTATGACTGTAATGCACGGAAATACTCTGATCTGTAATCTTTCCTTAATCGGTGGAAACTCCGTTACTGAATTAAAATATCCGCAAGTTTTTTAAAGTCATCGATGACTCAACTGGTTGAGAAAAGATTACAGATGCGAGTATTTTAGTTCATTACAGCAATACACTGAACTGAACTGTGTAATCTTTTCTCAACCGGTGGAATCATCGGTGAATAGAAAAATAGCATTGATTCTACGCAAAACGGCAGTCCTGCCCTACCCATAGTGTCAGTCTCCGAGATTATGACAAAATGCCACGCAGCAAACTGGAACGAGTCAATGACAAGGGTCGGACATACGACATATATAATTAAAAATGCAAATTTAAATGTTTTCACAGTAAAAAAACAAACTTTAAAGTTTAAAGGGTGATTTTTGGAGGCAACTTTTACGATAGAATCAACGAAAACACTTTCAAACTTCTACGTTGCGCATCAACAAAGAGATACGCGAATTTAAAGTTGCTACGCGCGCCGTTTTCGGCCTGTCCCATTGACTCGCTCCACTGTGCGCGGTAGTGTCACCCCCCCCTCGCCCCCCCCCCCTTTCCACCTTCTTCGTTGCCTGACCACGGAAATGCTTTCAAATTTTTTTGATTGATTACACATTCAAACAGCGTCGGTTTCATCTTGGGCAACTTGTGTCGGTCGTCGATGCAGGCTAATATTCCATACGTTCATTCGTCATCTTGGGTTGGGCTATATCCTTAAAATATCAGACCTGAAATATCACACGGAGATAAAAGACTGGTATAATTTACCATCATGATAGCTGATTTTGACCTCAGCAAAAATGATGGTAAATTTCACCAGATTGATGGAGAGGGTAACAAAAAATTTGGTAAAATTTACCATCATTTCTTGTTGAGGTCAAAATCAGCTATCATGATGGTGAATTATACCTGAGTTTTTGTTACCCTCTCCACCAATCTGGTGAAATTTACCATCATTTTTGCAGAGGTCAAAATCAGCTTTCATGATGGTAAATTACACCATTCTTTTCGTGCAAATATTTTCAAAGCTCAAGCCGCAAACATTTTTTCTGGTTTTAAACGTAAAACTAAAGAGTATATTATCCAATGAGCTATAACTTTAGAGTGGCAGCGGGCTGGTCCACCTTATGCCACACAGGGTAGAAGGAATCCCGGGAAAAAGCGGAATTTGGATTTTAAGGTTTGGGGTTAACTTTTGTAGGTCGTTTCCGGCGATGCCCGAGTTTGTTTACGGAACGACCGGAAACTACCTACAAAATTTAACCTCAAAATCGATTTTTACGGCAAGATGGCGGCGCCCTAGGTGACAACAATGAACCAGCGGAACGTTCCTTGATGTGCCACTCTAAAGTTATAGCTCATTGATATTATCTAAAAGTCAAGCCCGTGGAATCTGAAGATGTTTTGAAGGAGGGGCGTATTTAATATGTTTACACATATGAAAAAAGTTTAAAAAATTAAAAAAGTCGAACTCAACAAAATGCACATGGGGATGTGAACACAAATGGAGAACAAAATATAGTACGATAATTAAAACCATATGCATGAAAGATTTTGGCGAAAGCTAGAAGTGTGGTGAACTTCAGCATACAGTAAATATTTGTATATCTCTGCCGTATATGGTAAATGCAACTTAACTTATGGTAAAAGTAGGATAACCACTTGCCTAATATCTTGTAATAAATTGATAAATCTAGTGGTTTTTACTAATTATGATTTCCTTGACTGAGTTTTTTTTTCTATAATATTTTGAAGCGAGAAAATACAGTCGTTGGAACATACTGCGTTTAAACCGCCAGAATGAGAGAACCAGCCAAGGCCTAATCCGTGAAAATCACTAGATTTATCTGCACTATTAGCTTTTTAATGAGCCAAAGTAAATCTGTCACGATGATTTTGAGATCCCAAAGTGCATACCAAGTCTAGTTTTTTGTGACCGTGAAATGAGCGTCATGCTATTTGCCTAGGCACATTTTACAAGCAGCTTGTAAAATGTCTGAGCATGTAAATTGCCTGCGACATTATGAGTCTCATACATCTCTAAAATATCTGCTGCGTACTTTTACTACAGCAGTATGAAACATTGATATACTAACGAAAAATTCGGCGAAAATAACGATGCGCTCATTAAACGCTTTTAAACCCACTCATTAATTCAGGAAATCACTTCCATTTCAAACAACCCGCGATACACTAGGCACTATTATATCACCGACCTACAACTACATAGACAGAACCACCACATTTATGTAAACATCCAAATAATTTACAAACATTTTTTTCATTTAGATGCATACATAACTCTTGTATTATTTTGTAATCTTTGATAAACCCGAAAAGACCCGACAGCAAATGCAGGCAATACTTCATGTATTTAGAAAGAAATTCTATCGTTTTGAAGTTACGATGATGTTTACATAATAAACATGGTGGCTATGTGGTTTTTTATGTACCGTCTATGTGGTAAAATGCCGATGCAAATAGTATCTAAGGTAGCGCAGACTGTTGAAACTTGAAGTGATTTCCTAAATTAATTTGTGGTTTTGACGTTTTTAGTATGCTCATCGTTCAGTGTCGTAGCGTGCAATTTGGCAACGTTGCAGTTCGTCCATTTAAAGCCATGTAAAAGGTCGAATGCGAAGGTGTTCGCCGAACACCCTACCGTTCGATCTTTAGCATGCCTTTAGATGAACGAACTGCAACGTTGCCAAATTGCACGCTACGCCACTGTCATCGTTATTTTTGCCGAATTTGACGTAAGAATCAAGGATCTATATAATGTTGTAGCAAAAGTATACGCAACAAACCCATTTGAGAAAAAAAGGCAAGAGCGCAACTAAGACTGAACACCGACAAATGAATAAACGGAAGCAACATGAGCATGGAAAAGAACTCAAGATACTATGCAGATGAGAGAGTTGCAAGGACAATAAATGGCCATTCACGTTCCGTTGAATTAATAGAGTGGGGGTATCTTTGATTAATCTGCAGTTCATTAACGCTTTGAATCCCTACTGACCCGAGACTTTCGAAAGCACCATCGGGCATCCACGAATGAAAACTGCACTGATTGAAAGGGACACTCAATGCGGGGATTGGCCGAACAATGGCCGTAATTTTCCTCTTTGCGCCCATTCAAAACCTTGTGGCGGCGGCGGGCGGCGCGCGACGCAGCGCGGTGGCTGCTTGATGTAATTACGTGGACGCTCGGAGATCCCTTTAATTTGACCCACGTGCAAGATCGTTGCCCTGCTTTCCTTTCCCTTCACCCTCTCAAAAACTCGAATTCATCCCTGCGTCTCTTATACGATTCCATCCCCTCAAAATACCTACAATACCTTCCCCCACTCACCCATCATTCATGCGGAGCCATTTTAATTATTTTATCTGTTCTTTTTATTATTAATTACCTGAAGTTGCTGAAATAGATGTTCTACTCGTTCTATTTCTTAGGATACGTAATTTTTCATCAAATATACTGTTGAATCGTTTCTTTATTTGTCTTTTATAATATGGTTTCATTTCCTGTTTCTTTTTTATCACGATCATTATGTGCTGATTTTAGTGTTAGCGTTACTAGAATAGGGCCCTCGCAAACTATTGCTGTAAGCAAATGAATAGTAAAACCTTCATAGTAGAATCAAAGCCAGCGAAAATCGCGAAAATCGCGAAAATCACACTAAAAAAGTCTAAAATTTAGTAATAAACTCTGAAACATGGGCGCCCGCAGAAAGTTTCCATGGGGGGGGCAACATTTTTGAACCACAACGGAAGGTCTAGGGGGGACCCCCCCCCCCACGTGTAAAAAGTGAAAACTTTTTTTTCACTCAAATAGTGTACAATTATTATTATTATTAGTGTACATTTTAGGTGTATCAAATAATAATAACAATTTTGACGTGTTTGATATAATGGATAAAGGGACGACAGATGATAACGATAGTAAAAAAAAAAAAATATATAATTTATTATTCCTTGCAAAAAATTAGTTAAAATTACAATATAAACTAGTAATGAAGTTTCTCAACTATTACTCCTTTGATTAACTGTCATTTTAATTTCATTTTCTTCTTTCCTTTCATTTTTCATCGTGAAATTTTGACTTTTTTGAATTCCAGGGGGGGGGGGATGCCCCCTCTTGCCCCCCCCTCCGGGCGCCCATGCTCTGAAAATAGCTGTAACGCCAAGATCGTAATGGCTGGGCTACGCAGGTATCATGGGGGATTCCTGTCACTTTCTCTACAGATACACAGAGATTTGTCTCAAATTAGATAGGAATCTCCCATGATACCTGCGTAGCTCCGCCATTAAGCCCGATTCTGAGAGTGAATTTCGTTATTTTTTAGTGTACTCACTGTCATTTTCACATGTTTTTATGCAAGAATTAACCCTCAATGACCCATAGCAAAAGTTTTTAAGAGCCCCATTCGTTTCAGAAGTGTAGGCGCAGCTTATCGATAATCTTTGACTTTTCGATTTTTATTTGTTCAAATAATTGAAAAAACTTGCCTGCATTTTCGACCGTTTAATTTTAAAGTGTTCCTCAATGAAAATCCAACGCTTACATTTATTCTTATGTATTTTTATTGTGCGTACAAAGAGAAATAGCGTTGGAAAATTCCAAAGATTATCTAAAGGCCTTGGAGCGCCAACGCTTCTGAAACGACCTCTACCATGGTAAGTTTCGGATTTTTGGAAACATTGCTTCGATTTGGTTTCAAATTAAACATTCACCATATAATTCGAAGAAATCTATAGTTAATATATTAGTCTTATATAACATATTCTCGATTGTTTTGGTTGGGTTTCTTTGATTTTTCTTTTTGAATTAATAAAAAATTATCAGATACTCCGGAAAAGAGGCTTTAATATACACGGAAAAAAATCGGTGATAAGATAATCCTGCGCCTATTTAAAGAGTTAACTGTACACGAAGTATACGAGTGTATCAAGATTAGTGCAGTTATATTCTTTCCTTGGATAATCTACTAAAGGATCTACTAATCTGGAGGATCAACAAGCTCTTAGCTTTGATGCAATTTTTAAAATGGAATCACTCATACTATAATCCATATAGAACCGTGTTCTTTTAAATACTTCTCAATAGACCAGAATTCTACCCAGTGAGAATAGGTTAAGGCTGTCACTTTTAAATTTCCAATCTTATTTATAATCTTCATCGAGTGTTCAAATTGATATTTTAAAAGGCTCAAAAGTAAAGAAAGGGAACTGAAAGGGTGTCAAGCAGAGGTGGCTGGTAAAATGGGGTTGATAGATATCGATGTTTTCTTCATATAAACGAATGGAAAAGAATCGATCTTCAGGAAGGTCTTCTGAACCCCCAAGGAATCGATACTTTTGCACGGGTTCAAATAGGATAACAACGTTGATTGGTCGAATATTTACGGAGCCACCACTGTGATATGTCAAGAATTTCTAAGAATAAAAAAAAATGCTAAGTATATAATAATCATGATGTGTTTCAAATACCTTTTAAAAGAACGATTTCAAGCTGACAAAAAATGTCTCCTTCGTTGATGTAAACCCTTGAAAAGAGGCTCATTTAAGAGACCTCATATCCTTCACAGAAACCACTGCACCACTCACAGAATATAAACAACGGTTACAATGCTAACACAGTTTTGCTAAAGTAGGGTTTTTTTTTTTCAATTATTATTTGAACACTCTTTCACAAAAAAGAACAAACTAGACACAAACATAGCGGATGAGAGCCGCGACCCATTTTTAAAACAAAAGGATTCGCGTACAGTAACTGGATAACGCAACAATACACCCTCCAACGCCTGATTGCAACCAGGTAATATTTAAAAACGTACTGCTTACAAACGTTTTAACGTAAAAGGAGGAGGCGAATATACGAAGAAACAGTAGCACTACTAAAAGCACGGTAAAAAACACACACACACACACACACACGCAGTGTATAGACAGTATGAATTAGATGCAACTAACGGCAAATGTAAGGGAAGTGAACAAAAAAATTTACTCAAAGTGCTTCTTTTCGGGCGTTAAGTTGTGCGGGTGTTAGTACACTCACCGGCCGTCCGGAGAATCTTTTGTCGCTTTGCAAAAAAAAAAAAAAAAAAAAAAAAAAAAAAAAAAAAAAACGCGATGAAACGTATTGTTTCGCGCTGATATTGTGCCAAATGTTGTGCTGTCTAGAAATTGGGAAGGAAAAAAAAACAATATCGGAGGAACGAAGCGAGAAGTGTCGATAGGAATTCGATGAATTGTTGAAAGTGATGATTTATGAAAATTACCTGAGGCTATGAAGTTATGCTGTTGTAGACGTCGCGCTGAGTTGCGGCGGTCATGGTGCGAAGAGAGTCCTTTGCCAAGTCACTTTCAAGCCCCATTAAAGCCTGAAACACAAAACGATGTCATGTTAAATTGCTCTTATAACGCCCCGATGAGAGTCAGAAGTTTGATTTGCCCGTGCTCGCTCGTAGATTTTAAAATGTGTTTAGAAAGCTCTGAAAAAAACATAAAGAACTCTTCAAAGCTCAGGTCAAATTCAAGAAGGTATAAGCACAAAATAATACAATCAGAACGGAAACTCTCATAAGAGTCAATGGAAGCAAGTTTGGAATTTAACGGCACCAATAGGCAACGCTATGGTCCAACATGGCGGACGTGCGTGATTTGTGTTGAAACTCATTTATTTCTATAAATTTTGGAAAGAAATCTTAAGTTTCGGCCTCACTTTTATTCTATTGGCATTTCAGAATGAAAATTTCGCGGATCATGTCCTATATTTTTTTCTTCGCGCGCGAATCTAGATGTGAACATCCTATATCCCAACATGGCGGACGCGAAATGAATTTGCTTCAAAATCCGACAGAATTTCCGTTCTGGTTGTATTATTCTGTGGTATAAGTTTACAGGTGTGTGCACCAATCTGAGTGAAAGTATTATACTGGGGGCGTCTTATAGGGAAGGACGGGGGAGGGGGCATAATGCCCTCCAAAGATTTGACAAATCTAAAAATTTCAGAAAAATTCAAAAAGCAACACAAAGTTGGTATAATTTAGCGCGTATCTAGGTTAAGGAAGCTTTAAATTTCAGTGAAAAATGTGTAAAAAATGCGTTTTTACCCACAATTTTCTTAAATTTTTAGTTACAAAGAACATATGAGGGTAATCAAGGAGCTCGATGGTCAGAGTTTTCAGAGGTCAAACGCGTGGAAGCAAAAAAAAAAAAAACCTTAAGTAATATGCTCCCTCCTCCGAAAAAAGTTGAAATTGGGCCCTAAGAAAGTAATTGGCCATGCAGGGTTCTATAATACACCCTGAGGAAACACAGAGCCAAATTTTAGTGTAAGGACAAGATGGAAGAAAGGTCGGTACTTGTAGCAAAAACGTCAAATTATTTACCGCATGATCGGCTGGTGCATGGTCTCAGGAACCAAATAATGTTAGGTCCCAGCATTGAATTGCGTGCATCTTGAGTGCGGTTTCGACCAATCAGAGAGCTTACGCACGGTCACATGACCGTGCGTAAGTTATGCTCGGGACCTAACATTATTTGGTCCCTGGTATAAACTGTCTTTGATCTAAACCGATTTGGGTCGCTTTTTTGACAAGTCTGTTCATTGAATAGTTATTAAAAGTTTGTATAAAAAAATGTATGACCGTATGATTAGATTCATATTCATTATTATCTTTCAAAAAAGGAGCAGTATGGTGGAGCAGACTTGCTTTATTTTACCGACATTTCCGCACTTTAAAAGGGCAAGTTATTGCCTTCGCCCGCGCTTATTAACTAAATAAATAAGCAACCTCTCTTCCACAATTTTGTGAGAAAAACTGTAAATTACTTTGATACGAGTGGAAAATAAATTAAATTTTTTTGCATCCAATCTGTTTTAAGGTATTTCGGTGACTTTAAACTTTAACCCCCTTAGCTCCTCGAGAGATATACTTGCGAGCGTTCAAGCGGAGAATCGACCTCAGAACATTTACTTCGCTCGAAGAGTTTTTAACCCTATATAAAGCAGCTTTTTGGCTGAGAAGTGTCTCCAAGATGGGAGCAGAGATGAAAGGGTTGCCAAACAGCTGTATGCGAGATAAGTAAAAAAGCTTACTCGATTTTCGAGGCATTAAGTAACACCTCGACATTCGTTCGATATCGACGAAACTCTCGTAGAGATGTCAGCAAATTGAAAGTGTAGAATTCCCCTCGCAAAAATGGTCCATACAGGTCCATAAGGTCCATATTCGATTCCCTGTGCAAATTATGGGTATTGGGTATGTACACGGAAAAAAAACTACGGTGAAAATAACCATACGGATACCTGATTTTGGCACCTGCTAGATGTTATGGTAATGTTAACCAGAAGTATACTATGTTTTGACTAGGTACTAGGTGATGTTACCTGATCGCATGTCGAATTTACCCAAGGTTTCAGTAAATGTACCATACTTCTGGTCAAGTTTGCCATAACATCTAGCAGGTGCCAAAATCAGTTATCCGTATGGTTATTTTCACTAATCTTTTTTTTCCGTGTATGGATCCATTTGGATATGTAATGGATCTGTGAGGAACAACACGTATTTCGTATACCCATATAAGTGATCCATACATATCCATATGTACCAGTACATATCTATTTGGATCCACATATATCCATACTATGTATAGGGAATTGGTGATGGACCTTATGGACCTGTATGGACCATTTTTGGAAGGGGTATTATACTTACCCTCTATTTTTAATCTGATGCTAAAACAGTGGCGGCGCATGCAATCTGGCAACTTCGCATTTAGCGATGAAAAAAGTAAAAATGTTGGAGGCGCACAGTTCACTTCCTCGAAGCGATATTTTACGTGGACTTAAATGGATGAAATGCAATGTTGCCAGATTGTACTAGCCGCCACTGTGCTCAAACATTGGTCGACTTTTTTAGAAGTAATTATTGCATTCAAAATAAACCTCTATGAAAAAGTTGTTTGTACTGATGGACAATACGACTAGGACCTTTGAAGAACCTCCGTTTAATAGATCTTGACGAATGTTCCAATCGGCGAGTTCTTCAAAGAGCGTTCAAAAAACTTGATTTATTGGTAGAGTAAGCTCGCCTTTAAAAAAAAAAAAAATAAAAAAAAAAATAAAAAATAAAAAATAAAAAAAATGAAATGAGACGAGTCTGTGATTTGGCAACTGTGGAACGGCACGAGTGCTTGCTTTTCATTTACTCTTCACCATCTCCTACTCGAGCTATGTTATCTTGAAAATCGCATCTCTTTTTCCTCGCATTACTTCGTTTAAATTGGGATCATTATATGCCGCCTCGACTGTTTGTTTGAATGAAGTGTGACTTCGAAAAACAAAAAACAAACATCGCATTCAAAACGACTAAATTACAGTGTTTTGAATGAAAGGGAACACTATTTTGTCTTTGAAAGTTACCATTATGTTTGTAGATATGCTGTGTAGCGTGGCGAAAGCACCTAGAAGAAGCCTAGCTTCATTTCGCAGAAGGTTTTCATTTGTATGATTAGACGCAGGGAAAAAATGCACCTCTATCTATGGGCGTCTGTAGAGAAAACCCCGGGAGGGGGGTGGAGGAGGTGAGAAATTTCCATGAAGGTCTGGTGACACACCTCCAATAAGAGAGGAGTTTTAAGGGGGAGGGGTGTTTTTCAATTTTTGCATTGAAACGTAAAGGTACTGCTCTTGAGTGATAAGCTCGTTTCTCCAATGACACATCTTTCTTTTCCTCGTGACCTTTTCATCTTGAGAACATTTAACTATGAAAAGAGACTTGCCTCCGGTCCAAAACCCCGCACCTTTTTTCCAGCTCTGCAGGCCAATCATTTACTTTTACGTTAGACCAAAGTTAAGACTATCTAAAAGCGACACGCTATTAATAAAATATTATTGTAATTGTACTTGACTATTGTTGGGGCTTTTTTACATTGTATTGAATAACACTTTCTGACTAATTAATTTAATAGCACAAATTTCAAATAATTTTGACTCAAACGCGAAATTTCAGGTAGGTTTTGCTTGGAGCAGTTTTCACCACTCAACAGTAGGCGACTGTCGGCTGTTGTTTTGTTGAACCCCCGAACCAGTGGCGAAGCGTACGATTTGGCAACGTTCCTTTCCTCCCATTTAAACAACTTAGAAAGGTCGAAATGCCCGGCCATCGCTGATGACTGGAGCGTTCGACTTTTTTGGTGAATTCAAATGGAGAAAATACATTGTTACCAAATTTCACGCTCCGCCACTGCCCCGAAAAAAATGTAACCCATTTGACTTGCCTCACTTTCATAACACGGGAAGCATAGCTTGCGCTAGGTCTCTATTTGTCTCACAATGTCAGCATCATCCCTGTGTGACACGCAACGGTGGCACATACAAATTGATGCGACAAAATGGATTTTGCGATGCGCGGCACAACACGACCGGCCGCTTGTCCGTATAGCCGGCCGGTTGCCGTTGCCGGGATCTTCAGCAATAAAAACCGGTTTTCGTGACAACGACCGGACTTCAGTGGCGGCACCGCGGCACGGGGCACAGCATGGCATGGCATAGCAGCGGACATCGCACGTTGAACATCGCTATTATAGGTCAAGCCTTGGCAACGAAACCTGCGCGGAGTCGAATACCAAATACTGCTAATGGAGGAATAATAATAATGATATTGCTTTAACGATAAGATAAAAAAAAAAAAAAAAAAAAAAAAAAAAAGAATTGACAACTAATAACAATGGTTTTCGTGAACACCATACTTGATACTCGATAGTCGATAATATTCTCAACAATCGTTTTTTTCAGTTCTATCGGACTCGCTCGATTACGTTGGATCGTGCCGATAAGATCGCAGTCTCTCTTTCGGTTTAATCCGAGCCCGAATTGGGCGGATGTCAAGAACTCACGGCAGCTCATACACCACCCGCGCCCGATGACGGATGTAAATATGTTGAAGGGCCGATCAAAGAATTGAAATCGTCGGTGTTGTGCCCATCTTTAGCTGCAGGGGCAGCACGTGCAATCTGGCAACGCTGCACTTTGGTCTGAGATTGACAAAAAAGTGGCCAAAAATCAGGAAGTAACATTTCTCATCGATTCATAATTTTATAAAATTTCAAGATCGATTTTAAGCACAGAGAAAAATTTTAACAAGTAATGTGTCTGTTGCAAACTTTTGCTACAACGATAAAGAGTGTTTCAACGTATGTAAAATCGCCCGAAAAGTCCATTGGTGGCATCAGAAATTCATGAAATGTGATAATAAACTCACAAAAGACGTTTAATGAAATCTAAGATGGCGATAAAGTATAGAGCAATCTCTATGGATGCACCTTTAACATCCAAGGATTGCCAACGTTGACGCAACTTCACAGCTTCAGAGGTTATGTGTTTATTTACGTTGTGATTGGGTGTGATCGATATTGTGAGGTTGGCTATCCTTGGATGTTCTTGGTACATGCATACAGGTTGCTCAATATTTTACTGCCATCTTGGATTTCATTAAACGTCTCTCGTGAGTTTCATACATACTGCATTTTATGACTTTCTGATGCCACCGATGGATTTTTCACGCGATTTTACATGAGACTGGACACTCTATAGCGCTGTCACAAAAGTTTGCGACAGACCCATTTTAACCTAAGAAAAGGTAGATGGAGATCAGGTATGGAAAACATTCAGCTGAGGGCGCCAGGCACCACCTTTGAAAAGCGACTTCGCCGCCAACTTGATTTTGCGGTTTTATCAAGTTTTCTAAAGTTATTCGAGCTTTTGAAAGTGATTATGTTTACTTTTAAATTGAGCAAGAGCGTCTTTTCATCTCTCAGTTAGGGATCATAATTCGAATTAGAGATTACTGATCGAAATTTTGTGATGGAGGTTAGGTTAGGTTTACCGCCACTTCCACTGCCGTGAAAATTCTCAGTTTGAATTGCGCGGTAATAAAAATGGAGGTGCAGTCACTTTTTTGGCGAATCAACCACAGCCAACCTCAGAGTGTTGTCGATACCTCTTCTGTATCTACCGTCAACCTAAAAGTTCCACTGGAAAGTTTTAAATGAAGCTTATTATAAGGTCAACAACGATAATTTTTGAAGATTCCTTTTCCCTGATTTTTGGCCAATTTTCCTCGATCTCAGACCGCAGCGTATAAAGTGCGTTGCTTTTTGTCCATTTAAAGTCAAGAGAGCGATCGAAATATTGAGGATGCTCATTGCACTCTCTCAAATTGATGTTTTACAAGAGTTAACCCTCTAAGGGTCAGGTTAATTCAAATAGAACGCCACTCTTCCGTATATAGGGAAGGTAGTTAACTATTCGTACTCGGGGGAGTTGGAATTGCCTATGTAATGAATTGAAGGCGCCCGAAGATACCTTATATTGTAAGTGTTTTCACCGATAGTCGCGTTTATCCGGAATAAAGACTGAAACAATGTGCAGTAGACTATATGAGGAAAACGAGTATACTCGGGCTTGGCCCATAAAGGGTTAACATCCACGAAATGCTGCGTTGCCAGGTTGCAAGCAGTGCCACTGGTCCGCTTTATAAGATCCGCGTCTATGAGTTGATGAGACACTGAGACCTCTATCAATAATAATCTAATTGTGAGTTCAAATCAGATCAACTATGTATCAAATTGAGATAAAAAAATGTTTGTGGTTTGCAGGTTTCTGTACGATTTAGATCTCTTTCAAAAAGGTGACAATGAGACGAAAGTGCGCACTGAAAAAAAGCTATCGTAAGATTTGCCGTAACTTCGTTTAAAATTTCGACAATCCAAGAAAATTATAAATTTTGCGTTTTCTGTGGTTTGATAAGTTCAAGATGTCTTGGTTAAAATTTAACCATTTCATGGTTATTTAACCAATACGTCTTGTACTCAAACAATGGAAAAAGTAAAATTTACAATTTTCTTGGACCGCCGAAAATTTAAACCAAGTTAGGGTAAATATTACGATATCTGTTTTTTCAATGCAAGAAAATAATGATTACGGAGCAATTTTCATAACACTTATATTATTAATATTCCAAACTTAATAATTATTTTTAACCTCTTTTCCTCCCTTTTTCAGCTGAAGGAGGAATAGAAACTTGAGGTTTTGATTTACACATTGTTTCACTATATTATGAAGTATCTTACATTTTGTAACACAAGTGGTTGACGCGTAGGTGAATCATGAAAATCAATCTTCACTGAGCGTGCTCGGTATAAGAAAATAACAACAAAAACAAACAAAAATCTGATATTTTCTCCGCATGAATGTTTGCGATTGTGTTCAAGAAAACAATTTCGTATGGAATTCATCGCTCGATGAGCCATCGACGAAGGAGAGAGAAATCAATAAATCATGTCCGCAATCCTTTAAACTTTCAGCTTCCGGACTGCGGGCTCAAAAACGAAAGTGGATCGCTCGTGGCAGTCGCGGAAGAGGACGAAGAAGAAGAAGAAGCGAAAGAAAAAGAAGGAAAAAATAGTCAACGACAATGGGAGAGTGACGAATGCAAGAACTCGCCTCTCTAAAAAATGATGAGTCTGTGGTGCAAAACAATCGACAGAAACTGATCAAAGTTTAAAAATCGGTTAGCCTCAAGGTCAAACTCTATCCCCCGCTGATTTTTGGACCCCGCTGCGTTGGTCCCGTTTCATCCTCTGTCTCCATTTGTCTGTGGATCTATCGATCGATTGATGTCGGTCTTCGGTCAGTGTTGCCATTTATGGCAAATTATCCAAGTTTTACATTGAATCAAATGGGAAATTTTGGATAGTTTCTAATGTAAATGGCAACACTGGTTTCGGTTCTTCGCACAACTCTTGTCTGAGATCAGTGTCGGCAGTGGCGGCTCGTGCGATGTGGCAACAACGTAACCTCTTCATTTAAACCTATATAAAAAATCGATCTTCAGGAGGTGCATTGCATCCCCAAGATATCGATACGTTTTCATAGTTTTAAATGGCAAAAAAGCATGGTTGCCAAGTTGCACGAGCCGCCACTGAGTGTCGGAGGACCGTGAAAGTGTCCCGCCTTTGCTCGCTCCTATAATGTTGATTGCTTTGTCCAACTTTTAAAAGCAAGTGCGAGCGGTGAGGGCGTCTATAAAGGGCCGAGATTCCACCTTTTCGATTATCGCCCCCCCCCCTCAAATTAAAAAAAGGAGACAAAACATATGTATATTGATTTGAACCTACAAAACGCCTACGACAGGCTGAAACATAAATACTAGAGTCTAGAGTCCGGAAAGGAAAAAACTATACAGGTATAGCCACCAGGGACCAAATAATGTACGGTCCCGGCATATGAGCGCAACTGGAATTACGTCCGGTCTCGACCAATCAGAGAGCTTACGCACGTCACATGACCGAGCGTAAGTTACGCTCGGTACCTAACACTATTTAGTCCCTGCTCGTTAAGTGATGATTGTTCTACGCTTCCCCAGGCCTCCTCGAAGGCAAAATATGAGGCAAGACATTCAATGCTGAAAGTGAGAAAGGTTAAGAATAGATGATTGTCGGAGATGGTGGCTGATTGTGAGTGGAGTCTCCTACTAGCAAAAATTCCATATTTAATCAACTTTAGAAAAGAAGTCAAACAAATCAATTATTTCGACAAAGTATTCTATTTTTCCAATGTTATATATACCGTGGGTCAATTTTTAGGAAAAAACTAAACTTCCAGTCAGTCAGATGGCCGCTCTTTCCTTGAAAATTACTGAGTGATTCTAAAATTACATCTCTTAGTTGTAACTCATAACCATATTGCAAATGTCATTTTCTATTTTACAAGTATATACCTGCGGTAAAGACGTATTACTTCAGACTCTCCAAAAACAGCGTTTTAATGTATATACCATCATTTCCGCATCTACACAATTGAGATTAAGTAATCAAAATTAAGCATGTAGCTTCATTGCTAATGGACTTATAGTCATTTGAAATTCAGACGGTCAAACTGCATTTCTTCATTCATACCTACAATCTAACGCGCTACTGTTATGAGCGATGCATTTAGGCGAATTTCAGTAAGAATAAAGGCCAATAAAACATGAGATAGGCTATTCTCAAGAAATTCTAATAATATTGCAAGGCTAACTCCTTCGGAAGAACACACAGGATTTTTTATTGGTCCTTCCTCCAAAGATGAGGAACCAGTTGGTCGGTCAGATTCCTATCGTTCCTCTGTTTAGTTTTCTTCTTTACCTCTCATTTTACGTGTCCACGCGTTGTTCATTAAAAAAATGATATGTGATAAAAGCTTTGAACTGTTTTTGGTAGTATTAATGAAAAGTTCTGGGCTTTACGTATCAGATCCATTAAATCGTCAAATCTTCTTCTGTTTATAGTCTTTGTAGGCTGCACCGATATCTTAGATGTAAAAATGCATTTTTTTTCCTCATTCATAAATTAACTCTTTTAGTAGGTATACGTACTCTATCTCAAGTTCAACATTTTCATAGATTTTAATCTTTGATTCCCTCGAGAGTTTCATTAGGGCAAAAGAGAAGAGATCCGACTATTTTACAAGTTTATTCGTAAAAATCTGCATTTATGACTTTATTTTTAAGGTTTATCGATGATGTTAAATTGCATCGATGACTTCGGGCCAATCTTATACTACATCCACACAACATCGATCAAAATAGATCAGACGGAACTAAAGAACAATCACCTTGCGGCTGATAGGCCTCATGCTTCTCCATGTATGGTATACTAATTTTATTGCATTTTAATTATCTCCCTCAATTCCTTTTTATTCAATCTACATCATTCCTTTGATTTTTTGAATTTTAATAATGAGGTTATACGCATAAAAATCAGAACACCCAGATTTTCTTCAGCGACGCATTCCAAATTTTCGAAAGGTCGAATCAAAGAGTAAAATACTTTATTCCCTTTTTTTTAGCTTGATTAAAAAAATCAGACAAAATCAGAAAGAGAAGTCGATGGTATAATGTAGAGTCCCTATATGTAGAGAGTTAAGACAAGAGGGTAGTCAACTTCTGATTGGTCGATGAGTTTTAGGCGCCGCCATTGGATGTGATTTTGCACTTTTGTTTACAATCGCAGTTGTTTACCAACGGTATTTTACGGATAAAGAGTTAATTTTCGACGAACCTGTTAATTTTAATCATGATACGCCTCAAGAATGTCTATAGATCCCAAAAGAATCTTTCAAAGCGTAAATAGATGTCGATCCACAAAAGCAGTAAAAGATTACATCGTTAGAAACTCAGCGGCACTGCACTGTAATCTTTGCAGTGGACGAAAACACGGCCCTCGGAATGTAAACAAATGTGCAAAATCGTATCCAATGGCGGCGTCAATGGTTTCACTTGTCTTAATACTCTCTACATATAGGGACTCTAGTATAATCTATGGTAAAAATGTGGGTCTGTCTATCTTGCACTTTAAGAGATGAAAGTGTCGAGAACCAAGAGCAAATGATGATAATTTTAATGGCATTGAAATATTGTCTATGAGAGGCAAGACTCCTTCCTTGGGGTTAACACGGGATTTTTTTTTTTTTTTTTACTGACACAAACACCAAACACCATGCATGCAAGGCAAGATGTTTCAAAACTCGTGAGCAGGCATAAAGTGCAAGTAATTAAACAGATAATTATTTACTTTGCGTTCACCAAATAATTATTCCAGATGCAGTCTTCGTAGAAGTATAAATACCTTTCGTGTATTGCATTTGTGTATATCCACGAACCAACGTTCTGATTTCAAAATCGCATAGTTTAGAAGATTGAAAGAGTCGTAAACGAGTCATAAAAAGTTAGTTTCTTTCTATGAAACTATATTCCATAAATGTGATTCTATTGTGTTTACATTTTTCCAAATCTTTCTATTTCTCACTTGACTGTGGATTCTAAAATGATCATAAGCGGATCCAGCAATCTGGCAACTGCGCATTCTTCCCATTTGAATGTATGATAAACAATCGATTCTTGAAGGGGCTAATGTCCCGTTTCTAACGCTGATTTCTCCAACAATCAAATGGGAAGAAGACACTGTTCACTGTTGCCAGATTGCATGGATCCGCCAATGATCGGGTATATATTCTGCAGTTAAAAGCTCGTTACATAACTTTTCAGTTTTCCCTCATTAGTTTCATCCTTGCTAAGAACCTTTTCGGCTTTCCTTTCGTTTTCATACTGGGTCAGTTGAAGCAATACACCATCTCTGAGCATAGCAACATAGCATAGCATCTTAATACATACTGGAATCTGGACAACTTTGACGCTAGGTCAGTTGTTTCGGGATTTTACATAGATCGGTCCTTAATGGAGTTGGTTGCCTGGCTTTTGAGTTTTTAACCCCTTTCCCGTCGAGAAGTCCCCCCCCCCCAACGATTTTCTCCCTGCGCTGAACAATTTATTTGATTTTTTTTTCTTCTTCTTCAAAATTTTATTCACAAAATTCTTTACTTTATCAAACGCAGCCAAACTAGAAGAGTATATAATTTATGTGGTGAGAAAAATTGGTTTTCATCGGTAAATGGGTCAATAAAGTGTATATAAAATCCCGACCACTATGACCTAACTTCACAATCACCCGAGGGCTACAATATGGTCTACTTATAGCTGATGGTTGAACACGTTAAACAATTGAAACTTAATGCATAACTCATGTTGTTGAGCACTACACGAGAAAAGCGGCAATGTAAATCGGAAAGCTTTTAATTTGCGACTTGCATATGACTCTCTTGTAAAATTTATTTGACACAAACAAAAAGGTTTTGACACAGGACTCAGGAGCCTCATCCGGTTCGATGTATACGTTGATATTTTCCTCACTCTCTCAGATGATCGTACAGTAAAAGTCGAAAAATACAGGAAGCTATAGTAGCCTGCTTTTAATTTTGATTTTTGTCATAGATTGAAATGGGATTAGTTAGATTAATAGCAATTAGTGGCGGCTCGTGCAATTTGGAAGCAATATTTTTTTTTCCATTTAAATTCATGAGAAACAATCGATTCTCGAGGAAGCTGTCGGCCTCCTCAAGAATCGATTGTTTGGCCTAAGTTTAAACGGAAAAATTGCACGGTTGCCAAATCGCACGGGCCGCCATACTAATATCAATATACACTAACTCCACGAGTCACGTCGGCAATATTGGGTTCTGAATTCTGATAAGGTATTTCAATTTGCGCGCGAATCATGATCCGTGGCATCGAGTATCTAGTTCAATACTATTTCAGTCTCTTTGATGAACTCATTCAGATCTTACGTGATCTGACTGAAATAAGCGGACTTTCCGGGCGTTTTGTTTTCAGTAAAGAGAGCCCAAAACAAAGGGATACTCATCTCGTGATTTTGTTTTGACTAAGGAGGTATAGTGCAACAGACAGTTCTAGTTAACAGCCGCGTGACACACTCTGCTAGTTCCTCAGAAAACGGAAATAGATGCGTCAGTCCAAGCTCCCAACGCCGGAAATAGAGGAGCACGCTACCGGCCACGGTCACCACGTGCGGAGGAGACCAGAGCTGCCGATTTGCGTGGATTCAATGACATTTTTAAATTCGCCGATGATTCCACCGGTTGAGAAAAGATTACATAGTTCAATTCAGTGTATAACTATAATGCACGGAAATACTCTGATCTGCAATCTTTTCTCAATCGGTGGAAACGCAGTTAATTAATTAAAATATCCGCAAGTTTTCAAAATTATCGACGACTCTAAGACTCTAGTATTTTCGTGCATTACAGTCATACACTGAACTAAACTCTGTAATCTTTTCTCAACCGGTGGAATCTTCGGTGAATTTCAAAATGTCATAAAATCTACGCAAATCGGCAGCTCTGGAGGAGACAGAAGAACTTTGGCTCGCCGGGCATTGTTGCCGTTTGCATTCATTAAACGTCAAATTTAGAGTGAATTTTGGAATTCCTAATCCTTTAGATAGAGCGTTCCAGTAGCGGCGCGTGAAATTTGGCAACTGTGCTCTTTTGCCATTTAAACCTATGCAAAAAGATCGATGCTAGGTAAGGCAAGGTGTCTCGCGAAAGAATCAATAAATTTACCTTGTTACAACGGGAAAAAAATCCGTTTTTGCCTCATTGCACGCTATATGAATCATTTTTTTCTCTTCGGTATGCCTCAAACTGTATCCCTATCCTAAGGGTATCTTTTTGAAAATAACAAAATTGCAATTTTCTTTTACAAAAAGTTAAAAAAAAAATCACCAATCGGGTCCCAACCCTAACTATGAATCGTCACGATTAAAAAGACCACAAATCGTAAAGTACAGCCATATTATAACGTATATGATATGAAATGAAAAAACAAAAGAGTGGTCCTCTCCCCCTCCCTTTCCCCGTGAGTCCGTACATGATGGTTGTCCGTGTGGAGTACAACTATTCGAAAAGTCGAGGGAAAATAGGGGGAGATATATATATCGTGCCCATTCTAGGATATTTTGAATAACGATTGTTTCCACTTTCCAGCATATGCTCAAAGAATGTATCTTCACTCTGTGACAAAGTATCGAAACTCAAATATTAACCCATCCAATGATACATCCGTTTGAAATATAGAAGGTATATGCAAGAAAAATGTGAAAGATACTAAACTAGTTTCAGTATGGCAGAGGGAAGCATTTGCAACATTCAACAATAAGACTTGTGTGGAGGTCATTCTACTTTTTCCAAACACAGAACTTTTGCGATGACTCTAAAAGTTGAAAATTTAGAGCCGAATAGTTTTCGCACCAAAGTAAGGATACCCAAATTGTGCGACTAATACTACATAAATTAAGTTAACAACACTTTGAAGTTATCTCTAGGGAAAAGGAGGGTGCTTAATGAATGGATTCTGCTTCGTAAGGAGTAGCTCAAATATATTCGTTGAGGGCGTTTCTGAATTACATGTGCAGAATTTCTGCACGATGACTTGATTTTATCTGGAGAATGGGTTAAAACATATGGAAATGGAGGGTGGATTAAGGGAACTACGAAAGGAATAAACACTTTGCCGGTCGAGATAAAATGTTGTACCTTCTTCTCTTTTTCTTCTACCCTCCTTACATCTTTGAGCCCTTCTGCAAAGCAGAGTGGGGAAGGTTTGAGCCTTTTGAGCCCCCAAATTTCCTTACGGACCACAAACGCTCGATTTTTATTTTCCCCCAAAAAATGAAGTCGAAGGATTCACTCATCAATCAGTAAAGCAAGAATATCTTCAAAGGTGCGAATACAGATAAACTGTAAAGTTGGCAACTCTTTAGTAAAATCGGAGGGTTGTGACAGCGACAACGGAGTGGACTCAGAGCAGATGACAACGGCGAGGGGAGGATTTGAGCCCCCTTCAGCTCCACCCTCTCCTTACGGGCCAGCAATGCTCGAATTTTTCCAAGACATTAAAGACGAACAATTTGCTTATAATAGACCATTTTAGTGATGACGATGACGTCACGATCAAAATTGGATCCAAGCAAATAATGTTTCATCTCGCTCTTTCCCGTGAAGTTACCCATAAGAAATGAGATCCACTTTTTCGAATGCGCAAATTCAAGCTATAATAAACAATCCTTTTTGTTTTTATTTCACCAATGAGTTCCTCGTACTTTAAAGTATCTTTTCACTTCAACTTAATGGGGCTCTTGCAAGCTTTTGCTGTAGAATAGTCCATTCTGATGTAAAAACCAACCGAAAGTCACGAAAATCACACTAAAATAGTCTAAAATTCAGTAATACACGCACGAAACCGCTCCCACGCCAAGATCGTAATGGCACTTCAACGCACGCATCATGGGAGATTCCTGTCTAATTTGTCACTTTCTCTACGGAAACACAGATATTTGTCTCAATTTAGATAGGAATCTCCCATGATACCTGCGTTGAACCGCCATTATGCCTGATTCTGAGAGTGAATTTCGTGATTTTTCAGTGTGCTCATCGTCATTTTTACAGGTTTTTATGCAAGAATCAACTTTTCAATCCCCTGTAGCAAAAGCTTGCAAGAGCTCCATTCTTGAATCGCAATTAAATTCATAATCACAAATAGATCAAACAAACTTTCATGTTTTGTCTTTGGCATGTTCATGCGCAAATAACCGTCATGACATTTATCAACACTCAAAAATCCTAACCTCTCTCCGCCTCGAAACTTTCTCTAGGTGTGACACGTCATAGTGCCGATAATTCCATATCTCAGCGGCAATAATAAGAAACAATAAGTGAGACAGGGACAAAACATATAGGACTTCCTTCAAAATAACTGTAGTTATAGATTAATGCGTGATGTATTTAACATTTTGATGGAGCTCACACATATTTTAAGATTATGTACATGGAATTTATTGGTGCAGTAAAATCTGAGGAAACCGTTTGTTTTGTTGCATGAATTTGCATTTGAATCTTTGAATCGAAATTCTTACGGGAAACCACGTGAGAGTGAATGAAATGGAACATCACGGAAAAAAAACTACGGTGAAAATAACCATACGGATACCTGATTTTGGCACCTGCTAGATGTTATGGTAATTTTAACCAGAAGTATACTATGTTTTGACTAAGTACTAGGTGATGTTACCAGCGGGCCGATCCTTGAAATTCACGACTTTTGGGTGGACTGGATAAGAATGGAAAACGGTGATTGGTGGAGACGAGTCACGTGGTTGCCCAGTCTAATCAAAATACGGAATGGATTAGATAAGTTATCGGGCAGTCTTGGAGTACCCGATAACTTATCTAATCCATTCCGTATTTTGATTAGACTGGGCAACCACGTGACTCGTCTCCACCAATCACCGTTTTCCATTCTTATCCAGTCTACCCAAAAGTCGTGAATTTCAAGGATCGGCCCGCTGATTGCATGTCGAATTTACTCAAAGTATCGGTAAATGTACCATACTTCTGGTCAAGTTTACCATAACATCTAGCAGGTGCCAAAATCAGGTATCCGTATGGTTATTTTCATTAATCTTTTTTTTTTTTTTTCGTGATTCGTTCGAATCCAGTTTTATTCCGTGATGATGTCGCAATAAAATGATCTATCAGTAAAGCAACAATATCCACAAAGGTGTGAATGATAATAATTTGTGAAGTTGGCAACAGTTTGGTATGGTCTGAAGGTGGGGACGAAGACTAGGGTGGGGGGGGGGGGGGGGGGAGGAGTGGGCTCTGAGCAGAGGAGGAAGCGAAGCATGATATGTCTTTAAAACTGTGTAGAGCAGAAGTGTAGCTGCACTTGCAAGAGTGCTTGTATCTTGTATCGTGTTCCACTGGATAGATCAGCAATTACGGACACTCACTCTCCTCTCAAAGAGCGAACCAGCCAGCGAATTCACAGAAGCGGCAGCGTCGACTACCGACTACCGTGCGCCAAGCAGACTAATGTAAACTCCTCCGCCGCAGCGTTTAAGTCCCAAAGAACTCTTTTCTGCTGTGATCTCATCACCGCCGACGTCGGATCTGAAGTTTGATCGTTTACTCTTTAAACGATCAGTTAGATAATGGGTCTGTTGCATACTTTTGCTACAACAATATAGAACCTTGATTCTTATGTAAAATTCGGCGCAAATAACGATGCGCACATTAAAAACGTTCAAAATCCACTCATTAACTCAGGAAATCACTTCAATTTCAAACAACCCGCGCTACACTAGACACTATATCACCGACTTATAACTACATAGATGGAACCATATCATTTATGTAAACATGAAGAGAACTTACAAACATTGGAATGTTTCATTTAGATGCGTACATTTCTTATATTATTTTGTAATCTTTGATAAACCGAAAAGACCAGACACCAAATGCAGCCAATAGTTCATGTATTTAGAACGGAATTCCATCATTTTGTAGACACGATGTTGTTTACTTATACACGGTGGTTCCGTCTATGTAGTAATATACCGGTGCAAATAGTGGCTAGTGTAGCGCGGGCTGTTTGAAATTGAAGTAATTTTCTGAGTGAATGAGTAAATTCTGAACCTTTTTAATGTGCGCATCGTTATTTTCGCCGAATTTTACATAAGAAGCAAGGTTCTATACTGTTGTAGCAAAAGTATGCATCAGACCCATTATCTTCTCCCTTGGTATAACAATGATTATAATAATTATCTCACAGGAGCAAAGAATTCAGATAGTAAAAGAAAGAATAAGGGCCGAACTTTAACACGTTCCATGAAACTTCCTTGACTCAAATTAATACACGGGGGAAGAAAGAAGACCAACAACGAAGGAGCAAGCGCGTTTTAGGAAGAAAGTTGGAGGAAAATAGGGACTATACATTATTTTGATTGGAAATCACAACAGGACTTTGTTCCAGAATTGAAGGGGGGGGGGGTGGTGTTGTGAACAATTCAATTTTACGCCTGTTCTGCCAGGTTTCTAAATGGTATTTTTCGGCGGGGTTTTTTTTTCCAATAATATGATCTCCTTGCTTTCTAGGAATTTTCAAGGTTGGTCCCCAACAGCCTTGAATATATTTCCTATCAAATCAGTGTGAAGTCCATATTTTCATCCAACTCTTCTCCAAAAAAGTGCATGCTTTTCATTATGATGGGTTCTCTATATTTTCCCTCGTGTAATAATCCGAGTAGGACCTCTCGAATCCTGCAATGGGCGCCAAAAAGTTACATGACGGCCCTATTACTTGTCGACCGTTTAGGAGAAACCTCTCGGGAAATAAAACAAAGTGATGGTATGTAAATAGCATTATATGCAGTTATATAACTTAAAGTATGGTCAGTTTCAATCCTCAATATTCAAAGAATGATGCCAATTAAATCCAAGTGCAACCGTTTTGTAGATACTTGATGGATTTTTATACAATCCATCGATGAATGTAAGTACCACGGCTGAAGCGATAATTACATAGATTAGTTGAGATGTATAACAATGGCTTATATATAAATACTCAAATCTGTAATCTTTACTTTGACCGATTGCAGAAGGATACAGTAAGTATACATACCAGGGCTGCCGTTTTGCGTATAATCAATGCTATTTTTCTGTTCACCAATGATTCCACCGGTTGAGAAAAGATTACACAGTTCAGTTCAGTGTATGACTGTAATGCACGAAAATACTATGATCTGTAATCTTTCCTTAATCGGTGGAAACTCCGTTGATTAATTAAAATATCCGCAAGTTTTTTAAAGTCATCGACGACTCCACCGGTTGAGAAAAGATTCCAGATCAGAGTATTTTCGTGCATTACAGTCATACACTGAACTGAACTGTGTAATCTTTTCTCAGCCGGTGGAATCATCGGTGAATAGAAAAATAGCATTGATTATACGCAAAACGGCAGCCCTGATACATACACTATGAATATCCGCAAAACGCGACAGCAAAACTGGCAACAGTGCATCCAGTGCTCATCCTCGGCTATTTATCAACATAAGAGCCGCACTTGAGTCTTGCTCGACATTACCATTACCCAATAATTACGGGATAAATAGGCATAAACTTGGTCAGTGCCATTTTAGAGACTCTATTTACCCACCACCACACTCAACGCCTCTATACCTATATATAAGTCTACAACCTTACACTTCGACTCAGCTTCGCAATTCCCGCAATGCGCTGGCCAGAAATCAATGACCCCTCCCTCTTCTACCCGGAGGGTATGCATGTAATACGCGTCATAAATGTAAAATTGCTGCGCTTGTTCCGCGTAATAGACTTTGGACCGTTATTGTGCAGTCTTAATCTACTTTTAAAAGTTGGAGGTTCCTCCGAGAAGTGTAAAAAAATTCGATGATTTTAATGCACCTGTACTTTTGATAGTTGAGTAATACATGAGTTGTAAGGAGTGTACAATGGACATACCGGCAAATGTTTCGTGCCGCGCTGACTCGATTATTTAATCGCAGAGCTGAGTTATAAAAGATCGAGTTTTGAAGTGCCGAAGATTTGGAATATTGAGATGATGTAATCTTTGATATGGTGGGTACAAATATGAACAGATCAAGCCATGATCTGTTCATGTTTGGTCATGGACATTAAGGGGAATGACACGGAAAACTGACTGTGTTGTCCAATGATTAAAATTAATACCAGTTGATCAAGGTTGCCGTTTTGCGGATCTGAAGTAGAATATTTTAATGGATCTGTTGCAAACTTTTGCTACAACGACTAAGAGTGTATAATCTAATGTAAAATCGCCTGAAAAGTCCATTGGTGGCATCAGCAAGTCATAAAATGCAATAATTAACTCACAAGAGGCTTTTAATGAAATCCAAGATGGCGGAGAAATATCGAGCAATTTGTATGCATGCACCACGAACATCTAAGGATGGCCAACTTTGACAACCTCACTGGAGGTAGAGCTTATGTGTTTGTTTACGTTGTGATTGGTTGTGATCGATATTGTGAGGTTGGCTATCCTTGGATGTTCGTGGTGCATACATACAAATTGCTCGATATTTCTCCGCCATATTGGATTTCATTAAATGCCTCTTGTGAGTTTATTATTGCAATTTATGACTTTCTGATACCACCAATGAACTTTTCAGGCAATTTTACATTAGGTTAAACTCTCTTAATCGTTGTAGCAAAAGTTTGCAACAGACCCATTCACCGATGATTTCACCGGTTGACAAAATAAATTATACGCAGCCCGGTTCAATAGTATGATTATATAACGCACAAAAATACTTTGCTTTGTTACACGCATATTGACTTTGTCAGTAGATTTTAAGACTTTTCGATGATTCCCAATGTGATTTTCACGCATTCTACAAAGACATCTACCCTCAATTATCCAGTAGCAAAAGTTTGCAACAGACCCATTTCGACTATGGTCATTTTCTCGGCATGTTACATAATAATCTACTATAAACAGAATCTGTTGAGGTTGTGCAACTGCAGCATGAGTAATCTTTGGGTCAAAGACATTTTCAATGCGACTTCTCGGTCCCACTTGAACTTCAGAAAAAAAATAAGAAAAAACCGAGAGAATCGACCATAAAGAGCACGTAGACTCGTAGACGCATAGACGGACTCTCGTGTCACGGAATTGAGAAGCACGGACGTGTCTTGACCTTACATTGCAGAGGCTTGCAAACCAAATGAACGCGCAACCGGGGCACAAATAAAATGCCGCGGGATCAACCTGTATAATCATCTTCAATGATTTACAGCTTCTTTGAAACCGCAAAAGTTATCTCAGAGTTAAGTATCTGCTTACAATCAACACTCAACAGACAGACAACACGACGCCGTCGCCGGTGTATTTAATTTCGCGCGAGGCACTTAATTCAAGCGGCAAGTATCTACAAATGTGGTTAAGGGCTTAATGGAGTGACACAACCAGGGACATGTCTTTCTCTCTCTTTGTCCGTTTAAATGAATGAGTTAGAAAAGGGTAGATAGAGCGGGTACCACGTGACTTCAGCTCCTACATCTCAATCGTATTCTAACACTCCAAGTAAAAATGATCAGTTGACATCAGATGACATCAGACGGATGTCAACGGGTCATTTTTAGTAAGGACACACACGAAAAAAAAGAATGGTATAATTTACAGTACGCATAGCAGATTTTGGCATCAGCCAGAAAGTATGGTAAGGTAAACACCCCAGGAGTCGTCCTCAGATGACATCAGATGACACTAGATTACATCAGTTGACTTCAGATGACATCAGTTGACGCGTGACTTCAGCTCCAACATCTCAATCGTATTCTAACACTCCCACTAAAAATGATCAGTTGACATCAGATGACATCTGCCTGATGTCAACCGGTCATTTTTAGTAAGGACACACCCGGAGAAAAAGAATCGTATAATTTACAGTAGGCATAGCAGATTTTGGCATCAGCCAGAAAGTATGGTAAGGTAAACACCCCAGGAGTCGTCCTCGTCACCCCTAAAATTTGCACCAGTAGTCGACCCTCAATTTTTATTGCGTGAAAAGTAATAGCATGATGGTAACACCGGTGGTGTACCGAGAATTTATTTATTAAATATTAGAAAATTTCGAACAAAAAACCTGTGTCGCCATCATACTATTCTGTTTCACAGATTGAAAAATGGGTGCCGACTACTGGTGCAAATTTTAGGGGTGCTTACTGGGGTGTTTACCTTAAACTTCACCAGAGCATGTTAAACAGTATCAATCAATGAGCTAGAACTTTAGAGTGGTAGCGGGCTGGTCCACCTTGTGTCACACAGGGTAGAAGGAATTCCGGGAAAAACTGGAATTTGGACGGCAGATTCCAAGGTTTGAGGTTAAATTTTGTAGGTCGTTTCCGGCGATGCCCGAGTTTGTTTACGGAACGACCGGAAACGACCTACAAAATTTAACCTGAAAATCGATTTATTTTCGGCAAGATGGCGGCGCCCTAGGTGACAACAAACGATGAACCAGTGGAACGTTCCTTGATGTGCCACTCTAAAGTTATAGCTCATTGGTATCAATTGGTTACTTAACCTAATTTACTGTACAAGTTGCGTAGCATTTACAATACTCTGGTGAAGTTTACCATACTTTCTGGCAGACGCCAACATCTGTCATGTATGTACTGTGTAGGGTAGTCCGATTCCTCTTTTGTTTTGTTTTTGTTTTTGTATTATATACTTATTACTTTCGGCTTTATTAAATTGTTTTTCAAACTGCTCGGCTGCTGTGAGATCAAGGTCATTTTAGAAGCAGACTGGGCAGTAGCACCGAAAATTAAAGTAGATTTTCGTCAAGGAATGAAAGGGTGAGGAGGTGAAGGAGTATGAACCAATTTAACATTGCGGTTTATGGAGTTGTGGCATAAAACTGTTTCAAAAGAATGCAATTTACTTTCAGTTTTCAAAAGTACTTACAAAAATATGATACGCGCGGCTTAATAAAGTTAAAATTGACGATGTTGAACGATAGTTTCTTTCAATTTTTCAGCTAGATATTTATGATGAAAAGCACTGCAAGTGAGGTTATTTGTAACAATGTAAACAATGACTGACCGATCGTTAACTCCGATTTTCAAAGAGCCGACGCCTTAAATTGACCCTAATTTTCAGTACATACCTACTGCGTATTGTACAACATATATGGTACTCGACACAGTTATTCGCAAATATAATCGACAGTAATAGCTAGATAGGTTTGAAGAGCGAGGCTTCGTAAGAGCTAATGTTAAATTTGTTCATGTCCTTGAGTGGAGAAGCCCCCTGGGCCCTGAGCTGTACCGATCACTCATCAGCCCGTGCCGAAACCGGCCTTACTTTTCTCCGTTTCAAGAGATAGCAGTGCCCCTTGCCCATCTAATGCCCTTGTGTGTAATGCGCGAGATGATTTGGAATATTCATCACGTGATCAAAATACTCTGAATAGCGGATTTTCCCCCAACTATTGGCGTTAATTACCTCTAAAATTTGTGACATGGCCCTCAAAAGTTGCCGGTTACAGGAGACGCCTAAGTTGCCGGTAGTACCGCCAACCGTTTTTTCCGCGAACTTGGAAGTTTTATTAACTTGAAAAGTTTCGATTTTTTCGAGAAAATCCAATCATAATCTTATAGTTTTTAGCTGAAACTGAATTAAATGGAATACGTGATGATTGAAGCGTGGATGCTTCGGAATCTTTCGATTCTTGACTCGTCGCAAGCAGATTTGAAGAGGTTTCACCGGCCTCTGAAATAAGATGAAACTGTAATAGGACAGCGCAGCAAAAGTTACGCGTTATGGTCGTGGTGAGGTGCGGAGTCTATCATCTCAAGGTCGGCGAATTAGAATTCAGTCTGACGCGCTTTCTCAATCGCGAATGGGGGATGGGCTCGAGGAATAGGTAAGGTGGAAGGGGGGCCGGGGGGGGGGGTTACTTGCGTGGGGTACCGTAAGTTTTACCAACTTGCACGTTCACGCGCGCCCATAGTTCGGGTCGCGTATGCGTGCGCTCACGGCATACAAACTACGACAGTCGTACGCGAACCGATGGAAACGCTCGGAACTTGATTTCGCGTCTTCTTCGCTCTTAATACCTTTTATTTTGAGAAGGAGGGACTTGCCTTGGCTGTTTTCCTACGTTACTCGCTTTTGAAAATGACGAGGTCGAGAACTTTTTGATGAGGTCAAACAGAAAAGGTTAAGGTAAATCTTTATATCCTATTAAGCTTCGTTGCTACGAACTATGCACACTGAAGAGTTCAGCGCTAGATGAAGCCTCAAGTTGGTGAAAAATCAGACTCAAGTTCAACTGGTAAACCTTAATTTTAACGAGACTATTTGTATTTTTTAACAGTGTTTCAGCAAGTAACCTGTGTTGGTCGCAAATAAGTATACTGGCGCATCACATAGAATCTTCAAGCTGCAGCAATTCCTCTCGAGTGCAGTTCAAGTCTGATTTGAACTGAACGAGAGCTGGACTTAAAATAAGAGTAAGTATGAATTACTGAGTGTCACAACTTAATACGGTCACTGCGGAACGATTGCAAGCAGTGGCGTCGTGTGCCATCTGGCAACAATGCAACTGCTCCATTTAAACTCATTAAATATATCGAATTTTTCTTGCGCACTGTGCACCCCCTGAATTCGATATTTTACATGAGTTTAAATGGATAGAATACATTGTTGCCAAATTGCACGCGACGCCACTGATTGCAAGAGACAAAAGTTACATACTCTGCACTCAGCTTGCGGGCCGTGTCCACCTCTCCGTTTCAAAATGGAATTTTTCATTGCAGAATATTTGCCAAAACTTTACATTACACGGAAGATTTCAGCGCTGGGTAACGCCTTAAGTTGACAGATTCTAACAAGTAGCTGTGCCTGCTTCCGAAATGCATCAAAATGCATCGGTGAGCGGTTGGTGAGCAACAAGCCGTAACTCTCGGCTATAAACAATCGTTCACCAATCCATTTTGATGAATTTCGGAAGGAGGCACCACTACTTGTCTCAACCCGTCAACCCGATACTCAAAATGCGTGAGTTCTATAGGTCTCCAACAAAATTGATCAACAATTATTTCGATCCAACCTTGTTTGTAGGCTAATATGTAAAAAGAAGAAAATAATCAATAAATAATTTTATGAGAAACATGGGGGAAAATTGTACAGCGGAAGAAAAAAGTTGACTCTCATTACTATGAGAATTCAATAAACGCATCTCATCCCGGAACGTCCTATCTTTAAATTGTTGCTTTCATCGGGTTTGAATACATATGATTATCCGCGAGGATGAGATTAATGGTCACCGCGAACACCAACATCGACAACCGGTTCGCAGCCGAGATTTAATCACTCTTGATGCTGCTGAAGCTTCGCAAAGAACTCCCTCTTTGACTCAATGCGAAATTGCTGACATCACTGCGAGCTGAGTCGAAATTTTTCGAAGTCTTAAAATTCGACGTGTTTCAAAAATTAATTTCATAATTTATATCAACAACACGTGCTCGTACGCCTGAGAATAGCCGTGGCCAGGAAAGTGTATCTCTCTCTCTCTCTCTCTCTCTCTCTCTCTCTCTCTCTCTCTCTCTCTCTCTCTCTCTTCTCTTTCTCTCTCTCTCTCTCTCTTTCTCTCTCTCTTTCTCTTTCTCTCTCTCTCTGTCTCTCTCTCTCTCCCTCCTCTCTCTCTCTCTCCCTCCTCTCTCTCTCCCTCTCTCTCTCTCTCCCCCCTTCTCTTTCTCTCTCTCTCTTTCTCTTTCTCTCTCTCTCTTTCTCTTTCTCTCTCTCTCTTTCTCTTTCTCTCTCTCTCTGTCTCTCTGTCTCTCTCTCTCTCTGTCTCTCTCTCTCTGTCTCTGTCTCTCTCTCTCTCTCTCTCTCTCTCTCTCTCTCTCTCTCTCTCTCTCTCTCTCTCTCTCTCTCTCTCTCTCTCTCTCTCTCTCTCCCTCTCTCTCTCTTTTTGCCAATTTGAACGCATGTGTTAAAAAAGGATGGCGATAGGGGTTGTCTCGTGACTTCAGCTCCTGTTTCTGTCCTTTTTTAACACATGCAGTAAAATGAGTAAAGAGAGAGAAAGAGACAAATGTCCAAGGATGCCGTTTTGCGAATAATTACACGCATTTTCCCACTGAACTCAATGTAACATTTTTGAATTTCCCGCTAAATTTCTCAACACTGCAAATGCCTGGGTACGGCTATGCAACCCACAATTTAGCCAACGAATGGAATGACAGGATAATGAGGTTTAAATTCATTATTGCAATGACGAATCTGTCATTTTTCGCATTTAAATTTTATTTGGTTGTAATTCTTCTTACCGTTTTAAACTCATCGGAATAAATCTCTGACCGAAGTTATTTCTTAAGTGAGTGATTAAAGATGGATCAATGATAAGAATGTCCATGAAAGAGCTTCCATCATCAACTTGTGAGTCTAGCAACGATGGGTCTGTTACAAACTTTTGCCTGGTTTGATCATGAGTTTATGAAGTCTGTCTGTACCCGCATCGTAGACAGTGGGAAACCAAATCAGATGGCCCCCATCTCACTGTCTGATACTGAAGCCAAAGTCACGTTAATTTTAAAAATAGTTTAAAGCAATGTAATAGCATAGTTTTAGGCAATGTAAAAAGAGTATGAATGGGAAACTTAATCATGAAAAAAGATGGATTTATCAGCAAAAATTACCCCTTACATACAATTGATGGAGCGAGAAGCGCGCAATGCAGCAACACCCCCTATGTGCAAGTCTATGCGTATAAAATAATTGATACTCGAGTGTAAGTAATTGCAAATTGGTTAAACTGTATTCTCTCAATTTTTGAAACCCCGCAAAAAACTGTCATTAAATTGATTGTAATTTAAAAAGTAACAATTTATCCGAACTTCAATTTTCCGTTAACTCATTCATGCAGGACCGTAGATTCATCCAAGTTCGATCTAAACGAAACTGATTTATAAAGCGTATAAAATACAATAACACTCGTTTTCTATAACATTCATATTTCTCCCTTAATTCTTTGAATTTAACTTTAGCTAAGATTCATTAATGAATGGTTTGCCTAGCCGCTAGTGCTGTAATATTTGAGCTCTTCCCGTTTTGGGAACGATCCAGTATATATAATTTAAATAGGGGTAAAATCAAATCGTGGAACAAATGAGCCGCTCCTACTTTATACACATAAAATGGAGCGCAAACATTACAGGGACCAAATAATGTTCGGTCCCTAGCATTGAATGGCGTTCATCTTGCGTGCGGTTTCGACCAATCAGAGAGCTTACGCACGGTCACATGACCATGCGTAAGTTACGCTCGGGACCGAACATTATTTGGTCCCAGTACTACAGGACATGGACTTTAAATACCTAACTCTTTTCCTACTATGAAGAAATCGAAGCTATGACTCGCTCAAATACAATGGGTGTAGTTCAATATTCCTACTCTGAGGTGTTCGTTTTGCCTACACCAATAATTGAAGGCGCTCGATGAAAAATTATTTTGTAAATGTTAACAATTTGAAGTAGATTTCATTGCCAATGAGAGATCGGGTTACGAATTTGCGTGGTGTTTAAAGGATTGGACTTCGACTTAGGCCTCATTGCGATAAAGCGTTCACCTAACCTTCCCAAAAGAATTTTACATTATTATTTTTTTTTTTTTTTTTTTTTTTATATTTTTTTTTTTAGAACAAGTAAGTGGTTTTGATTCTATCAAAACACGCATCACCTTCAATTACAATTAATTTTTATTTGTTTGAATGTACCCTTGTTTAATATTTTATTAAAACACTTTTAATCTTTTTACAAAACAATTTTTTTTTTTTTTTTTATGTAGACAAGTATATCAGTTCTAAGAATCCTACTGGTTTAATACAATCTTAGGATAAGGTTCATGTTTACCCTTTGTTTTTTAATCAAATATTTTTGGGTTGACCATTTTATTTACTCAAGGATACTTGAGTGTAGTGTTTTTCAATCCGTTGGTTTTGGTAGAATCGGAAAATATTCCTGCTAAAATCGTTGAAAAGTGGATTGGATTTAGATGTTTTCAGTTTTAACCCTAAACGCTTCTAATTTAAGTTGTATCAAATCTGAATGAATGGTGAGTAACTACTAACTCATCAATTCCATTCGACTGCTTGCTTGTTCAGAGTCAAATGGATGTTCCTCGCAGTGCAGGTGGAATCCTACTTTCGATTCGTCGTTCAACGGCATGATAATCACGTCCGAATCGTCTGCATTCTGAAAAGGATTATTAATCCGTCTTGGCATCACACCACGTCGCGTCGTCGCGAAATCGTCACTTGCGCACTTGCTCCCAAAAGCTCAATCTCTCTGTCTCTTTACTTCGCACTTCCTTGACTATCGGCTCCAAAGAGTAAACAAGAGTCGCAATTGAATGGAAGGCCTGCGTGGTCAACGTAGATAAGGGATCCGAACGCGGGCTGGCCTGGGCTGGCCATGATCTAAGTAAACAGGTCGGTCCGATAGTGATTCACCGGAAACGCCAACCCCTATGTTTGCACTACGGCAGCTTTGCCCAAGAGGCGATTTTTTTAACATTGAAGCTTATGGAGAAATGCCGACTAGTTCTCGTTAAATCCGAATTTCTCTCTTATGGTTGATCAAAACGTCCAATATGTAACTGAATCTTGTTCACTAGGATATAAGGAAGATTTTCATGCCTATTAACATTATGTTACTGCACTTGGGACGAAATACGTAGCTTTGCCCAAATGAGAATTTTTTTATAATGGGGACTTATGGAGAAATACCGACTAACTGTCGTTTAATACGAATTTCTCGCTTATGATTGATCAAAACGTCCATTATGTGACTGAATCTTGTTCACTAGGATTTAAGGAAGATTTTCATGCCACTTAACATTATATTATTATTTTTATAACGTAATACATCAGCTTTGGGCAAAATGAGAATGGGGGCGCAAAGCCGACTAGCTGTCGTTTAATACAAATTGTTCTCTTACGATTGATCAAAACGTCCCATAAGGGACTGAAACTTGTTCACTAGGATCTAAGGAATATTTTCATGCCACTCAACATTATATTTTAACTTTTATAACGTAATATATAAGCTTTGGGCAAATGGGCAAATGAGAATTTGACAACGGCTCGACGCGGTGATATCGTCACTCATTATTTTACACAAAGCACACATTATTGAACAATAAAACAGAGCCAAAAGGCATGCAATTCTTTCGAGAATCATTCTAGAACCCTAATAAACAAGTTTCAGTCATTTATTGAACATTTTGATCGACTATATGAGGAAAATTACATTTCGAAGACAGTCTGTCAGCGTTTTTGTTTACTCCGCCATATTGGTAGTCGAAATATACGCGATGGCACACTCAACCCCGTTTCCGGTCGGGACGGACCGACCTGTTTACTTAGATCATGGGGCTGGCCTCTGATTGGCTGCAACGGGTGGAGCAAAAATGACTCGGGGTATAGGGAAAATAACACGGGATTTTCGTTCCGGGGCGTTTATCTCGAAACCTAAGCAAAATCATATCTAAACAATTCATACGAGTCGATTCAGCAGATTTTTCCGAACAATTTGATAGGTCATAAGTGCCACTTTATTGCAAATTCGAAAAGACTGTTTCAGTTTAAAAGTACGCACAATAGTGTGATTACATGCTTGGCGTGTGTTCGAGCAGTGTTTGAGTAACTCACTATTGTGCGTACTTTTAAACTGAAACAGTCTTTTCGAATTTGCAATGAAGTGGCACTTATGACCTATCAAATTGTTTGGAAAAATCTGCTGAATCGACTCGTATAAATTGTTTAGATACGATTTTGCTTAGGTTTCGAGATAAACGCCCCGGAACGAAAATCCCGTGTTATTTTCCCTATACCCCGAGTCATTTTTGCTCCACCCGTTGCAGCCAATCAGAGGCCAGCCCAGGCCAGCCCGCGTTCGGATCCCTTATCTACGTTGACCACGCAGGCCTTCCATTCAATTGCGACTCTTGTTTACTCTTTGATCGGCTCTTTTATTACGATAACCTTTCATTTTATGTTCGGCGTTACACTCCGCATTTTAGGCAACGACCATACAAATAACAGACCGCTAATTTTACAATCCTCCCCCTGGTAAAAATGGTAAACAGGCTCTACTAACTTCCTACTAACTTCTACTATCTTTTGGAACAAAGTGAGTACATGTTAGCAAAAACTGTATCAACGTTAGTGGAGCTTGTATTAACTTGTACTTGCCATTTTTACCAGGGCCGCCCTCCCTCCCTCATGCTTTCTCGACAAAATCATGGATGTGCTTTGTTTGACTCATTTTTAACCTCAAAATATGTACAGCGTTAGAAATTAGAGTAAAATCGGTCTTTGAAAGAACACATTCGCATGAAATATATGATAATGGGGCTGTTGCAAACTTTTGCTACAGCGCTATAGAGTGATCAATCTCATGTAAAATCGCCTTAAAAGTCTATTGATGGCAGCAGAAAGTCATAAAATGCAATAACAAACTCACAAGAGGCATTCAACTGAAATCCAAGATGGCGGTAAAATATCGAGCAACCTGAATGCAAGCACCATGAATATCCAAGATGGCCAACCTCACAACATCGATCACAACCAATCACAACGCAAACAAACTCAACCTCCGATGCTGCGAGGTTGTTAACGTTGGCCTGCTCACAGTGCGTGCACACAGGTTGCTCGATATTTTACCGCCATCTTGGGTTTCAGCTAGTGAGCTAGACGCCTCTTGTGAGTTTAATACTGCATTTTATGACTTTCTGATACCACCAATAGACTTTTCACGTGATTTGACTTAAGATAAAACACTCTATATCGTTGTAGCAAAAGTTTGCAACAGACCCATTGGACTCACTCCGGAGGTGTTTCAACAAAAGTGCAAAACTCTATTCAAAGGCTTCATAATCTGATATCACAATTTCTCTCCTCAGTTGTGAACCATCAAGCGGCCGATTTTAATGGAATTTTCTTGTGAGATTTACCGTAGAGGTTGCAAGCATAATTATCAGGAAAATAAAAAGAATTTACTCTTTTACTTTTTTTCTATAGAAATTAAGCATTAATGAGAGAATCTACAGTTTGAACGGAGATGAAAAACATCATTAATATGATTAATTTATTAAAGAGCTTGATTCAAAATGGGGGTTTTTTCTCCCCCCCACCGATTTTCTTGAAACTTTGTATTTTGATAGTACTTGATAAAAGTAGTCTTTTTTTTTCAAATAAAATTTTTCCAAAAATAATTAGGGGGGAGTTACAGTGTTGCAAAGTCGCACCTTTCAAAAATTCATAACTTTCGCGTAAATCATCCAATTGAAACGCAGTTTTCACCAAAAGATGCGGATTGTAAAGCACTTTCATGCCATCTAAACGGAATTCAATTTCAATAATTTTTGACTTAGTTATCGTCATTTTTGTGAATTTTAGGCCACTCAAAATCTACTTAAAGTGAAATAAAAAAAAAATGGTATTTTTTTGATTTTGACCGGGTTGCAATATGTTATTCCTCTTCAAATTCTGCGTAAAATGAGCCCAAGCAGAATGCAGGGCAATTTTTTGCTGCGGAGCTATGCGCGTTTTAGTAAACGAAAGTCGAGCGTTCTATGGAGAGGCTCAAAGACGTGGGTAGCCCGGGTAGCCTCAACCACTCGACTTTCGTTTACTAAAACGCGCATAGCTCCGCAGCAAAAAATCGCCCCACATTCTGCTTGGGCTCATTTTACGCAGAATTTAAGTAGGAATAACATATTTTAATTTGATCAAAATCAAAAAATACCGTTTCCATTTATTTGACTTGAGCCTCTCTCTCGAACGCTCATGGGCACCCTAAAAAACTCGTTTTTCGCTTACTAAAAAATACATAACTCCGGAACAAAAAATCGCCCTGCATTCTGCTTGGGCTCATTTTACGCAGAATTTGAAGAGAAATAACATATTGCAACCTGGTCAAAATCAAAAAATACCATTTTTTTTATTTCACTTTAAGTAGATTTTGAGTGGCCTAAAAATCACAAAAATGACGATAACTAAGTCAAAAATTATTGAAATTGAATTCTGTTTAGATGGCATGAAAGTACTTTACAATCCGCATCTTTTGATGAAAACCGCGTTTCAATTGAATGATTTACGCGAAAGTTATGAATTTTGAAAGGTGCTACTTTGCAACACTGTAACTCCCCCCCTAATTATTTTTGGAAAAATTTTATTTGAAAAAAAAGACTACTTTTATCAAGTACTATCAAAATACAAAGTTTCAAGAAAATCGGTGGGGGGGGGGAGAAAAACCCCCATTTTGAATCAAGCTCTTTATAGTCTGAGGTATAAAAAAGGCAAACTAAATGCAAGAAACTGCCACCCACCATGGCACGTCTGGATCGTCAACAAATGGCAAAAAATCAGAAAGTTTTATCATCAAATTATCATTTATAAACTTTCAAAACCAATTTTACTCATAGAAAACCCTATTAATACTTAATTTGGACCCGGAAATGTCACTGAAAAGTTTCCTATTAACCCTTTATGGACCAAGCCCGAGTATACTCGTTCTTCTCCTCTAGTCTATTTCACATTGTTTCAGTCTTCATTCCGGATAAACGCGACAATCTATGAAAACACTTACAAGATAAGGGTGCTTCGGGCGCCTTCAATTTATCATTTAGGCAATTCCAACTCCCCCGAGTACGAACAGTTAACTATGTTCCCTATATAAACAGAAGCGTGGCGTTCTTTTGAACAAACCCGGCCCTTAAAGGGTTGAGCTTTGAACAATGATTTTTGTTGAATTTTTTTCACTGATGCCATACCTAAGTGCATGGCGCACTGAGTTGAATGATCTTTTGTGGCCCCTTCGACCTTTGTGAATATATGCTTTTTTATTTTCTGTTTTAAATTTGTTTCACAAAGCAGACGTCCACAGCTTAACCAATAATCAGATGGCAATTTTGTTTTCATTGTTTTATTATTAGGAATTTCGAAGTTTTATCGCTATTCTACCTAGGGCTTAGTTAAATCAACTGATTGCATGTCATTTTAATTTGACGATGTGAGCTGAGGTCAATGAGTTATTTTAGAGTATGCAGATTCTGTTGTATAGGAAAGTGGGGGCCCTCCTATTCAATCTGCGGGTGGGGCGCGAGTTTCAAAGTTACGGCACTGATGCGAAGAGCTTGTGTGCTTGCTGAGACTACTTGAATCCTGTTTTTGGATTTTTCCGATGTCATTAAAAATAGAATCGCAAACAAATATTTGGGAGGATCCGAACGTTAGGAATTAGCCCAGATACCAATTAAACCTTTCCAGAATCAAATAAAAAACTCAATTCTACAACGTGAAATCAAATATACAATCGGAATTAGTTGATAATTAAATAAATTAGTAATAAGCGTCGGAATCCGGAATCACTGAAGTCTAAACTATGTACCCGAAATTTAATTGAGTATACAGACCGGTGAATTTGAAAATTCTTGAATCGGAATTAGTTCAGTCAAATTCAAATGCATTATTCGACCCGTGAGCAGTGGCGTAGCGAGCAATTTGACAACTTTTTAATGTGCCCATGCAAACCCATGTAAAAGGTCGGATGTGAAGGTGTTCATCGAACACCCAATATCGTTCGATATTTTTCATGGGTTTAAATGGACGAACTGCGGCGTTGCCAAATTGAAGGCAACGTCACTGCTCGCGAGTCTACCGAAGGAGCCGCAGCTGCTCAAAAAGAAGGAGGGAAAAAAAGCAGTTCATTATTTTCTGGCTAGTAATTCGAGCCCGAATTTCGGGAGAAAAAAGCGATAAAAATGCTAACACCGCAAGAATGAAGAGCAGGCGGGGTTTAAATTTTATTGAGAACGTACAACAGTATAAGTTCGATGCAGTGCAGATAATACCCGGAGGCACTTGCTGCAATCGATCGATGAACGTAATATTCAGAGCGAGTTCCGCGAAAAAAATTACTGCTTACAGTTCGTGCACCCACGCGCTGAGAGTTCCCGACAAACAGCTTCTTCCTGATGAGCCCAAGCCCCAAGGATGACCTCTACCCAGGTTCTGACGCCCTAATTAAAATCCTTATCGATATCGATCTCTATGTTTTTGTTTTTTTTTTTTTTAATATCACGATGAGAATGAGTTTAAGAAATTACGTTAAAAAAACCTTTAAAAATTAGTGTATACTCTGCACTCAAAGCCCAAAGTCAGGAGTCGAGAGCTCTGGTGCGAGTCAATTTAAGTCGAGAGAGAAAAATTGAAATTCAGAGACGCTCCCGGCAAACCAGTATTGCTGGAAAACTCTTGCGTTCGTGAATGGCTGAGAACGGTCCTTAGACCTTTGACTTTTCGTAAAAAAACACTCATAGGTAGACTTAGAACTGGTAAAGGAAGACTTGGGACAGGTAGGTAGAGTAACTAGAGTAAAAGATACATCAGATTTTTATCGTGTATATCACTATAAGCTACAAAATATAAAAACGAGTCACAAAACCTTTGGCAGAAAAACGACCCCTGCAGAAGACTTTAATTCAGTCAACCAAATCTTTGGTTCACCCCGCAAAATGTCTTTAGTTAGGCGTACAAAACCTAAAGTTCGCTCAATTAAAATCTCTATCTGCGCCATTTTTCTAAGAAAGGTTGTTTGTCAGCACTATATCTAAGTGTTTTTTTCTCTTTTATTTCTGTGTGTCCCAATTCCCGAGCCATCCCATATGGCAGTAAGTCGGAAACAAATTATTCATTACTTACAGGTTGACTTGGATGGAAAATTATTTTATGTCTATAAGTAGGTACCAGGCTTAGATGAGGTGGTGAGAAAGCCCGACAATTTCCATGTGATATTATGTCATGTTTAGCAATCACTAGTATAGATGTAAAAAAGTCTGCTAAAATAATTTATACAAAGAGTAGAAGAGTTTCTTCTCCTTCGACCGAGCGGGGTCTTAAAAATGGTAGCCTCCCGACCCTCATAATTTTAATTGTAATTTTGAGGATGTTTATTGTTTAATTTACTAACTGTTTTTAATCTTGTCTGATGAAGTTAAATTTACATAAACCGCCTTAAGAATTGAGAAGAAGGTAGTGAGCAATAAGCATGGTAAGCTTGGTAAGTCGAAAACAATTAAATTGGTAAGTTAAATTATTAATAATTAATTCATTTAAAATTAATTAAATTCGGTATTCTTGCTTGAGAAGAAAATAATACCATTCAAAACACTCACCTCTCATTGCTCATAGCAGTCGAGTCCATTCGAGGTAAAACCAACACATCCACAAATTGTAATTTAATTATATTTTATTTTTCACACGAGTAGTATAAAAGGTTTAAAAGAGCACAAAATATGAACTTTAACTTCCACTGTGACAAATTTAAATATTAACAAACATTTCGGAAAGGAACTGTGATAGGTCAATCAAACATGCAATTTTTTTTTCTTTCTTTCTTTCTTGGATCAAACCCAAAAAGTCAAGCAGACTGTAAAGAATATCAACATTTTAGAAAACTTTTGATTCGAATCGAGGTGTGAGAATTTTGTTGAAGATAAAATTTTAAAGGCACCATACAAAACGGAGAAAACCCGAGATTCGAACTGGGGACTTTGCGTGTACAAAACTTTGGCACGGGATCGGACCGATTTCCGCGTTTCGTCCTTGTTTTTTTTTTCACTCTTTCGCGACTAGTTCCGCGGCTAGGACTGGTTCCGCCGAGGATCGTCTCGCGGAGTCGCGAGACTGCGGATAAAGAGAGAAAGAGTGAAAGAGAGAGAAAGAAAGAGAAGGGGGAAGAGGGGGGAGAGATCCCGCCAGCAGTGGGTTAGGAGTACCAACCGTTACTGGCGCGCGCAAAACCGGTTGAAGGCTAAAAACGACTGACCAGCCCCGAAAAGAAGAAAAGTAAGAAGAATAAGAAAACTTCAACTCAAGCCGGCGACTAATTGTTCAGCTCGTAAAAAAAAAATATCGCTAATTGACATTACTATTGTCATCCGATGCTTTTTTGTTGCGCTACTGTTGTGCGATATATATCGAATATCCGTATGAGGGTGTTTCTCCTCTGTTTATATTTTCCTCGGTTGTCACTCCCGTTCCCACATTTACAGTGCTGTTGTTGTTGATGTTTTGAGTCGTGACAGTGGCAAAAAAAAAAAAAAAAAAAAAAAAAAAAACTGGGCCAAAATTATGGGGAACGGCCCAATCGCCCCCTTTGGTGAAACAAAGTATGACCAATTGTCGGCCGTTTGGAGTCTTCGCGCTGGTTTACAATAACTATATACTTTTTTAGCTGTTTGTTAGACGATGAATTTTAAGTTGGGGCTCGGCAAATTGTTTCTTGTCGCGACAAAAGTGTTAGGGCTCAGAAGCGCTGTGAATTCCGATGATCTACTTAATTGACATACAAGTTGGAAATGTCTGTCGTGTTCTGAACAGTGTCACTAAAACGTGACCGATCGCATAGATAGCATGATAATATGCTTCAATCAACACATGAGAATAGCTCAATCGATGATACCAAAAAAGAAATGCGGTTTATGTTATGATTTTAAAGGTTTTTCTTCTTCTTTTTTTCAGAAGTTTGAAACTCAGAATTTACACCAGTCCAAAACTGACCAACGCGAACGATAGCTTTATAAAAACGGTCGACAGTTTGATGGAGAAGCGGGTTAGCCCCCTCCTAATTAACTGGCTTTCCCCTTTTTTGTGTTTGTCGAATTTCAAAAGTTTTCGATTAGAATATGATCGAGAAAATTTGAGAGTTGGTTGATGCGAGACGATGAGTTCTAAAAATGTCCATTATAATGTGTAAAATTAAAACTGTAAAGATCAGGGCAAAGGTTTCAGAGTAAAGACTACTTACCTCCAAACTTCATCGGTTATTATAGGGCGATATTACGTCAAAGAGGGTTAAAAAATTATTTTTGTTGACCAAATAATATAACCTACATTCTGTAAAACCGTCGAAATAAAAAGTTCCATGAACACTGTTCCAACATGGAAATCACAGTGATTTCCATGTTTTACACGGAAATCGATTTGATTTCCATTTCCACGGGGAAAATTGGAACAGAGTTAATGGAACTTTTTTACTAAGTAGGTCGTTTGGCCTGATTATTACTAAAATTCACCTAGATTATAGTTTTGAAAGGATGATTCTATCTTTGATTTATGCAGGGCAATAACATAAGGTTTCAAAACAACTTCATAATAGTCAGAATAGATACCTAACTTTGAGGAGTATGTTCTCAATAGAAGATTACAAGATGTGTTTTAAAGTTTTTCTGTAAAACATCTCCAAATAACTAATGTTTCTTTGTGAAGTTATACATGACGAGGAAGGTAAAGGAATAATGACGGTTTTATCGTTACTTTTTTCACGAAAAATACTCGTATCTGGTCATGCAAACTCAATATTAACCAAATGGCTTACATTACTTTTACATGTTACCGTCAGTATCAACTGAACTCTCAAAATAATTTGACCGTGTAATAATTCATGCTTTATAATATCTGAAAATGCTCAAGAATATTAGCGTGGGCTGTATCTGGAATAGGAAGAATAATATATTTTATCGCAGCAGTTTTGGGAGTTTTCCGATTCACAATCAGAGCCGATTCCTGAAAAATGGAGACCAACGAAACCCTTTTAACGGGAAACAGCCCGTTCAAGGGCATGAAAAGAACCGCTTTGAAAGCTTCTTGAGAGCGCTCCTTGGGACCACTTCACACAATCACGCCTCAGAAAATGTGATTCTATCGAAGCGATCAAAAACCCACTTTAGAGCGCGCAATGGCGGAGAGAGATAACGTATAATTTGGAATCGAAGCACGATGAAAAAAGAATTTCGCCGTTCGCTGACACTAAGAATATCCCTCTGAGCATTTCCCCCCTCTTTCGCAGCTCAGTGCGTCGCGTCGGTACCGGGCCAGCATTTCGAGTATTTGCTATCTTCGAGATGTATACCTACAACCCACATGCATCTCGCGACAGAAATTGTAAAGCAAAAGGTCCGTGTTTCCGCATTGGAAAAAATATATTTTTTGGATCCACGGCTCTTGTTTTCCAGAACTCTTTCGTTTTCCGAGAGAGCTAATTTTTCATAATCCTCCGAAAGGAAGTTTGAACTTTCACTTAAGCTCACGGAAAGTTTATTTAATTATCTTTGCTTTATTTCATAATCTTGCTCATTTTAACCCTTTCACTCACCACTACCCATTTATTTGTTGACAAGTTTAACACGAAGGCGTATGGAATTTTGAAAAAAATTGACATTGACCAAAATTCAAAAGTGAGGGCAGTTAGGAGGGTCTGAATTTTAATGTTGTATTGTAGGCAAATGAAAGCACTTGATTGGCTGAAAATTAGGATAATGGCTATGGTTTCTTATTGATAGGTTTCAAAGTTCCGGAGATGCGAATTAGGCCCAAAACACGTGGTTTTAAATAGGAACTTCGCGTTGTGACGTTTAACACATATACGATTTTTTGTATAACTTACACGAGTCTAGTGTATCTCCAAAACCGAGACACTTAGGAAAAAATCTAGGGCACCTTTGTTTTCAGCTCATCGATCACTATCATTTGCAGCCCTATATCCATATACTGTATAAGAAAAAACCACTTATTTCACCAGTACTTATACGTCGATATCTTAGAGCGGTTAATATTCTCTATCACAATTCATTGCTGAAAGGGTTAACCAAATATCCAAAGAAAAAAAGCTGCAACGCAACGAAAAATCCTCTATTTCTTACCGTTCTCCATTGAAACACGAATATTAGAAACGGAAAGACCACTGGAAAATTGGATGCAGCAAAAATGCTAGAGGCTTAACGATGTGAAGCAAGGTAAGGGAGGGTACTTTTACCAGAATTTCTAATGCTTGAGCATGATAGTGTTTGACAGGTTTTAGGAAATTCTGATTTTCAGTGACCATATTCTGGTATAGTAACACCAGAATTTTCTGGTGAAAGTATTAAACTCTCCGTGGCTCACATATCGTCGTTCTTCTGGTAACATTACTAGAATTTAAGAATTATTTTTGTCAGGACAAGGGGATAAACCTTCCTCTTCCTATCCTCTTCCTACTCATACATTCAAAGGGGAAATAAGAGAGAAGGAAGAGACCCTCTGGTTATGGTTGGGCTACTGAAACAAGGGGATAAACCTTCCTCTTCCTATTCTCTTCCTACTCATACATTCAAAGGGGAAATAAGAGAGAAGGAAGAGACCCTCTGGTTATGGTTGGGCTACTGAAACAAGGGAAACGGTAAGGAAGGTAAAAACCAGAGATTACTAAGCCTAAGAGATATGGCATAACGATTCAAAAGTGTTGTTCGACTCCTACGAAGTATGCAATGTGGCGTACGCTGGTGACCGTAAACATTGTTACTACTGTTGTTGTTTGAAATGAGGTTAGGATCTCCTTAACAGTTAAAATCTTATGAACATTTGACTGGATAACGAGCTCTGAGTGTATTTTGAAAATTAATTTGAAAATCTACGACACTTTAATCATCCCATCGGCCATTAACCCTTTCCAGCAAGGTGGTACACATACGTACCATTTTCTGTAACATGGGTTTCAATGGAATTTAAATGGACTCATTGCAAAAACATGTGTGACCCATCAAAAGTCTTAGAAAATTGTCCTCTTTTGAACGGTCTAAAAAAATCGCAAAAAAAGTCAAATTCCAAAGTGCGTGCTGGAAAGGGTTAAATGACAAACATTTAGATGTTGCAGAGAATCTAACCTCATTTCCAACAACATGAATAATAACAATGTTTACGGTCATCAGCGTACTGCACGTTGCATCACGGCCATTTTGCAGGCGCTTTTTACGGAGCCCAGCCAACGGGTTTTCAACACGGCGGAGATAGGAAGTGCCATACCTCTTAGGCTCAGTAATCTCTGGTAAAAACGATCTGAAACCTATTTTTCAGCCGGTAGGATTTGATTATATCGCAGATGAATGACGTCATCGGCCTCGACTCACCGCTTGACACATTGTCTATGGAGGACAACCATGACTATAACTCTGAGATATCTTCGGAGAGAGTAGGAATCCCCACCATGCTACATATTTTTACTTTCGACCTAGACGCACGTTTCGGAGCTGCGTACGTCTCAATTATGACAATAATTGAGTTGTCGGCATGAATGTGCTCAGTGCAGCCGCCCCGCAGAGAGCTCGTGCCGGTGGGCGACAAAATACGCTGTATGGAAAGTGTCTTCCCCTCTTGTGACGGTTTACCTCCCCTTCTCCTTACCACAACTCCTCCTTCCACCCTGTTTATAGAGCGCATTTACTGTTGGGGCAATGCATGTGCACCAGATTGAGATTCACACAAAGATATTTTATACAGATATGCATATGAGTGTATTTGTGGGCAGAGAACGCGACGTTTGATACAGTCGAATTCGTGGTGAGCCGTGATCGGCCGCAACCCGGCTTATGATGCGAATACGGTGGGTTTTATCTTGTATAATCATGGCACAGATTCGTTCTCCGTCGAGACTTTGAAAACGATAAATTTTGCTCACCGATCACCAAATGCTGAATTTGAAGCTTTGATGATCCAATTCGATCGTCTGAAGAAAAGGACTTCATTCATAAGATACCGAAGCCAGAGACATGATATGAATTCAAAGAGACTATGAACTACTACAACACAGTACTTTACATACAGATAAGTTTTAAACCTAAAATATCGTGACTTGGCATGGGTATTGAGCAATGCAGCCCGGCTTCTGAATTATGATTGAGTGAAGGTTTTTGCCAGGAGTACTTATGTTAGAAAGGATGACGACGAATGCGTGCGTATTTATGATGGCAAGAATACGCACGCATCCATCGTCATCCTTTCTAACATAAGTACTCCTAGCAAAAACCTTCACTCAATCATAATTCAGAAGCCGGGCTGCATTGCTCAATACCCATGCCAAGTGACGATATTTTAGGTTTAAATTTACTTATCTGTATGAAAAGTACTATGTTGTAGTAGTTCGTGGTCTCTTTGAATTCATATCATGTCTCTGGCTTCGGTATCTAATGAATGAAGGCTTTTTCTTCAGACGATCGAATTGGATCATCAAAGCTTCAAATTCAGAATTTGGTGATCGGTGAGCAAAATTTATCGTTTTCAAATACTTGCAAATTAACGGGCGTTTGACGTCAAAACTTTCATGTTATGTATCTCGACGGAGAATGAATCTGTGCCATGATTGATGGTGATCCCAGACAACATCGATGACCGTCAAAGGTTTGCAGGGTCGCTAAACAATAGGGTGGAATTGCTGTCCATGCGACTGATGGCTTTGCTTTCGCTCTATCTTTCCAGGCGTTTAAGTTATCAACAAGCGTCTTAACCCTTTGAGGACCAGGTTAGTTCAAGAGAACACCACTTGTCCGTTTGAAGAGGGAAGGTAGGTAACTGTTCGTACTCAATAGAGTTGGAATTGCCTATACGACTAATTGAAGGCGCCCGACGAGACCTCATCTAATGTGTTTTCTTCTATACTTGCGTTTTTCCGGGATGAAGACTAAAGCAATGTGAAATAGACTCGAGGAGAAAAACGAGTAAACTCGGGCTTGGTCCATAAAGGGTTAAAGGCCCTCCAAAGTTCTTCGTAGCTTTTTCTTTGAATCATCGTCCAAAAAATTTTGCCACACAGGAACCCCAGTTTTTCTCGTTTTCCGAAATATAGCCACTTTTGATTTTACAAATGCTTCAACTCGGGAAATTATTTTAAAGAAGCGTCCAATTTTTTAACAACCTGCGCTACATAATGATATATCATTAAAGTATATATACTTTTACTATCTTCACCAACATTTTATTATACATAGACGAAACCATCCCGTTTATGTAAACATTATAAGATAACTTCTAAATGTTGTATGTTTCGTTTAGAGACACCTGCCCAATTCTTCCTTTCTCTGTACTCCAGGCCAGGGGCGTGCCGTGGGGGGGGGGGGCATGTGGGTACCCTTGCCCCGGGCGGCACTCTCTGGGGGCGGCAAAATCAGGGTGAACAACCCAAAAAAAAAAAAAAAAAAAAAAAAATAATCAAATTTATAATTTTGTTCGCGGAGGGCGGCGAGATTGCATTCTTGCCCCCCCCCCTCTGGAAACCACGGCACGCCCCTGCCCCAGGCCGCAAAAGCATCCAAAATTTCTTAGATACATTTAAATGAAAAATTCATTTTTTTTTCACTTACGTTGATATTTTTTGTGTAGTGTTTCATGTCAATCAATGCAAAGTAGTTTTTTGTTTGTTTGCTTTTTGAAAATACTGAAAATAGCTCAGCGTGATTCGTTCAGAATGAATGGCTCTTTAAAGTATTTTAACAAGTTAACGAGTAGGTTTTGAAGGATTTTACAGTAAAGATGTAACTTTAAAACTGAACTAAAATGTGCCTTATCATTGCTGCGGCAAAAGTACCAACGAATTCGTTTGAACTGGAAACGTGATTCATCGTGTATTAACTCTAACTCATTTTCCCATTTGGAGCGCACACGTGGATCCATCCAGTTTTGGTCTTTGCTAAGTTATTGCGTTCAAAAGAGCGTAAAAAATACTGTAAAATAAAGAATGTCTCAACCTCAAAATCGTCAAATAAAGAATTCATCTACTTTCGACCCAACATCCTTCACGTTAACACACCAATACGTGATGAAAATTATTATTTTATTCATTTTAATTTGACTATGCGAATCGGAGTCTAAAAAGCGAAAGAGGTCAGGGGAACCAAACAGAGATGTACTCCCGTTACAAGGAAACGACCGATATGCGAGGCGAGCAAACCCGAACGAATAATCACGTTCCGAAAAACACCAAAGAAGAAGGAAAAAAAGTGACAAAAGAGAAAGAAAGTAAAATGCAGTTTTGGGTGCATCTAATTGGAAACAGTAGCGCCTTTTTCTGGGCCGCGCTCATAATCACAGAGCGGCATCTTTAAATACCATACAGCTCCCACATGCATGGTCTCATGTGTATGCTCAATAATCTTTTCTGGGTCCAGCCGCTCCGTTCGCAATTTGACTATTCCCGGGTATAACCGAGTCAATCCACAATAGAGCCCTCGTTAGCGTTCTATTATCCGACCGAAGCCACGTTTTGCATCGGAAATGGAAAATATTTTGTCGCAAAGCTACCGCAAGCTTTTTTGTGTGCGTCGCATCAAAGCGATGAGTTTTTGTCTGAAACCTACGATGAAACAAGAAATGAACGCTCGTATGATTTATTTCTAGGTTCACCGGAAGCTGTGCTCAATTATTAATTCTGTTGTTATATGCATCAGAGAGTCTCCGGACTCTAGCGATGAGGCGAGTTAGTACTTTCGACCGATTTAAAAATGCACTTACTGTTACAATCATAGAGAGGCTGATTTTTAAAAGAGAGAAAAAAGTCTTTGAATGTATAGAACCAAAAAACACCACGAAGTAAAACGCTTTACAGATGTCGCATCTTCCATTGTTTTATGGTATATTTTCGGAACTGTAAGAAAGAAATGCTTGCGTTAAACAAACCGTGTTGCAGGATTTTGCATCAAATTCCGTATTTTTATTTATCAGTGGCTAAGCCTTTTTGTGGCCCACATGTGAATGTAGGTAAATTTTTAGCTAAAAGTTTGCGATTCTTTCGACTTTTCCGATAGGTTATGTCAAATGGTTAGCGTTTCTAAAATTGCTCACTATCCTCAAAAAATTTAAGATGAAAATATATCATGAGCATTTTCAATGTGGAACCGCTTTGTATATTATGTGTTAATGAGTACGAAGCCTCTGAAAAAAGCGGCGACAAACTCTGGACCGGTATCTTTGGTCCAAAATTTTGGGGTTCAATTTGGGGAGGGCGATTGGAATGAAAAAGAAGGAATGTGATTCATGAAATTTATCCATGCGCTGTTTCACTCATGGAATCATTGCGGAAGCACTTTGGGGATGCGATCGGAAACAAAAATTTAAACATAGAGGCAATGCGCAACACCTCGCAGTGTTCAGTGGTGTAGTGTGCAATTTGGCAACGTTGTACTGTGACCATTTTAACCCATGTAAAAGGTCGAATACGAAGTTGTTCACCGAACACTCAATAGTTCGACCTTTTACATGGTTTTAAATGGACACAGTACAGCATTGCCAAACTGCACGCTACGCCGCTGCTCGCAGTGTTCAGTGGATTCATTGTAGGGTTGCGCAACCAACATTTGATGACTATGTACCCGAAAGTACACGCTCGCTTACATACGGCCAAAATTGCAATTAATCTGCAAGGGCGGAGTTTGTTTATCAAAATTTGACAAAGAAGAAATGAAACTCTGAGAGGCAAACGTGCTTCGGGCACTTCGGCCCTCTTGAGAAACTTACGGTTTCAGGAGGTATTGTTGTGCTGAGATGGTTGCATCTACAGTCTACACCGCAGTCACAAAGGCATTGTAATAGAGGATTCATAGCATGGGGAATAGAATCGGTAGAGAGTGAGAGGGGGGTTGGGGGAGGGCGGGGTGGAGAGGGAAGGGGGATCAGGGGGAAGAAGGGGGCTGAGCTGAAACATAGGACGCAAGAGGAGTGAAAACCCTCGCAAAGGTCTCCTCTATTATTCAAGGGAACAATTCAAACTTTGATTCAGAAATGAACTCCTGTCTTGAGCTATGGTATTTTAGACGCGGCAGAGAAGATTATATTGCTTCCTCAGATTTCGGTTCAATTCACTTATTAATTATTCGTTGATGCTTTTATCCCGGTAAAAACTGTTTTCTTTCACACGAGCAAAAGTTTAAGTTTGATACAATAAAAGGAAAACAATTTCCGTCTTAAATATTGATAGCCTAGTTATCCGATGAACCAGGCGAAACCTAAGAAATTTTTAAGAATATCAAACCAAAAAGGATTCTCATCAAAAAGGTACATATTATACTCACAGTAATTTTGCTCTATTTTTCATTTTTTTTTTTTTTTTTTTTTTTTTTTGTTTTTTTGAGTAAACAATTATTGAGGTCAATAAGTAAAGCCTTCTTTCAACTTCCATTATAACTTCTATTTTCTTCTCAAGAAAAAACTTTAAAGATTCTCATACTTAGGTTATGATATGACCAGTTTTAACACAAAGACATGAAAATATGCACCGAATAATTTATCATTTCTTCATTTTGCGCAACTAAAAGGAGAGGTTACAGAGGGGTTCTATGATTCAAAATTCTTACTTCAAGACTTAAATTGCATTGCACTTTGGTATTGTTGTGGATAAAATGTAACTTCCCTTTAAATATTTTTAGCCGTCACTGCTTCTTCATCACCACTCGCGGCTCGTGCAATTTGGCAACTGTGCAATTTATCCATTTAAATTTGAGTAAAACAATCGATTCTTGGGTAGGCTGTTAGCCTCCTGGAGAATCGATTGTTTTACACTCGTTTGAATGAGGGAAAAACATTGTTGCCAAAGCACAAGAGTTGCCACAGTTCAGAACACGTTCTCAATCTCTAAATAAGCATGGAAAATCGGAATTACTAAAAACGTGTCACTCGGGCAACATGTCAGATAAAGGCTCGTCAGTGTGCTTCCATTGAACTTGCGCTAGCTGTTGAAGGTAATGGGTCAGTGAAACAACTTTTTTCAAGAATGCACATTCTGTCGGATGATGTCGTTTTTACGACCGTAAAGACTGTTCGTTTGAATTAGCCAACTGAAACTAGTCGTAACATTTGCAAATAAGCACCCCATTTTAAGAGGGCGAGGTTTTTCATCTTCTTTTCTTCTGTCGTCGCCTCAATTTTCTATCTCCCCTTATTTTCCGTTGATGAAGCAAAAAGGGGCAAATGTGTCATGTGTCAATAACCGTTTGCCGGCTTGCGCCTAAAGGCAGTTTCCGGGACGATTTAATTCTCATCAGCTGGATCAATTTTGGACATTGCTAGCTAGAAGTGCGCGCTTAGAACGAACGTTAAATGCGCTCCTCTGAGGGAATCAACTTCGAGGTCGGTCTCGGAGAGATTTCCTCGAAAAAGCATAACCGTTGTATTATGAGCCCTTTCTTTTCCAGCTACCGACTTATTTATTTATTTATTTATTTATTTATTTATCTATTTATTATACTATTTATTTTCAGGCGACACGGATAAAGACGGTCGAATGCACATTGACTTCACTGCTGTCCCCGCCGTCGTTAAAAGACAGGACTTACGTTGCGTCGCGTTCAGAGATTACTAACATAAGCTAAAGAGATATGGTAGAACTGCTCAAAACTGTTAATCGACTCCTACGAAGTATGCAAACTGGCATACGATCTGGTGGACCATTTTTGTAAACAATTCTGAAAGTAACCGAAGTGCGTTCGGGTGCCAGTAAATGTATTTTGATTAAAGTTTTAGTGGTTAAATTTTTCCCTTGACATTTTCCGTTTTTGTAGACGTGTTTGTAAAGTAAAAAAATTCATAAAAGTGTGTACCTTGAATTTATTTCCACTAACAGCAGTAATAGCAATGTTTACGAAAAATGGTCCATCAGGTGGTACGCCGTATTGTATCACGGCCTATTTGAAGGCGTTTTTACGAAATATGTCGATTAATGGTTTTCTAACATGGCGGAGATAGGACTTGCCGTATCTCTTTGGCTTAGTAATCTTTGGTCGCGTTGCGGCTTCAAACCTCCGCGTAGTCCGCGTCATTAGAACATTAAAATGGATTGCCTATATATCAGAGAGATTGAGAAAAAAATCATTACTTGCAGGGAGAACATAAGTATAGTAAGTATATGATCAGATCAGAACCCAGATCAGGTCTGAGATCGAAAAAAGTATAGCAAAATATCAGTGAAAAAAGTCATTAAAAATCATCGTTGTCGGCCTTTTAAGCTTAGTTTAAAACTTTTCAGAGACATTATTGCACTGAAAAAAAAGATTGCCAGCAGCATGACAGTATGTGATCCTATGTAAGGGATAGTAAAATTGCCAGAATTCTATAGTGTTTGTACCATAGTTCTTGACAATTTTTAGGAAATTCTAGTTCAATGACCATATTCTGGTATTAATTAACACCAGCATTTTTTACTCAAAGTACATGACTCTCTGTCGTTCACATTTCGTTGTGCTTCTTGTAATATGACTAGAGTTTGGTAATGTGATTATCCTACATAGATTTTTTTTTTTTTTTTCAGTGTGGGTTTAAATTACTTGTTAAGAGAACAAGATTACTTGTTGTTGAACTTTTTGTTGGGTTTGTTGTTGCTCTTAGTGATTAAAGTTGGTGTTGAAAGTTTACAAATGACAAATGGGGCTATTGCACACTTTTGCTTTAAGCGATTTAATAGTCGATCGAGGCGTAAAAACCTCAACAAATAACGATGGCGGCACTAAAAACTTCCAAAATCCACTCCTAAACTGTGGCCGAAGGCACTAACAATGGGAGATTCCTATCTTAATTTCGTCACTCTTTCTATGTGGACAAGGATGATTCACAGAGTAATTAGTCATCAGAGTGATGATCCACATCCGATGAATGGTGCCGCAACACCTAGTGACACCGGTGTCAAATGGAAGTAGTCTCTTATTGGTCACTTCTTGATGGAGTTTAGATGGGAATCTCTCATTGTTAGTGCCTTCGGCCACCATTACGCTCGCGCAAGTAACTGCGTTTATTGAGTTTAGGAGTGGATTTTGGAAGTTTTTAGTGCCGCCAGCGTTATTTTTTTAGGTTTTTGCACCATAATCGACTATTAAATCGCTTATAGAAAAAGTGCAATAGCACCATTGGTGACAAATTTACTTTTTGATGGTCTCAGACGCAATGGTGCACTGGGTGATCCTTTTCAGCTGCGAAGTATTCATTCTCTCGATATCGCATTAATGTGTCATTGTGTCGTATCGTTTCTCACCATGTCTTGGCACCACGCATTCAGCAATGCATTAGAATCCAAAACCTTTAATCTGGGGAAGGGGGGGGGGGGTATGAAATTGGAAATTGTTGACTAAACCGCATAAAAATACTCTAATCTTTAATATTTCTCAACTGGTGGAGTCGTCACAGACTTTAGAAAACTTTCGGGTATTTTAATAATTTAGCGGTGATTCTACCGATTGAGGAAAGATCACAGATCAGAGTAAGTATTTTTGTTTATTACACAGGCATAAACTGAACTGTGTAATCTTTTCCAGACCTGTAGAATCATCAGTGATTTGAAAATGTCATTAAATATAGTACTCTAGCTCAAGGGGTCAATAAATGTATGGTACACACGGTCCTCGGCCCCAAGTCCAACCTAATTACTTCAACACACATCGGCCACCAGCCAACGGACCGCATCGGACTGTTTAAAAATGGCAAAAACACAAAACTAACCTCAAAATAGCACTTTGGGTGGGTTGAAGAGGCTCTAGACCCGCCCCAAGCAACGTAAAGTTGGGAGCGCAGTCAGCGCACCCAACATTCCGATGTGCCGTTAAAGAAATGTGAGTTTAGAATCGCCATTTTTAGGTACGACCTAAAGGCCGTTTGTACCGTACATGTATTGGGCCCTGGACGCGGCGCGACGCCAAAAAGCAAACGCGATATTCCATTCTTGAATTTTTACCTAACGTATACTGAAGAGTCGAGAGCACCCCGCGGGACCCAGCGCTTGGAGCTAAACAGTGTTGCCAGATCGAGGGTGAAAAGCCGTTTCGTCCCCATTTAAATCAATGTAAAACGTACGGCTTTTTCACCCCAATCTGGCAACACTGGAACTAAAGCGCATGCTCCATTAAATACGTACACACTTGATGAAATCGATAAATCGCATTATTGCTATTGATGCGATATAATATTAACAGTAGCGCAACGGAGAGAAATTCTTAATCTATCCCTCTCTTTTCTCCATTGAAACACTCCATTTGTTAGACAAGGATGGACAGTGAGATAAAACGCCCTTTATCTATCCTTTTTCAACTAATACATTCAAAGGGAAAATGAGAGAGAAAGAAGAGATCCTGTCCAAGGGTCATTGCGATAGAGCCCTCGTCCTCCGGTGCCCGTGCAATAAAAATGGTTTATTTTCTATCGTAATAAAAACGGACTGGCTCGCGTTCCCGTGAATGACCGAAGAATCGACATGGACACCGCGTGACCAATGCGCACCAACGACATCAACGTGTTGACTGATTCCGAGGATTCATTCATAAAATAATAAGCACTGTTTTAGCACCGATCATCTATACATTCCTTTCAACACTACTCCTCTCCCCCCCCCCGGGATCCTACTTTTAATCGCATTGATTATATCGAGTGATTAATTTTAACGATAAAAAATATTTTTTTTGTTTCTTGCTCCCTTTTTATTTTATTCGATCGAGCCTTACAAACGAATCAAAATATCAAACGTTATAAATCAGTGATTCCCAATATTTATTTTACAGAGCGTCCGGCAGCACCAAAAACTTTGTCAGGGTGTTAAGCTGTTTGGAGGTTAGGTTAAAAGTGGAGGCTATGTGAGAGGATCCAATTTAGGAATTTAATTATTAATACGCACCGTCATCATCCACAATTTTCAAATATGCTCAAATTAAGATGATTCCAGGGTCGATTAGTTCCAACTGTGGACACCACGTCGCGCTGCTCAAAAAGTCAACAGTTTTTTGTTAAATTTGACGAATTCACGCTAAAAACACAAATTTGAGAAACGTCAGCACCTGCGAGCATACTTCAGGAAGATACCCTGAAAGTTTCAGACTGAAACACTCAAAAATAAAGCCGGAAATTATGAAAAACGAAACTTCCCATAAGCCGCAATGAGTGCGAGTGAGGCAGATAGACGTATCATCACTCGCGCTCACTCTCACTCACTAAGCTTATGGCGAAACGAATTTCATAATTTGTGGCTTTAATTTTGAACCAATTTTGCTCATTTTGGGCTCAAAAAATCCATAATAAAATTTTGCAGGTGTTGACGTTATTGGATTTTGCGTTTTATCGATGGTTTCAGTTTAAAACGCCAAAAACACGACTTTTCCAAAAAGCGACTAGTGGCGCTATCCATCGGATTGAAATCTGGAAAAGTTTCGCCTGGAATCACCTTAATTATTAATACGCACCATCATCATATACAATTTTCAAATATGCTCAAATTAAGGTGATTCCGCACCTGACTCAAGTGAGATTCTGGCTCAATAGATAGCGTTACTGGTCACTTTTTGATAATAATTTGACTTTAGAAGCTTAGTTCTTTTTTCTTTTTTTTCCTGAAACATTAATCGAAAAGCCCGTCTCCAAGGCAATACCGTCTACAAATGCGTAATTATATACTACATTTTTTTTAGCCAAAATTCAATAATATTGGTCCAAAATTGACGTGAAAATCAAGCCCCAAAATGTCGGCAAAATATTAGGCTACGTAGCTAGGCGCGTTTCATTACTATGATAAAACGCCCCTACTCTACATAGCCTCATCTTTTGCTAACATTTCTGTGCTTGAATTCTCCGTCATTCTAGGATCAATTTTGTTGACAATTTACTTAAAAAATTTAGTAAAAATTACGCTGATCCAGTAGGTACGGGCGCGGGTGTGTCATGGTTTAGAATTTGTTCGGTGGACTGTTAAACAACATATTTTGTTCAACTTTGAACGACACTGATGGAATATATATATTCGGTTCCAACGCTCAAAACAGTTGGTCATTTGATGTTTGCGGTGAATTATTTCGGCTCGACACGCAACGATTGCTCTGTTTGATCAAACTGTTGGAGCGTATCAGGGCTGCCATTTGCGTACATTTTACTGAAAAAATTTAGTGCTATTTTTCAATTCACCGATGATTCCACCGGTTGAGAAAAGATTACACAGTTCAATTCAGTGCATGACTATAATAAACTAAAATACTCGCATCTGTAATCTTTTCTCAACCGGTGAAGTCGTCGATGACTTTAAAAAACTTGCGGATATTTTAATTAATCAACGGAGTTTCCACCGATTAAGGAAAGATTACAGATCAGAGAATTTTCGTGCATTACAGTCATACTCTCAACTGAGCTGTGTAATCTTTTCTCAACCGGTGGAATCATCGGCGAATAGAAAAATAGCATTGATTATACGCAAAACGGCAGCCCTGGAGCGTATATGAACCGTGTATGAACCGTGTACCCTTCCACGAATGTCCACGAGCTCAAAAAACCCGAGTGAGTAACGGAAAATGTTGAGTACCATTGTTTATGAATGCTGATGATTATAAAAGAATCCTAGTGTCTCCTGAATCACATCAATGTATCGGAGGATGAATGACGATTGTAAAACAGTCTATTAGAGAGCGTAATCCGGTTCATTCATCCGAAATCCGTCGCGTTGTCCCTACAGTTGAGTAGTATCAATAGTGCGATTCCGCACTGTGCGTAAAATAACTGTACTTTCGTTTAATTGGACTCTTTTTTATTACTCTCAAAGATGCAACAGCTTTTTGTAGAGTAGTTGTTTTTTGGGCCTCACTCAAAGTTTATTGGCTAAGAACTGCACTTTGTTGCCAAGTTGTTTCCGCACGAGTTTTTGGTGCTTCAACGTTTTGGACTCGAACGGGTTAGATCTGGAATTGAGTCCATAAATACCTTGGGGATTTTACCACTTGGAGATCTATCTCTGATTAATTATTCACTCACAATCAGAAAAATCTCGTGTTGCCGTAACAAGACATTTGTTTAGTACTTAACTGACCGGAAATTCTGGTAGCTGTAACTGGAATTGGAATTCTAATTACAGTCACCGAACGTCCGGAAACTTTAACAAAAAGTCCAGTTACTTCAACAAGAATTCCGTTCAGAGCGTTTTTATCAGCGTCAGATTCAGAATATTTCAACGATTTGTTCAAGATCAAACCAAGGCCCGTGCACGGAAAAAAAACTACGGTGAAAATAACCATACGGATACCTGATTTTGGCACCTGTTAGATGTTATAGTAATGTTAACCAGAAGTGTACTATGTTTTGACTAGGTGCTAGGTGATGTTACCTGATTGCATGTCGAATTTACTCAAAGTATCGGTAAATGTACCATACTTCTGGTCAAGTTTACCATAACATCTAGCAGGTGCCAAAATCAGGTATCCGTATGGTTATTTTCATTAATTTTTTTTTCCGTGTGCTATCTTAAGACTACCATGCTTCCTTCGATCAAAATTACGAGTGAGATATTATGAGTTTGAAGTTTTTATAAGCCTTCAATGGAAGCTTTAAAACGGAACTAAAGGTTGAATTCACACTACACAGGTATTATTGAAGCTTGGAATGAAATTATAACTGAAAGAGGTCTCTCTGCATGATAGGGGCCCAACTGCTTAACCCTTCACTGCATGGGGTTCCACCGGTGGAACAAATTCTTCAAACGCTCATATAAAATACAGGTTTTTAGATATGCCTTCGGCGCATGGTGTGTCAACGCGGGAGAAGGTATATTTTGAGCTCACACACAAAAAAAAAAAAAAAAAAAAAAATTGGCTGAAAGAAAACATCATGCAGTGAAGGGTTCGTGATCGAAATCATGTCAGGGGGAAAATTTGCCCCCGTATCCAAACTGACCACATTTTGATTATTTTTATAAAGTTTCCGGCATTGGCTTTTTGAAAAATCCAATTAAAGTAATTTTTTTTTTTTTTTTGAAAATTTAAAAAAAAAAATAAATAAAAAAAAATTCCCGCCATTTCTTATGGTGTTATATCACTTTTAAAAAACGAGTGAAAAATAGAAAAAAGAGAATTTTGACCGAAAAACCGTCAAATTATTTTTTTCACTATTTTTCCCATGTATTTGACCACCTAATACATTGAAAAATCCACATTTGCTTGAGAAAAAAAAAAATCATGCAGTGAAGGGTTAAGATGTGCTTCTTTCCAGAAATTAAAATATGGATTAATTTGGAAGAGCACTTTTTAGACGCTCAATGCCTGTAAGTTCTTCTCTCCTGATGGCACCCTTTGAAATTTATAAATTTAGTGAGAGGAAAACTCAAATGAAGTGCGTTTGATTATTTGTTGGACAAATTTTTAAACATGAGGTCGGTATATCCTAAGAAAGCGTACCCATAGATAGTGTCTCTTAGCTATAGATACAAAATCCATAACGTACCACATCTTTAAAGTATATGAAAATTGGTATCTATAAATACAGAGAGAACGTGTATACTGTGCGAGTTCATCAGTGGCGGCACGTGCAATTTGGCAACCATGCTTATTTGCTATTTAGACCGATACAAAAGTATCGATATATTGGGGGTGCAATTGCACCTCCTCAAGATCGATTGTTTTACATAGGTTTAAATGGAGAGATTGCAATGTTGCCACATTGCACGAGCCGCCACTGGATTTCATCCAAGGATAGTGCCCAAAAGGTAAACAAGTAATTGTGAAGCAAACTTTAGATTTTCAATGGTATTAATTTTCGAATAATCTTAAATACACTTATTTATAGATTACTTACACGTTCAAATAACTTCATTCGCACTCGCTCTCCGCGCGCCTTCAATATTAGAGCTTATCCACACGCATTACCATTTCGTAAGTTTTGAAATTGCTGCACCGCGGATTGAAGGCGACTCGAGGACACGTCTCGCGTAAAGTGTAATAAACCCTAAACGGGGGCGCGGGCGTGGAGTCTGACGTCGCGTTGCGTCTTTAGAATCACGAACTGAGGGATAAAAGCAGCGGCTGATGCCGCACGTTTCATTAGCCGGTGTTTAATCAACGAACTGTTAATTGCAGAAACAAAGTAGTCCACGAATCAAAATTTCATTGGAGGAATAAAATACAGTTTAAATATATAGGCTGTTTTCAATTTCAAAAAATATTTTTCTATTTTGTAAGACCACCGTGAAAATACGAGGGGCGTTCAATAAGTAAGTACCCCCCCCCCTCTAAAATCCACGAAAATGGACCAAATTTAAAAAACTTTAGATGAAAATCTTCCTTAGGATATACTGAATCCAGCTATTTAAGAATCAACGCAATCGGATAAAATGCGGCCGCACACGGGCCGCGGATGCGCGTTGCGGCGTGAGCCGCTCCCGCCGGCTCGGCCGAATTTTTAGTAGCGCGCGGCTAGAGAGGCTTCTCTTCAAACGTTCATACATTTAATCAACAACCGGGGAGGGAAAAAATCATCGGTTAAAAACATGAGTTGGGCTTACCTTATTTCTCCACATATAACTCAAGTTGCTTCTGTGGTTTCGAAGCTGCAATCATCTGCTTGGGCCCTTAGAAATTTAGTCAAAATTTCTTCTCCCCACTGCTGTTTAGCTTTCTATCACGCTAATATAGTATCCCATCTTAGGTATGGATTAATTTTATGGGGACGATTTCCCAGTGCCCATGATGTTTTTATAGAGCAGAAAAAAACTGGTCAGGATCCTTAATAATAGGCGGCCAGTTAATTCTTGGTGCCGGCAGTTATTCATTCAAAAGGGACTTCTCACTCTTCCATCCATGTATATTTTGGAGTGCATCAAGTTTGCTATTTTTAACAACATAATCACTCCTGAGAGTCTTACGCCTGCGCATTCTTACAATAGTCGACATAGAGATGTAAAAAACTCATTTGTCAGACTATCTGTAACGATGCGCAGCGTAGGATTCTCATCAGTGCAATTATTCAATGCCCTTCCTTGGGGACTTAAATCTGTCTTCAGGGATGGGGATGTTTCTAAATTTTTAAACGACTTGCTCAGCTTTCTCCTGAATAAGGCTTTTTACAGTGTGAATGAGCTCTTGGAGGCTTAATGTAATTATATTATTATTTGTAATTTCACCTTTAGAGCAATTATTCTTTTCTTTTTTGACTTGTACTTTAGCCCTTGAGGCATTATATGTATCAATTTGGAAAATAAAATAAATAAAATAAAATAAAATATTCACCTTTTCAGTTCAATGTTTCCATATCTCAAGGCGGAACTTGGTGGTGTGCATTTTGAATCTGTGGAGGAGGTCAAAAATGCTTGCAGCACTTTTTTCAAGAATCAGCCCAAGGATTTCTGCGCGCGAGGCATCAAAAAGTTGGAGTCTCGATATCAGACCTGTTTGGACCGGAAAGGTGGATATGTGGAGAAATAAGGTAAGCCCAACTCATGTTTTTAACCGATGATTTTTTTCCCTCCCCGGTTGTTGATTAAATGTATGAACGTTTGAAGAGAAGCCTCTCTAGCCGCGCGCTACTAAAAATTCGACCGAGCCGGCGGGAGCGGCTCACGCCGCAATGCGCATCCGCGGCCCGTGTGCGGCCGCATTTTATCCGATTGCGTTGATTCTTAAATAGCTGGATTCAGTATATCCTAAGGAAGATTTTCATCTGAAGTTTTTTAAATTTGGTCCATTTTCGTGGATTTTAGAGGTGGGGGATACTTACTTATTGAACGCCCCTCGTAGATAGAAAATTTTTAGTAAGTTTTAAAACCACCTGATTGGCTTTAAAACAGTTTATCGCTCCTCCTATGAAATTTAGTACTGTAGGCTACTTTGGTTTCTATAATGGGGATCTTGCAAACTTTTGCTGTAAGCAAATGAATAGTTCAATCTGATGTAAAAACCAACGAAAATAACGAAAGTCCCTCTAAGAAAGTCTGTTTAGTAACAAACTCACAAAACTGCTATAACGGCAAGATCATAATGGCGGTTCAACACAGGTACCACGGGAGATAGTGACTAATTTGTCACTTTCTCTGAACCGAAACATAGAGATATTTCTCAAATTAGATAGGAATCTTCTATGATACCTGCGTCTTTCCGCCACTAAGTCCGATTCTGAGATTGAATTCCGTGATTTTTTAGTGTGTACTCACCGTTATTTTTACAGGTTTTTTTTGTAAGAGTCAACTTTAATCCCCTGTAGCAAAATTTTGCAAGAGAGCTCGGCCCATTAGCGGTTCAAATAAAAATTGAACGTATTTAAATGAATCTGGAACTTCACTTTTTGATGCTTGGGTACTGATCGGCATGATGCCACAGACAAATAAAGAAAACTGAGTGCGAGAGAAACGTGCTGGAAAACCGAACTTTGACACATCCAGAAACGTGTCCCTCTCCCGTTTTGTCCTTAAGAATGAATGCGTTAGAAAAGGATGCAGTATATTGGAGGAGATATCCCGCTATGACGTTTTACTTTAGCCCCTGCCTCAATCCTTTTCTAACACACGGAGACAAATGAATAAAAAGAGAGAGAAAAGATAAGTTTTCTGGATGCGCCCTTGAAACCAGAGCAGAGCACCAAAGGCGGTTCACATAAACAATCTCCTATCGTTTTCCTCCTATTTGGTCCAATTAGGGTAAAGACGAGCGTATAGGGAAGGCGCAGTTGCAGCACAGAATAACATAATCAGAACGGAAACTCCCACAAGAGCCAATGGAAGCAAGTTGTGAATTTAACGGCACCAATAGGCAACGCTGTGGTCCTATATCCCAACATGGCGGACATGTATGATTTGTGTTGAAACTCATTTATTTCTGTAAATTCTGGAAAGAAATCTTAAGTTTCCACCCTCACTTTTATTCTATTGGCATTTCAGAATGAAAATTTCGCGGATCATGTCCTATATTTTTTTTTTTCGAGCGCGAATCCAGATGTAAACATCCTATATCCCAACATGGCGGACGCGAAATGAATTTGCTTCAAAATCCGACTGAGTTTCCGTTCTGGTTGTATATTATTCTGTGGTTGCAGTTCTCCATCACAGTACCGCCGCGTGCAATTTGGCAAAGTTGTATTTTGTTAATTCAAACACATTAAAAATATCGAACAATTGGGAGTTCGGTGAACACCCTTGAATTCAACCTTTCACGTGGGTTTAAATGATAAAAATGCAACGTTGCCAAATCGCTCGCTACGCCACTCGTCCATTATTCCTGCGGATTTTAAATTTTGAAAGGAGAGGAAATATGAGGAAAAGAAGGAAACTAGAGAAGAGTTAAAGAGGGAAGAAAAAAGGAAGGTGTGAAAAGGAGAAGAGTATGAATAAACAAAGTAACTCAAGACTAAAGTATCCATAGAGTATAATTGAGAATAAAATGGAATTCGCGAAGGGAAAAAAGCAATGAAGATGATGAGTGAAATCATATTTTGACTCACAAAGAAAATAAAAGTAGATTCTCTCTCCTGCTGTTTCTTCTAGAAAATCGGCAGCTGGCGGCCGTGTGTGAACGCTTGTTGCTTATACACTCTCTACAGTATCAATGGAAAAGTCAACAAATCGAAAATCAGGGTAAAGGTCGGAAAGTCGCGCGTCGCTGTCATGTCGTGACGGGACATTTTAGAAGTGTGAGGGTCAGTGGAAATTAAGTGAGTCAAGCTTTAGGACTTGCATTTTTTGAAACTTCTGTTAACTCCATTTTAATAAAAGAGTAATGAAACTTTCGGCGCGACAAAAACCCATGTGGTTGATTGACTGGTTGCAATGTATAAAATTATAAATGGCAATACTCTGCAATTCATATACCAACGTCAAAAAATAAAATTGCTAAAAAATTAAGGATCTATACTCTTAGACTATCATGTTGCCTACCGAGAAGAGAGAATTCGATTTTAATGATTCTAAAAACGGGTTATTTTTTATTTTGGTACCGAATAAAAATCCTCAAGCCCTCAGAAATCATATTTCACTTACCCTCAGAACCTCAAAAATTCTGAGAGCGCCTTCAAGACTTTTTGAGGTTTAGAGAGTAATTGAATTAAACATGCTTTCTGAGGGCTTGAGGGTTTTTTCCACTAGGGCCAAGAAATAAAGTTGCTTACTAAAAGAAAAACTTTTCCTTGATTATCAATCTAGCTACTTTGTTTCAAATTAACGATGACTTTTGTTGACTTTGAAATAAATTATCTTTAAGGTGATTCCATGACAAACTCCAGGAAATTTTAATCCGATAGATGGCGTAACTTGTCTCTGGCTCCGAAAATAGCCGTTTTTTGACGGTTTTCGGCTGTTTTCTCTGAACAATCGAATATGAGACAAAAATCGGACTGTCAGCACCTGCTTAATTTTTTGCTTGATTTTTTGAGCCATAAACGGGCCAAATTGGTTCTAAAATAAAGGCATAACTATGCAAAGAAAAAATCAAGTGTAACCTGGAGTTGTGTTAGCAAAGATTACAGGTGAAACCGAAACCTGTAATCTTTGCTGATACACTCCAAATTACACTTGATTTTTTCTTTGCATATAGTTACGCCTTTATTTTAGAACCAATTTGGCCCGTTTATGGCTCAAAAAATCAAGCAAAAAATTAAGCAGGTATTGACAATCCAATTTTCTGTCTAATATTCGTCTGTTCAGAGAAAACAGCCGAATACCGTCAAAAAACGGCTAATTTCGGAGCCAGTGACAAATAACGTCATCTATCGGATTAAAATTTCCTGGAGTTTGCCATAGAATCACCTTAATTAAAAAAAAATATTATTGATGATTCGCATTGAAAAAAAAAAACAAAACAAAATTAAGGAGGTTGGGTAGGTAATACTTTTTCAATAAAAAGAAATAAATAAAGAACAAGAAGAACGCATCCCTCTGTTCATAGAATTTTTAAGATAACTATGTCCGCCTATTCGGTCACAAGACTTTTCGTCCTGTTTTTTTTTTTTTTTGTCCACTTTTTTTCCCGTCCTTTTCTTTTCGTCCACGACATTTAGTCCTTGATAATTTGTCCTTTCAATTTTCGTCCCGAAGCACAATTGGTCCACCCATTATTTGTGTCCTCGACTGTAACGTCCGTGAGTTTTTAGTCCAATTATTTTTAGGTCCAGAGAATGTCTTATGTCCTGTAATTTTAGTCCAATGTTTTTTGTCCTAAAAAAAAAAAAGTTTGGTTCGTCCAATACACATTTCTGTTAGTTTTCGTTGGTTTAAAGGTAAAATTTATGAGTCTTTATTTCAATACCAAAGAACGTATTCAATTGGATTTTACCACTTTATTCGATACAGTAAAGTATTTCTCAGCAACTATTTTTAAAGGAAACAATCCCGCTCAACATTTTATAGTATTAGGTTCTAGATTACCAGAAAAATACAGTCAGACTTAAAATCTGAATTTCTCGAGGTTGTAGAAACAACTGTTGGTATATAGCGATGCAGCTAAATAAAAACCTTCGTTTTCACTTTGTTTTTCTGGGAATTGCATTTTCTCAAAAGATAAATTAATGAAACACCTAGCAGTAATACAATATTAATTTGTTTTTGGTGAAATTCTATTTATTCATTATGTTTCACCTGTAAACTAACGAAAAGGAGTATTGGACGAAACCACCTTTTTTTTAAGGACAAAAAGAAAATTGTACGAAAAGTACAGGACAAAAGGCATACCAAGGACATAAAAATAATTGGACTTAAAATTTAAGGACGTTGTAGTCGAGGACGAAAATAATAAAAGGGCCAATAATTCTACAGGACGAAATTTGATTGGACGAATTATCAAGGACCAATTTTCATAGGACGAAAAAAAAAGGACAAAAAATCGAGCGGACGAAATAAACGGGACGAAACGTCTGTTAACCGCCTATTCGATGTGGCAACGACGTTCCCTGTTTTTCCGCGGGGAATAGTCGAAACAATCTGGTCCATTGACACAATTCAAGGACTCACTAAACAGTAGAACGTGACGTCTTCAAAGTAACAGCTTTTAAATGATTGCCCGTGGCTATGGGCATTTACGGATTCGCTCAGAAAAAAAAGAGAGGGTTTAAGGAGGCAGTGAAGTGAGTCGGAAGAGGGGGGAATCTCGTTTAATATCTTGAATGGCGATTTAGTTCGCGGATCGCGGGAGCACATTTTTTTGGTGCTTTTCAGCATTTCCAGACGCGCTAAGTCAACGACGAGACAGCCGAACCATGGCATGGCTCCATTTCGGGAATTTCTTGAGATAAATTTTAATTGATAGTAAACTTCGGTGAGTAATCATAAAATTCTCGAGGCACGATGAAAAGACATTCGCCTTCAGGACATTGAAACAAAGAAGTCGTATCGTGCATTTTGTCAATGTTGTAATTTAATTTCTCCATTTAAACCCATTCAAAATATCGAACTATTCGGTGTTCGGTGAACTCCCTCAAATTTGACCTTTTACAAGGGTTTAAACAGACAGTATACAACGTTGCCAAATTACACGCTATATACGCCACTGCATTGAAAAACTATCATTTTCTGTAGATGCATGTTCTTTTCTTAGATTTGACCGAGTGCATGCTCAAGTGAAACTCACAAGGGGAGGCTCAGAAGTCGCCGCCTCCGATTTTGAAAACAATTGCATGAAAATGTAGCTAAAGTAAAACTATTAGACCCGTGTTTCTCACTTTTTGCCAATGGGCCTTCTTAAAGCGTCAGGAATTTTTTAAAAGTTGCCGAAATTCACGTAAAAACCCGATCGGAGAGCGTTCCGAATATTTACCAGAATTTCGGCAACTTTCAAAAAATTCCTGATACTAAGTATCGAGCTTCGATGACACCGTCTTCAACGTGGAATTTAGAAGATTAACAGAGAATTTAGTTATTATTTATTAAGATTTATCAGATCGTAAAGACAAACGAAAATGAAAATTTTATGAAATGAATATATCTCTATGGAAACTATGGCTACATATTTAAAAATTTTAAATATCCGTCATCGTAAGTCCGCATGCGGCTTTTTCCCGGGTAGACCGCATACGGGTTTCCGGTAGACCGCACTTCGCCGGTAGATCGCATACGACATGATTACCGATGCTTTAGGAAGGCCCATTGGCAAAAAGTGAGAAACACGGGTCTAATAGTTTTACTTTAGCTACATTTTCGTGCAATTGTTTTCAAAATCGGAGGTGGCGACTTCTGAGCCTCCCCTTGTCAGTGGCGTAGCCAAGAGGGGGCTGGGGGGCGGGTCCATAGGGTCTGGACCCCCCCCCCCTTGACACCAAAATTTGTCCTAAAAAAAAGGTAATTTTTTACGTTTTCAGACAAATTTTACAAAACTAGTATCTTTGGACCCCTCCCCCCCCCTTGACAATTTTCGGACCCCGGACTCCCCCCCTAGAAAAATTCCTGACTACGCCACTGAGAAAACTAAAAGCTTTCATTAACTTAAAAAGCAAAAAAAAAAACTGATCAAAAGTTTAATGAAACATATACGTATAAACATACAAACATCTTAAAAATTACCATAATCATATAAACATATTTATAAATTATTGTTTAGCATTTTTTGAGTTTGGGGAGTGGATTTCGCTTTTTCAGTGCGCTAATTGTTATTTTTGCAGGGTTTTACCCCATAAGCATCTATCAATAAGCCTGTAGCAAAAGTTTGCATCAGCTCCGAGAGGCGTAGCGTGCAATTTGACAACGTTGTAGTTTATGTCCATTTAAACTTATAATAAATATCGAACTATTGGGTGTTCGGTGAATACCTTCGTATTCGACCATTTACACGAGTTTAAATAGACAGAACGCAACGTTGTCAAATTATGCACGCTACGCAACTGACAGCTCCATTGCAAGGTTGGCAGATTTTTGAGGCTTTTGAGGAATTTCAGTGATTTCACGTCTTCCGTTTGAGATATACTGAGTACTGACCACAGTTGCAAAATTGCACGATAGGAAACCAGCCTCCTTCCATGTTGTGATTTCATTAATGTAAAATAGGCACATTTTTTGCAGTACCTGGCAACCGTGCATTAATGGTGCAACAAATGCATGACGTAAATTACGTCTAATGATAAGGGACACAACTCTTTACCACCCCCTTTCTCAAAAAAGTTCAAACAGAAAACTTATCGCAAATGAATCGACTGATATTACTGATAAAAAAAAATAAGTCGAATAATCACTGAAGGCACTTAAATTCGTTTAAATAATTTCAGACTCAGTTGACTTTTGAATTCTCTGGGCCTCTAACGTCGTTGCGTAATTTATTGTGAAACAGTGGTCATCTCAGTGTCTTTTTTATTCTGTGGAAAAGACGTCTCAATTTTAAGGTGACAGCAAAAGGTTAGTCTCATCTTGAAAACGAAATATATATTTCCAGCGATAACTCCTCAGTTGGGGGGGGGGGGGGGGGGGGGTGTTTATCTGAAAGCTGCACTGGTATTCAACCTCAGATTCCTCGATGGCAAAAACAGTCACTGTTCCCGTCACATAACCTGCAAAAAAAAAAAAAAGATGCTGGATGCTGATCCATTTTGAGCTTTTATCTAGAGCAGATGATTTGAACTTATTGTTAGTTCGATCAAAATGCGGCCTGTCGCACACGGTAGCAGCGGCGGCTGGTGCAATGTGGCAACAATGGATTTCCTCCATTTAAAACTGTGTAAAATAATCGATTACTTGGTTAGGCGTAGCGCCTCACCAAGTATCGATCTTTTTGCATACGTTTAAATGGCAAAAGTGCACGGTTGCCAGATTGCACGAGCCGCCACTGCACGGTAGCGGTAAACGATTTAAAGGTTATTTTGGATGTAATATTTTCATAAAATGCTTTCAAATGCGGGATCATAGTGGTAATGATGGAAACTACTGGGCACCTGTTTCACGGCCGTTAGTCTATAAGTCGGCATTACAGGGCTGTAATAAGCAACGCGAGTTATACATTTATCTAGAGTGGAAGTTTAATGGGTAAGCTGCGTAACCACCATGGAGGATTTTTAGGTTAGGTTTGAGGTGTAATTTTGTCCATTTATTCTCAAGGTTATAGATTAAAGAGGTATGCTCATCTGACTTCGCGCTTCAAATTCAGTGGCGCGCAGTTCAAAATCACTGCAGGCAAGATGGCCGACAAAAGCAGGAAACGTATACTCTTTGCAGAAAACATTGGGTTGTTTTCTGCTTTCCTGCAGAGGGCAGTCCAATGTCTTCTGCAAAGAGTATACGTTTTCTGCTTTTGTCGGTCATCTTGCCTGCAGTAATTTTGAACTGCGCGCCACTGAATTTGAGGCGCCAAGTCAGATGAGCATACCTCTTTAATCTATAGCCTTGATTTATTCCCATGTATTTTGATTTAGGCGCACAGTGGATCGAACTAGTTCCATAGTCTCCATTTGTCGCTCATCAAAATACATGGGAGTAAACAACGAACTATAACTTTAGAGTGGCAGCAGCTGGCAGCGGATTGGTCCACCTTGTGCCTCACAGGGTAGAAGGGATCCCGGGAAAAAGCTAATTTGGACGGCAGATTCCAAGGTTTGAGGTTAAATTTTGTAGGTCGTTTTCGGCGATGCGATGCCCGAGTTTGTTTACAAAACGACCGGAAACGACCTACAAAATTTAAACTCAAAATCTATTTTTACGGCAAGATGGTGGCGCCCTAGGCGACAATAGTGAACCAGTGGAACGTTCCTTGATTTGCCTTTCTAAAGTTATAGCTCGTTGGGAGTAAATTGACAAAATTATTCCTCAATCCTAACCTAAAAATCCTCCATGGTGGTTACGCAGGTTAACGGGTTACCCGTTAGACTGCTACTCTAGATAAATGTATAGGTATGTGTATAGCTCGTTGGTAACAAGATATGTTGAGAAGAGACGAAAAGCACCCAAACCAATGCATACGCGTGATAAATTGCAACATTTTCTAAGGACAGTTGTGCTTCCCATTTAAATCCTGCTCTAATTTTTAGCCGAGAAAAACGCTACCCTTGTTGATCGACTGGTATGGGCATCCCCTGCAGCTGCACTCCTCGCCCCAAATCCAGTTGGACCCTCGGAAACGATCAAAGTTATTTTCAGCTGTTTTTTGCGTCTCCTGAAAAATAGAGCAAAAGCGCTTACGACATTTTGCCCGTCAGATGACATAATCAGGCTACTGGATTTGTAAATAAAGATAAATGAACACCTCTCCTTCCCAAATGCGTTCTATTTACAAGCAAATCAATGGTTCGCTCTATGAAAGTGCTGTCCTTGCTTGTAAATTGGCCCCTTTGACTTCTAGAGTTAGGTCAGAGTGCAATTTAGGGCATCCGAGTTATTGTTCTTTGCTGGGACGGCTCGTGTCATTTGAACCTATGCAAAAGTATCGTTTTCTCAGGGATTTAGCGCATCCCCTGACTATCGAGTATTTTACGTAGGTTTAAATCATTTAATGGAGAGAATCTGTTGTTGCAACCTTGCACGAGCCGCCACCGGCACTTTTTGATTTAAATGAAATAATAACCTGAAAACAGATATATATTCAGATGAAATTTTCACATTGCGATTTTAAACATGGTGAACGAGAATATACTCATTGGTTTTTTCCTCCTGTGTCCTCTGCGATTTGCAGAGAAACGATTAATTATGTCGTTCATTTAAACGCACGCTCACCATTTTTTAAAATCGCAAATATTTGCAAAATATCTTGAATGATAAAAAAACTAGAGAGCCTCAGTTTTCTTTTGACGCTACAGAAAATTAAGTATTCTCTCAAGTATACCATGCAAAAATTTCATCTGAACCCATGAATCACTAGTTTTTTCCTCTTGCGCCGTTTCCGCGATTCGTCGGCTAATATATGACGTGTTGGTGTTCCGTCTCCGCTAAAGTTAATAACTTTGAACCCACCCACCAGCCCCCCCCCCTTGATGATGCACAAAGGCGGATCTAACTATTTGGCATACGTGCATCATTCCTATTTAAATGCATGAGAAACAATCTATTATTAAAAGGGCCATAGCCCCCTCAAGAATCGATTGTTTCTCATACGTTCAAATGTGATGAATTCATGGTTGCCAAATTACTGGATCCGCCCATGATTATGCATTTTGGTCATAGATGATGACCGTTTATGCCTCACTCGTCAATCTTAGTACCATTTCCGACGATCAGCCAATCGATGGTTTTAGTGCAAAGTAAAGAGATAGTTTAACTATCTCACTCACTCTCCCGTGACCCCCATGTAAATCCATCTCTTTCTAGTTTCGAAATTCGTATACAGGGCCTTGTTTTACGACATATTATTAACAAAATCGCATTAAAATGCCTCGAGGAATTCAAAGCTGCCATAAAAGTTAACATAATAAGTCTCTATATACGATTTTTGAAATTTGAGTGAGATGGCAGTACATGGGGATCACGTGAGAGCGAGAGAGACAAACTGGCTTTGTTAAGAACGCTCATCACTGGCAGTCGCCATTACTGAAACCCTCTATTTCATTTTTGGAGGTTTTCGGGCGCTATAGATTGCTGAAATTACACACTGTGGGACGGTTCAAGTCCCAAGCCAAGAAGATCTCAAGGACAGTTTTTCGTAGTTGCATCCTTAACCCTTAACTGCAGATGAGCCCAGATCTGGAACAATTACTTTGAAGCCTTATCTAAAAGTAGGGGACTTGAGTTGTACTGTTGCTGCATGGTGGGTCACATGTGGAACAGATACTAAACGAGTAAGAATTGTCGATTTTGTCCTAGAGCGCGCAGCACAGGATAGAGAACGTGCAGAGTGGTTGAAAATAGCTTACTGAAAATCTGATAGAGATTTTCCGATTTTCATTGTTATGTTTGGGAGTAACGCAGGGGTACCATATACAAAAAAAAACAACTATTGAAACTTACTAACTTATTTTTTACTACTTTAATTTTTTTTTTTTTTTTTTAGCCTGGAAACTTTATTTTCAGTTGCATGGATACCTAAATGCGGGTAAGGCCTTATTTGGAACAATTAATATTCAGGCTCTTTACCATTGAAATATAATGGAAAGAATTTTTTCACTATTTTTCCCTGTCTCAAGGATCAAAATTGTACTGAAAAAAAAAAAATATTTTATTGAAAAAAAAAAATCATGCAGTAAAGGGTTAAACTTTAAAAAAAAAAAAAAAAAAAAAAAAAAAAAAACTCCTCTTTTTGTCTCCAGGAAAAAGCCAAGAGTTGCAGGCTGAAAACAACGCAGATCATCCAAGAGGAAGACAAAACAAAATTATCGAACCATGTTACTTTTGGTGAAAGGTGATCTCTCGGCGGAGGAATGCCGAGTCTACGGCATGGACATCGAGAAAGAAATCCAGGGACTCATCAAAGCATTCGAGGGCAATACCCGTGGCTACGAAAATCACACGAAGGTCCAAAGGAACGCACTGGACGTCATGAACAGGCTTTCCTCACTATACGGTTACGCGCCTGTCACGTGCATGATAGATCCCAAAGACAACACTTACGTCTGGACGATGAGTCGTGGCGTCATTGAATTGGAAGATCCAAAAATGGACTCGCGTTTAAAACATTAAATGTATCTTTAGTTAACTAACTTTGATACTTTAGACAGACGAGCTTTAGTTTTTTTGGATATTGTAACACGATCGTTTCCTTACTTAATAATGTAAGATATAACATCTTGGTGCGTTGACTTTCATATTGATTTGTTCTCATTGATATTTCTTAAAAAATAAAAACCCTCTCATAGAAAACTCTTAATTCTCAGGGTTTCATCTTAGTACCCCCACCCCTTCGTTTCATAAGAGAATTTTTGAATTTTTCAAATCAAAGGAGACCAATAATAGAGAGTTGGCTTAAGGCTTGCGCGGGCTGTACAGTGTACATGACGGTCATTAAAACGGCATTCGTCGAAAACAATCATAGGTCCAGTGAAATTTGGCAACAATGTTTTGCCTCCATTTGTTTTTATGTCAAACAATCGATTGATGGTGAAGTGCTGCTTCACTCTCGAATTTAATCGATTATTTTACGAAAAATCAAATAAAGGGAAGAAGTTAAGAAGCTGAGTTCTTCGAGCCCTGAACATATTTAGACCTAGGCCTGCGCGCGATGTTCGATGCATCGATCGAAGTTTCGATGTTTTCCTGTCATCGAATGGATCCGATGCTAATGTTGATGTCAATCGATACATCGAAACTCTTTATTTATCGATATTTTGACTAAAAACAGATCGAAGGGTCATATTTTCTTCTTGAACCATCTAAAAAAAACGTAAAAAAGTATCATGATTTCCTGTGATTTCTAATTTTTGACTTGATAAAATTTATTTCGATGCATCGATAAAATTTCGACCTTGTTTGGACATCGAACTTCGCTGCGGAAAACTAAACATCTATCGCACAGGCCTATACTTATAGACCCACTTTACTTGTATCGAGTCTCTTCCAACAGCTTCCATCGCTTTATTATACATATACACACGCACGGTTCTCTATTTGCTCCGATGAAGCATAAGCATTTATTTCTTATAGCGCCTTCATTACATGACGGATACAATATGAGTTACTTCCCGCGTTGACACGCTTGTTGCCTGCTCTCAATTTTCAAGGCGATTCTGACTCGCGGCGACTCCAGTTTGTGTTATTTTGTTGCAGCTGTTTTTTTTTTTTCAGCGTCGTCTAATCATTCCTCGGCTACATAAACGAAACAAAATATGGTTTGGAAAAGTCAGACAACTTTCTCTACCAAAACTAACAAACGCTGCAGGTTATGTTTAGCTCTTTTGCTCGTTTAGAGCCATAAACATACATACTTTAAAGCTTGTCTCAACGCTTTCTTACCATGAAGAGCTCAGAAGTCTCACCACAGAATAATACAACCAGAACGGAAACTCTGTCGAATTTTGAGGCAAATTCATTTCGCGTCAGCCATGTTGGGATGTGGATGTTTACATCTGGATTTGCGAGCGAAAAAAAAATATAGGACATGACCCGCGAAATTTTCATTCTGAAATGTCAATAGAGTAAAAGTAAGGCCGGAAACAAAAGATATATTTCTTTCCAGAATTTACAGAAATAAATGAGTTTCAATACAAATCGCACACGTCCGCCATGTTGGGATATAGGACCACAGCGTTGCCTATTGGTGCCGTTAAATTCCAAACTTGATTCCATTGGCTCTTATGGGAGTTTCCGTTCTGATTGTATTATTCTATGGTCTCACGTCTGCCTTTGACCCCTTAAAATTTTGCTTTGAGAGGAGGGTGTATAAAATCCGGTATCTTTTAATTCTAGCTAGCAGAGCGATTTTGAGACTTCTGAGCACTTCATCGTACTGAGAGAACAATTTTTTAGCTCAAACTTATAAAGACTGTTACTTTACATTTCCATGATGCTGTACAAGTTTCTATAATTCTATCCTTCTCTCATTCTCATACTCAACAACCCTGATCTGGTTGGGATTTTTTCGACAGCATATTTTATTTAAAGTAATGCCCTCAACATTTTACGAGCTCCTGATCCCCTGATTCTGGACACCCTCTTAAAACATTGCCAAAATATTTTGTTTAGAGCGTAATCTTATCTCAGTGGACTTATTATTCTAAGAAAATTGGGTTCCCTGTCAAAAATATTTTATTATAAGTAAGTATGTATATTAAATTCTCAATTTTGCGTGTTCTCTTCAATAATTTAGTCACAGTCTACTGGTCACTTTGGGTAGACTTTTATTTTTGAGAGGACAAACACTGTCCCCTATTTTTCGGCGGCTAGAGAAAAATATTTCCCCCGCTTTCACGCGTGGGGGGGGGGCGTCCCTCTCACCTCGGATCCTGCTCAGTACGAAACTTTCAGGAGACTGCTGCCTTTCAAACCATTTTTATTGAAACAGACAGTACCGCGAACTGGTCAACTTATCTTTTGTACTCCCACTCGACAATTAAATTTGTGTGGCATTCACGAATTCGGAATAACTGACTTTAGATTTAAATTCTGCTCCACGTGCTCAGAAAAATGATACCTAGTGGTGGCTCAGTATGTAATTTCTCAAAGATTTTGGCATAGGTATACCTGATTGAGTGATGTTAGTAAGCCGTAATCTTACGAAAATTTCACAATGATTCGCCATTAAGTATCATTTTTCTGAGCACGTGGAGCAGAATTAAAATTATAGTCAGTGATTCAAAATTCGCGAATGCCGCAAAAATTTAATTACGAGTGGGTATTCAAGGGACTATCTATAATGATTTGTCGATTCTCGGTATTGTTTCAATAAAATTACTGTTTCATTAAAAGGGTTTGAAAGGCGCCGGCCGGTCTCCTGAACGAACGCAGCGGCCGAGGACTGAGCCGCTATGTTGCAATATAGTGCGTTTATGACTTAAGAGGTGTCTCCACCTGCGAATGTAAAAGCGCGAATAAACTGATTGAGCCAATGAGATTCTTTCTTGTCAATACATCGAACTCGACCTATCGACTTCAAGGCAGCTCATTGGCTCAATCAGTTTATTCGCGCTTTTAAATTCGCGGTGGAGGCACCCCTTTACCATCGGACTTCTTCTCCCAGAGTATAAGACCGAGGTCAGTCCTCGAGTCAGCTGGATACCCATCCTCCCCCCTCACATGTGCATGGGAAACTCCCCGCCCTACGCTGCTGACGATGGCTCCCCCGTCCCGCCCCGAGCCACATATTCCCTTATCTCTCCCACTCCTCATCCCTATCGTTGGACTGGACTGTAGTTACCGTTACCACACCCCTCAACCTCAAATCCTCTCCCTGAGTCCTAGTGACTCCCCCACTCTCGCTAATCTTGTAGGCTTCGAGCAACCGATTTTAACACGTGTGCGGCCATAACCAGTTGTGTGTCAGCACAAGTTCAGCACTTTCCTTCCTTTATGGTTCAGCAGCTGAGCAGTGAGCGCAGTGAGCACTGAGCAGCAACAGGCACACACTCTCTCGGAGTTTTCTTTTAAAGGGTCAAGTTCAAGTTTGATCTCGTTTTAGGCGCACCGTTGGCACAACGTGCGCCTATTGAAATCGCCCTGATACTCAATAGAGTATACTACGCCCCCTTGTGATCAAATGGCGAAATGAGCTTTTTTGATGTCGTGAAATTTAGGTTGTGTCCTGTGTTTTTTTTATGCTAATTTCATATGAAAAGTTAATGTTCTCCCAGCCACGACTGAATTCTGAGTTGGTTGGGAGTAATTTCATGTTCATCGATTGACGTTTTTTTAAAGTTATTCTATGTCAAAAATTTCCAACCTCACTTTTTGATTATTTCAAATTGTCCCGGTATATATTCTAGGTGATCAAGAGAACCAATCATTTGCCGTTCTGAATGTTTGTTTTTTTGCATGTAAATGCAATTATTATAATTAATTATAGCGTGTGGTCAAACGCAAAACGGAAAGTCCCTACAGCAAGAACTCTGAAGATTCCTTATCTCAATACTCAGAATTCTCATTTAATTACCAAAAATTACTGCGCATCGAAGAGGATCTCTTATTATTCAGCCCTGATGTCATTGTTTCCATAGTGGTCCCTGCCCTAACCTCCTCCATATTTCCTATCAACTTTCAGCCATTTGTTTACGCTCAACGTAATAAAATTACTCTGCTTGCGTTTATAGTAGCTATGACTCGTGAATTGGTAAGAGTTCAAAGGTTCAACAATGGGACCTCTGAATAGTGTGATGTGCTGATTTGCTTTATTTTTCCATCATATGTTGTTATTGTATGTGAAATTTCTTAGTCCTATTCAGAACGAAACAAGAAAATGCGTCTTATTTCTCTACCTCTATTTTTTTGGTTTTGAGGGTCCTAAAGGAAGTCAGCCCTCTTTAAATTTTTAAAGGAATGTGCTTTGCGGTCAAATTTTCTGACATTTTATTTAGTCTGGCAACTCCCGTCAAATGACCTAGCGCTTCAAGGCATCATTTATTCAATGCAGTTATTTCGCTCTTTCTCTATTTACAAGTAAATTTCTAGTACTCCAGGAACTTCCTGATTTCTTATGCTACCTTATGCTACATCTGTTGTACTACCTATGTTGATTTAAGCTGTCACTCTCCTTATATGTCTCAAAGTATCTTGAAACACTCAAACTGGTTCCTTAATCATATAGTTTGGTAGTCTGCTAACCTTTGACAGTCACCTATTTTGTCGGAGATCCTCATCAGTCATGCCTAAAAGTTTAGCGCTTAGACTTTTGTACAAAATTGAGATTGCGACTCACAATTTGGTGACAGTTAAGTTAGCGTCATATGATGAAATATTAATCAGCGCTCCATTTCTTTCTGAAATTTGTGTTATCGAGTCAATTTCTTCTGAAAATTATGTCAGCGTACGTGCTGTTTTTACTTTCTCACTCTAATGAAATTAGAAAAATTGAGAAAGTATTGCGATGGCGCAGAGATTTTCAAGGTATTTTGTTGCGATAGCTGGCCTCTCACGACAAAATCAATCATGATTTATTCAAAGTAATGGCCTCTTATCATGTCTAATACCATCCATAAGAACATCCTTCCATCATACTTTCATATTTCTTAACCCTTTTAAGTATTTTACTTAGAGAGATTTATGCAAAAAAAATCTGCGGCGTCTGTCTGTCAGTCCGTCAGTCCGGCTGTCCGTCAGTCCGTCAGTCCATACCTAGGCATAACTTTTGAACCATTGATTCTTATGCATCCAGATTTTGCACAGTTATTGCTTTTTAGATTCTCTAGAGTTACTTTTTTTGTTTTTTTGAAATTTTAACTTTTAGGGCAGTTATGGGGAAAAAATTATTTTCATTAAAATCAATGGTAAAATGGATAAAAATGAATAAAATTGGAATAATTCAAGTTTGGCTCAATCAATTTTGATGAAAGTTAGCAAAAAAAAATCTTTTTTCAGCCTACTAAAGAATAAACCACTTATGGTTCCTTTATTTATTCCTTAAAACTGTTTAAAAAATCAAAATAAACGCGCTCGAGCCAAAAAATAGAATTATCGTGAGAAATCAATCTTAAAACTTGGAGTCAATCAATAATGGCTCCATGAATTTTGATAAAACTTTGTACACACAATCTATTATCAATAAACTTAAATATTTTCCTCTCTGTATCACCAAAAACAACCGATAAAACCACTTCAAGAGGTAATATAAGTGTGATTGAGCAAAAAATTTGGGATTAAGAGCAAATAAAAATATAATCCTATTATTTTGGATAGTTCAGGTTTGGTTCAATCAATTTTGATGAAAGTTAGCAAAAAAAATCTACATCCAGCCTACTATAAAATAAACTACTTGTAGTTACAATATTCAACCCTCAAAACTGTTGAAAAAATCAAAGTAGGTGCGCTCGAGCCAAAAAATGGAATTATCGTGAGAAATTAAGTCATCTTAAAACTTGGAGTCAATCAATAATGGCTGGATGATTTTCATGAAACATTTTACACACAATCTACTATCAAAGTACTAACATATTTTCCTCTCTTGATCACCATACACAACCGATTAGACCTTTTCAAGAGGCAATATAGGTGCGATTGAGAAAAAAATATGGGTATATAAGCAAATAAAAACATAATCTTATTATTTCGGATAATTCAGGTTTGGTCCAATGAATTTTGACAAAATCTGGCAAATAAAATCTACAATTAGTTTACAAAAGAAAGTAGCCCTTACATTTACAATAGACAACCTTTAAGAGAGTTTAAAAAATCAAAATAGCGTGTTCGACCAAAAAAAAGAATTGAAGTGAGGAATTAATTTTAAGCTTGGAGTCCATCATTAGGTAATGGGATGGATTTTGACAAAACTTTGCACAAACATAATGTGTTAAAAAAATACACTAATCACTGCACTGTGTGCTCTAAAATATTTTTCTGGTACAGTCCTCATAAAAACCTTAAGACCGTTTTGAGGGGCAATATAGGTACGATCGAGCAAAAATCTTTTGAAACTAATTGTAAGCAAATATTAAGACAAACATAATATATTTGGAATAAGTAATTCAAGTATGACTCAATTAAGTTCGATGCAAATTACATAGTTTGCAACCAGCCTAGGCAGACATTTCTTTAGAATAGAAATTATGGCTCTCAATTAGCCTTCAAATAACAAAATAGGCAACTATTCCTACAGCTTCTCTACAAGATTGCAAACTCTTCGAATTGAAGGCAGAATTATGTCCGGAGGTGAAAATATTTGAGCTTTGCGGGGGGTATGGGGGTCTCCCCCAGAATTTTTTAGGGGGTTAGGGGGTCTCCTCCAGAATTCTTTAGGGGGGTCTGGGGGTCTCCCCCAGATAAAAATGGTGTGAGAAAGTGTTCGTAGGGTATTCCCTACAGTTTATTTACTGAAACTTGAGTGAGCGCACAGTTTTGAGCAAAAACATCTTCAAACGCTATAAGAAAAAAAGAAAACAATACGTCATTGGAGAAGATGCGGAAATTGAGTGAGCGGCTATACTTTTGCTGAAAATTAAAGTCGTGCACCACAATTTGGTGAAAATTAAGTTATCGCGCTTTGTTTTTGTTGCAAAATGACTCAACGCGCCATGTCTTTCTGAAAATTGTGTAATCTCATCAAATTCTTCTAAAAATTATGTCAGCGCATCGGTTTTTACTGATACTGAGGTGAGAGCGCTAATTTGAGCCAAAAATATTTTTAACGCTAATAATCAGAATTAGAGACTGATTAGGTGTGTTGAGGTTGGATCAGTCATGCCTAAAAGTCTAACGCTTAGACTTTTGCACAAAATTGAGTTTGCGCCTCACAATTTGGTTACAATTAGGTTAGCGTCACATGATGAGAAATGAGTCAGCGCTCCATTTCTTTCTGAAATTTGTGTTACCGAGTCAATTTCCTCTGAAAATTATGTCAGCGTACGTGCTGTTTTTTACTGAAACTTGAGTGAGCGCACAGTTTTGAGCAAAAATATCTTCAAACGCTGTAAGAAAAGAAGAAAACAAGACGGAATTGGAGAAAATGGGGAAATTGAGTGAGCGGCTATACTTTTGCTGAAAATTAAAGTCGTGCACCACAATTTGGTGAAAATTAAGTTAAATTGTGTCAGCGGGTCAATGTCTTCTTAAAATGGGGAGGCATTATGCAATACATTTATTAAAATTGTTTTGTGAGTATTTGATTGTTCATTACGTACGTTTAGTGATGTGCAGTAGGAAATTCGAAGGGTTTGTTCAATGATTGTCTGTAGTGGTCCTACCCCCCCTCTCCCCCCAAATCGCCGCACACAGGTTCGGACCCTAACTTTTGCTGGACAATTTTTTTTGAGATGTTGGAAAATTCAAAGGGATTGTTCTAAGATTGTCCGGAGTGGTTCTACACCCCCCCACACTCGCCGCACACAGGTTCGGACCCTAACTTTTGCTGGACAATTTTTTTTGAGTTGTTGGAAAATTCAAAGATTTGTTCTAAGATTGTCCGTAGTGGTTCTACATCCCCTCCCTCCTCCACGCGCCGCACACAGGTTCGGACCAAAACTTTTGCTGGACAATTTTTTTGAGTTGTTAGAAAATTCGAAGGGATTGTCCTAAGATTGTCCGTTGTGGTTCTCCCCCTCCTACACTCGCCGCACACAGGTTCGTACCCTACCTTTTGCTGGACAATTTTTTTGAGTTGTTCGAAAATTCGAAGGGATTGTCCTAAGATTGTCCGTAGTGGTTCTCCCCCCTCCTACACTCGCCGCACACAGGTTCGGACCCTAACTTTTGCTGGACAATTTTTTTTTGATGTTGGAAAACTCGAAGGGTTTGAGATTGTCCGTAGTGCCCCCCCCCCCCCCCACCCGCCGCATACAGGTTCGAACTTGAACTTTTGCTGTAAAATTGTTTTTGAGATGGTGGAAAATTCGAAGGGATTGTTCTAAGATTGTCTGTAGGGGTTCTACACCCCCTCACTCGCCGCACACAGGTTCGGACTCTCACTTTTGCTGCACAATTTTTCTGAGGTGGTGGAATATTCGAAGGGTTTGTCCCGTATAAGATCGTATGCAGTGGTCCTAACCCCTACCCACTCGCCGCATCCAGGTTCGGACCCGGTTTTTTGCTGGACACATTATTTTTGAGATGGTGGAAATGGAATTTGACTTATGAGGACCAAATTTGCTCAAGGTGCGCCTTCTCTGACACTGTAGTGTCAGAACTATCTGCTTGTTTATAATTGACTTGGTCTTTTTTTTATTTAACATTACGTCATTGTGTCGTGGGAGTGAAATAAATATCGAAGCATTACGTTCAAAACTCGAGCCATAAGAAACTGGTCAAATAAAATTAATTTTTTTGCTCGTAATTCGTTTAAATTAGATTGCTATTATTTTGTAATTTTGCTGATCGCTCGCAATTTCTCTCAACCTATCTTTTCTTAAATCACTGAAACTTTGAGGGTAAATGCGTCCAACTATCTATTCCATGACTATATCATTTTGATTCTGGTTGATGTTATCGCGTTTATTTAGTGCTCGTTTTGAGAGTTCGGAAACTAGAGATTGGAGTTTTCTGTGATCGACACTCACCAAATCCTTTCCGGTAAGTTCTGTCCAAGATTTGTCCAGCAGGGTGGTTATGAACGATTGTATCGTAATGATATCGAGTCGATGATCGAGTACGTGTTATCTTCCGATAGGTTTCATTCAGATAGAAATCCCTCCCATCTCTACGGAAATGGGTCTGTTGCAAACTTTTGCTACAGCGCTATAGAGGGTATAATCTAATGTAAAATCGCCTGAAATGTCCAATGGTGGCATCAGAAAGCCATGAAATGCATTAATAAACTCACAAGAGGCGTTTAATGAAATCCAAGATGGCGGCAAAACATCGAGCAATCTGTATGCATGCACCACGAACATTCAAGGATAGCCAACCTCACAATATCCATCACAACCAATCAACGTAAACAAATACATAACCTCAGCCTCCAGTGAGGTTGTCAAGGTTGGCAATCCTTGGATGATCACGGTGCATACATTCAGATTCCTTGATATTTTGCCGCCATCTTGGATTTCAATAAACGCCTCTTGTGAGTTTAATATTAATATTGTATTTCATGACTTTATGATGCCACCAATGGATTTTTCAGGCGATTTTACATTGGATTAAACACATATTGTCGCTGTAGCAAAAGTTTGCAACAGATCCATTTGCAAATGACTCCTGAGCTATCGGAGAACCCGCAGAGATGAGAGGGTTTCTATTGGAATGAAATCTTTCGGAATAACGCCACCCTGGAGAACCCGCAGAGATGAGATGGTTTCTATTGGAATGAAATCTTTCAAAATAACGCCACCCTTAAGAATAGCATGTGCTCTCACGGAGAACTCTAGAGGCAAAAACGAAGAAGAAAAAAACATAGAATGATTATTTGTCAAATTTAGCGAGTATGTTAAAATAGTTTTTAATTTCAGAAACGAATGTGCACAGATTGTGTTTTTCCCCAGCCTAGATTGTTACTAAGGAAAGACATCAGAGCCACTACGGACTTCAAGAGTTTTCAGAGCTCAAATGCATGAGAAGCCAAAAAAAAAAGATTAGTTCATCGGTTTCTTGACCCCTCCCCCTTGTAAGACCTGAAAATGACGACCTTGCCTTTACCGATCAAATTTCTTATTTTTTTTTGGCCAAAAGTCATAAAGTTAGCAGTTAGGTAAGTACCAAATGCCATGGTATTGTAGCTATCTTCTCATGTTTTGATACTTGCTCATTTAACTCCTCACTTGTCGTTATCAAACATTCATTGTTTAGCTCAGCAGTCCTTTTTTACCGGATGGTTATGTTTATTATTAATAAATCTGTGCGTTAATTTTTATATTAAAAAATTTGTTGGAAGCTTTTCCTACTATTTTTTTAAAAATTAGTACTGCGTCCCACGTCACTTCTGATGAGGGTTGACAAGAGTTTAACTGAATTTTATGTAATCCCAAGTCACCATGGGGGCGTAGTGACTTGGGACAAAGCATAAAAAAATGGAAAAAATATTTAAGACTAATATTAATGCATTTCAATGGTCGAGAATTACTATATTCAAGTAGCCTTCAGACTATTCAAACAAACAAAAGTCAACAACTATTGGAATTCTGAAAGTTATGACCTTCAAACAGTGGCGGACCCAGAGAATTTTTCTGGGGGAAAAGGGGGTGGGGGTGGGGGTGGGGGGGCACGCCTGTGAAATTTTCAAATTTGAAGCGTAGCATAGTGGAGCGAATCCATGGGAGGATCAGACAAGGAATATACATATCACTAAAAATACAATTTTTACCGTCAAAAAACAAACTATAAAGGGTGGCCATTAAAGGAAACTTTACAATAACTCCTATGAAATCACTTTCAAACTTCTACGGTTCGTATTAAAAAAGATAAACAGATTTAAAGTTGTGATGCTATGTCCAGTCCGGACCCATCGACTCGCTCCACTGTGCGTCGGTGGAAGCAATTTTGGGCTATTTTCTGTTGAAAAAAGGCGAAATTTGAGGCTCCTGGGGGGGGGGGGGGCACGTGCCCCCTCTCGTGGATCCGCTACTGCCTTTAAAAGTTCAAAAGTATCCCAAGTTACCCCACCTGACGGTACTCGATACCATTACGATAAAGTTGTTCATTATCAGCCTGCATGGCCTTATTTAAATCTGTGTTTTTTTTGCAACTTATACTGAACAATGTGGATTATCTAACTGAGACAGAGGGAAGGAAATGAGCTAAAAGTCCTATAATTTCCCTGTGAAAACTTTGCCAATTTTAAAAGCTGATGCGGTGCATGGTAGTTCTGTTGGGTCAAAAATACGTAGAGGTGCAAATTTTGGAGCAACACTGGCACGGATTTGAGTTGGTAAATGGGCTTGTGGGTCTGGAACTCCATCTGCCATGATGGATTTTGGTCGGATTATAATGTGGGTGTGGCTGGATGTGATTCGTATTAAAAAGATAGATAAGATCTGTATTGAGAAGGATGAATAGGCCTGATAAGAGGAGGATGGTTACAGTGGCTTGGCCGGGGGGGGGGGCGCTCCGGGCATCAAGTCTTTGGGGGCATCATTTTCTACAGTTACAGGTCAAAAGAAAAGAGGAAAATAGAGGAAAGGAAAAGAAAACAAAGGAAAAATAACAGGGATAAAATTAATAAGAAGTTAAAACCCCTTTCTTTCCCCCTTTTATTTTTTTTAATTTTAAGAAAAAATAATACCTATTTATTGTTTAAGAATGCCAAGAAATTAAAAAAAAAAAATATTGATACCCTCCTCTACTTTTTCCTCTCGATACTTCGATACAAAGAAAATATGTCTTTATTGCCCGATTTCGCAACGATCGATATCTCTTGAAACTAGAAATATTCTTATTGTTGGTTCCGCTCTCCTACACTTCTTCCAAAAATGATGCCCCCCCCCCCCCCGAGTTCGAATGGGTCTGTTGCACACTTCGGCTACAGCGTTTTAAAGTATCTATTCCTATGTAAAAAGCCGAGAAAATAACAATCGCAGCATCAGAAAACACTAAAATTCAGTATTAAACTCACAAATTGCGAAAAACACTAGACACTATTCACCCCTGTATCTTTCCACCACGTGCACGATATTTCGCGAAATTATAGCGCGGCACATTCAAATAATCACGGCCGACTGTCACCACAGCTGACTTAATAAACAAATAAACAATAAACACTGACGGCGTCTGTTCGAATTCTTACGTTTCAATATCCTCAATTCCTCACAAAAGGTTGTGAAAGGTACGGAGACCGATATTTGTGTTGAAAACTTATCAAAATGGAACAATAACTCACAGGAGATCCAAGGATGATTCCAACTTCGATCATCATGCTTGGAACTCCTGTAAGTTATTGTTTCATTTTGATAAGTTTTCGACACAAATATCGGTCTCCGTACCTTTCACAACCTTTTGTGAGGAATTGAGGATATTGAAACGTAAGAATTCGAACAGACGCCGTCAGTGTTTATTGTTTATTTGTTTATGAAGTCAGTTGTGATGACAGTCGGCCGTGATTATTTGAATGTGCCGCGCTAATTTCGCGAAATATCGTGCACGTGGTGGAAAGATACAGGGGTGAATAGTGTCTAGGGTTTTTCGCAAGTTGTGAGTTTAATACTGAATTTTAGTGTTTTCTGATGCTGCGATTGTTATTTTCTCGGCTTTTTACATAGGAATTGATACTTTAAAACGCTGCAGCCGAAGTGTGCAACAGACCCATTCTCACATTTTTTTTTCTAAGCAAAACGCTTAGATAAAAAGCTCAATTATGTTCTTACGCAAACAATCAGAAAAAGAGAAATGGAAGTAGAATTAAGTTTTGAGCCTTGGGTGGGGGGGGGGGGGGTTGAAATTCCGAACGTTTATCGATGTAATATCTGGCTTGCGATTACGGGGGGGGGCATATATTTCAACTTCCGCCCCGGGCATCAAAATCTCTGGCTAAGCCCCTGGATAGTTAGGATGGACAGTTAAGAATTTACGAAGTACGATTTTCTGTTAGATGAATTGGAATAGGATGTATTTATACTTGCTAAAACTCGTGAATTCGATGGATCCTCGTCGCCATTGATGACTCCGGAATCGGATGAATGAAAACGAACATGACTCGATGACGGATCAATTATATTCAGAAGAACTTTACATAGCCACCTGTCTCACGACAGCACCCACGGATAACTTATCCTTAATCTACTTGCATCAATCATCGATTGATGGGAGTACCCTCCTCTTCACTTCCCAGTCCAGCCCCCGTGTAATGATGGAAAATTCCCGGGAATTCTTTTTTGGGGGAATATTCCCCAACTGGGAATTTATCCAACTTTTTAAAAAATATTAATTTTAGCTAATTAAAACTGTTTCTTTGTGGTTTTTGAATGTTGTTTTACAGTTTTCTCGGGCTTCTTTGGCCATTAATATAGCAGTGAGACAATAACTAGAAAAATGTAGGTACCTAAGTCCTACAGTTATAAATAATTGGGGGGGGGGGGGAATCTTAAACACCCTCTTATTTATGCACTTATAAAATTGACTAAAAAAGCTGGACCGCTCGACTCCTCCCCTCCCTCCATTATTAAACCCATTTTCCCTTCATTTCTCTACTTTTCCAGCCCCCCCCCCCCCATTACCACACCTCCTTTATTGCCCACCCTCTAGCTCTGCTTTTACGAGCATTTCAATAAAATTCTAATCTATAGATTAAGCCTCAGGAGAAAATGCATGGTCAGGGTTCAGCGTTCAGAGTTGTGAAAAATTTGAAATTCTGTGCGATTCAATGGAATTTTAGTGGAATTTATGATACTGAGGAATATTCCCGATTTCGGGAATTTATTCAACCGGGAATATTCTCAGTGGGTAATATTCCCAACGGGAAATATTCCCGGTGGCACATCACTACCCCCGTGTTTTCTTAATGTCACCGTTCAACACCCTGCAACATAAGAGGGGTGTTGATTGTTGTTTTGTTGAATCCGCGAGAATTCAGCGTGCCTCAAATCGGCCCTTTGTATTTTAGCGTATTGCTCCTTCTCTATGTATCTCGACTGCTATCATCAGTGAAAAACTCCATCAATGTTACCAGATGGTTGGTTTACGTCTTTCAAGAGGTTAAAATTCATTGATAAAACAATAATCTTTATTTTATTTGTTTTCCACATGACAACACCAAAAAACACACAGAATCTTTAAGAGCCTTACTTAAGACAATCTTAACTGCGCTGAAAATGTCTCCTATTTGCTAATTTTTTTTGTTTGTTTTTTAACAGGATTCTGTATTCCATCAGCTACGGCAACCAATGATTCGTCATGGTGCTTTGTGGACGATCATAACACACCTTGGATTTTGGAACTGGCAACAAATTCTTACTTGGAAATCTCTTCTATAGCAATCAAATCACGACCAATGTTTGCAACATTTACCGTTACGATCTGATCTCCATTTTGACCAAAAAAAAAAAAAATAAAAATAAAACTAAAAATACTAAAGAAACACACGAAAAAACTTTCACGGGTGGAGACCCACTGATATACGTCTTGTATTATCGATGTGAAGACCCTCCGATTTCTGAGGAGGCTATGAATATAGGTTTTTTTTTTTTTTTTTTTTTTTTTTTTTTTTTTTTTTAGAGAGAGAGATAGTTTATCACTATTTCAGCCTATGCACTAATATCATTTAAACAGACCATCTATTTTTCCAAAGTGGTTTTGGCCAAAATAAGGAGCCGGCAACTAGATAGGTATTTATATGAATATTTATAATGGAAGATTGTTCGGAAAGCGTGAATATCAGCGACGAAGCTACTAAGAACCCTGATACTAAGAAGGTTGATGCTAAGAACCCTGATACTAAGAACGCTGATAGTAAGAACGCTGATACTAAGAACGCTGATAATGAGAACGCTGATACTAAGAACGCTGATAATGAGAACGGTGATACTAAGAACGCTGATAATGAGAACGCTGATACTAAGAACGCTGATAATGAGAACGCTGATACTAAGAACGCTGATAATGAGAACGCTGATACTAAGAACGCTGATAATGAGAACGCTGATACTAAGAACGCTGATAATGAGAACGCTGATAGTAAGAAGATATATAGTTTAACACTACAAGAACTCAGTATTCATTGGTTAAGTATTCACAGAGTGACCGGTCTCCTGAGAAATAAGACCAAAACTTTTTCTTTGAGTGAAGATAATTGGGGCGATGCTGTACAAGAAATCGTAAATGTTTATAACGAAGGTCAAATTAAAGAGGAAGGAAAAAATAAAAGAGTGATAGGAGTGGGCTTTACCCCAGGAAATGAATGGTTGGTAAACGGTTGGTCAATTAAAACCTACTGTAGGAACAGTAGTTGTAGGCCAAATTTATCAATTGTGGTCAACACTACAACAAATCGTAACTCTTGTTACATTCTATTTTTCTACCGAAATGAACCTTCAACATGCATCATGGGAGCAACTACTGGTGCTGCATGGAATGTCTTGAAACCGTTTAGTGATTGTGGATTTCCCATAAAATTAGCTGAAAAATTAGCCGATCCGAACCGAATTCTTCGCCTTGTACGGCATCGGTTATTTGGAGAAAGGGTAAAAGAAACATTGGAGCATCCCTCTAAATTGGAGTTATACAAAACTTCATACTTATATTGTTTGATGGAGGCCTTCATTTGCAGGATTAAAAAAAAGTCTTCCCTGGCGAAGTATTTAAAGCAAAAAACGTGCTCGGTGAAATTTACGAGCGCTGGAGTTGTTCGCATATTGCATAAAGCTCCTCTCAAAGAACATACTTTTATTTTTGGTTTGTTTGCTAATATAATGGAAGGAATAATAACTTACAACATGGAAGGAATTGAAGAAACGCCAGATCCTTCCTTTGAATTTCTACGATTTCTTCAAGTATCTAAACTCAAAAGAGAACATTTAGATAATTTATTGATAGAATCTATCTTTGATCAATGTGCAACAACAGACGCAAGCTTTCAACAAAAACCGTCACTGCCGTTTACTGTACGGCACAAATTTTTTGAAGATTTCATGTTCGCTAATGAATTTAAAATTAAAGTTGGTTCTGGTCGTTTCCAAAGTACCAAAAATACGCCGCCTGAAATAGACGACATCATAGTTGCAATCAACGAAGAAGAAATCGAAGGCTTTAAAAAAGGATTTTTGAGTGGATTACTCAAATTTTCTGGCAGAGATACAAAAATTCACAATACAAAATTAATCAATTGCATTGAAGGAGAGATTTACCATCCCACACACGAGAGAACTTATTTTAAGATCCGTAACATGTGGTATGAAATTAATGTAGAGTTTTTGTCGCAGTTATATAAAGACTTCTGGGCCGTATTGCATAAATCCTTGATGGAAAAAGAGATAGAAGCAGGATGGCTGCATAGAACTTGGAAAGGGAATAAAAAACGTAATCTTACACTACAAGTTATAAAAAAGAAATTGAATCTTGAAAACGAAAGCCCCAAATTTTATAAAAATCTTCTTACTGATAGCAAGTTAAAAGTATGTTACGTATTAAAAAATGTGATCATGCAAAATAAGCTTATAGGGGAAATCCTTGAGAATGACATTGTGAAAAAATATAAATCAGAAATTGAAGAAATACTGACCACTTGTGATCCAGAAAACTTTTCAACTGACATAATTAAAAGAGCAATAACATCCGAGGAAGATGCAGCAGTTGTTTTGAAAGAATTAAGAAAAAAAAGGAATGTGGTCCAAACGAAAAAAAATAACCAAGAAATAACCAAGATTCTTAATCCCTTTCCTTACCCATTAAAAAAAGAACTAGATCAAAAATATGATGCGTTCGTTCAAATGCTCACCGAAACATTGGAAGCAGCTCTTGACACTGAGGATGAGGAAACGTATAACCGCTTTTACCTACAAGATATCAATAACGGATATTTGGTATTCGATCGAACAACCCCAGAGAATATTGAGCCTTGCGATATTCTCAAATATACCGATGATACCGTCTATCTCTATCACGTGAAAGAAAATTTCGGACAATCCACTCGTGAAGTTTGTTCTCAAATATTTGTGGCTGCCACGGTTATTCGCAGCGCTTTAGCACTGCTACAGTCTCAAAATTATTTACAAAATTTGTGGACGACCAGCATACGCAAGCCCAAAGGGTGGTTTGACAAGGTTAAAGATAAAATGTTGGAGCTTGGAGAGGCAGGATTTATGGATATTTTCCGTAATCGAAAAATTGTGTTTGTTTACGCATATCTGCCTCTTAGAGATAAATCTTTCGATAACTATTCAAAAGAATTTCCTGGTATATTCACAGCTCAAGGGAAAGGAAAAATTGAAGTGGAGCAATTTGAAATATTGAAGGATTTAGGATATTTAGATTCTGAAGGACACATCACCAATAAATTTTATGCAACTAACAAAAGTGATTTCTTGGCTGACCTAAAGGATAAAGTGACAAAGAAATTGGGTGAAACAATCTTCAAAAAGTTAAAAGAGTTGATGCCTCCCTCTAAGAGTACCTTAGCAATAATTGAAGTTGTAAGTCTCGCAAAAAATTTAGCGCTATTGGGCTTTGAATTCAAAATTTGCGAAATTCCAAGAAATATAAAGTAGAAAACTGTTTTTACTGTTGGTAAAAAGTATATCCAAAAACATAATTTCACCCCTTAGTATCTGGGGGGGGGGGGGGGGGCTCGGACATCAAGTTTCGGAAATCATCTATCTGCGGCTAGGAAAGGGAAAATAGGAAAAAAAGAAGGAAGGAAAAGGGGGAAAACGAAAAAAAAAAAAAAAAAAAACATGGAAAATATTGAAAAGAGATTGAAAGCATTAAACAAATTATAAAAGTCATTGGTGCCCTCCTCTATTTGTTGACTTCGATACTTCGGTAGAAAGAAAAGATGCCGTTGGAGCCCGCTTTTGCAACGACCGATTTCTCTTGAAACTAGAAATATAGTCGGCTCCGTTTTACTACGTTTTCCGAAAATGATGCCTCCCCCCCTCCCCCCCGCCAAGTTTGAATAGGTACTTCATGTTTTTTGTTTTTGTTTTTTTTTTTGTTTTTTTTTTTTCAAATAAACCCTAGATTATAAGTATTATTCTTGTTTCAAATTCTCAAAAATTATACGTCCCTTCCTCAGCTTTGTCTTTTTTTTTCCTCTCTCTTCGGTATGTCATAACATTGGTTAACTAAATAACCTAAAATGGTTTGGACAGATGCTCAACGAGCTGTTCGAGACTATGGGGTGTCCGTCCTTTCCTCGCACATCAGGGCTGCCGTTTTGCGTATAATCAATGCTATTTTTCTATTCACCGATGATTCCGCCGGTTGAGAAAAGATTACACGGTTCAGTTCAGAGCATGACTATAATTCACAAAAATACTCTGATCTGTAATCTTTCCTTAATCGGTGGAAACTCCGTTGATTAATTAAAACATCCGCAAGTTTTTTAAAATCATCAACAACTCCACCGGTTGAGAAAAGATTACAGATGCGAGTATTTTAGTTTATTACAGTCATGCACTGAACTGAACTGTGTAATCTTTTCTCAACCGGTGGAATCATCGGTGAATTGAAAAATAGCATTGATTATACGCAAAACGGCAGCCCTGTCGCACATAGAGCCCGGTTGTCGACTAAAAAAAAGGAAATTCCTTGACTGAGTTTGCCAAATTGCCTAATTAACATGTTTTAATTTTCCACCAAAAACTCCACAATTCTCAGCCACTCCTGCACTCCTCCCTATGGGGGCCGTTACACACTAACTTTTGCTGCAAGCGATTTAATGATTGATTCAGATGTAAAAATCTCCAAAAATAACATTGGTAGCACTAAAGACTCACGAGATCCACCATTCAACTCACAAAATGCCTTTAAATGCGCTAATGCGTAATGGCGGCATATGGCACTAATAATGGGAGATTCCTATCTTGATTTCGTCACTCTCTCTATGCCGTCAAGGAAGATTCAAAGAGTAATAAATTACAGGCACCAGAGTAGTGATTCACACCTGATTAATGGTACCGTGACATCTGGTAACACCGCTGTCAAAGGAAAGTCGTCTCTTATTGGTAACTTCTTGATGAAGTTGTAGTATTATTAGACGGGAATCTCCCATCATTACTGCCCTCAGCCACCATTACGTTCGCGCAAATAAAAGCGTTTATTGAGTTAAGGAGTGGATCTCGGAAGCTTTTAGTGGTACTATCGTGATTTTTTTGTGATTTTTACACCAGAATCGAATGTTAAATCACATATAGCAAAAGTGTGCAACAGCCCCGCATTACATACATACTCAAGCTTTGCAAATTGTCTTAAAGGGGACGTACACCCTAAAAACAGCATTAGAGGAAAGTGAGACATGAAAGATGGTGAAATCCAAGGTCCATATACATTATACATATACAGGGTGTCCGAGAAATGAGTTCACACTTTTGCTGTGAGCGCCTGGTTGATTGTAAAAATCTGAAAAATTCAGGAATAATCTATTACCCCTAAGCGACTTCAGAGAAAATATTGGGGGCTCCCACCTCCCTTAAGGGGGGGGGGGGCGTAGGCCCCAAAATGTACCCCGTGTTGCCAATATATCGCATATTTCAAATGGCAGGGGGTATTTTTTATTTCCTCATTCAAAAGGACTCAAAAAACTGAGTAATTTCGTTTTTTCAGATTTTCGGTAGCCCCTCTCAAAACAAAATGGCGGCCAAATGGCTGCCCCATACTTTAGAGGCCCATAACTTCGGTTTGAATTAATATTTTTTCAAAAACTAAAAACTTTCTGAATCCTCAGAACGTCTTCTTTCTAACAATGTGCCACACTTTATCATTTGGTGGAAATAAAATGGGGCGCGGAGCCCGCCCAAAAATTTTTGAGTTTGGGGGGCTGTAGCTCAAAAAAGTCAAATGTAAAGGGGAATCGTGTTGTACATCAATCGAAAGGTCTTAAAAAAAGGAAGAATTTGGCGCAAACCCGAAGTCACTACGGTGCGTCTATTAAAAATGGCGGCCATTTAACCATTTGGGGGTGGGGGACCGTCCCCCCCCAAATATGATCCCTCCATCGAGTGATACACAAATCGAAAGGTCTTGGAAAGAGAAAGAGAATGGCACAAACCGGACGTCAATACGATGCTTGTATCCAAAATGGCAGCCGGTCAAAGTTTTTTGGATTATGACCCTGCAGGCCTATAGCCAAAAAACTTTGACCGGCTGCCATGTTGGATACAAGCATCGTATTGAAGTCCGGTTTGTGCCATTCTCTTTCTCTTTCCAAGACCTTTCGATTGGTGTATCACTTAATGGAGGGATTTTATTTGGGGGGGACGGTCCCCCACCCCCAAATGGTTAAATGGCCGCCATTTTGAATAGACGCACCGTAGTGACTTCGGGTTTGCGCCAAATTCTTCCTTTTTTTAAGACCTTTCGATTGATGTACAACACGACCCCCCTTTACATTTGACTTTTTTGAGCTACAGCCCCCCAAACTCAAAAATTTTTGGGCGGGCTCCGCGCCCCATTTTTTTTCCACCAAATGATAAAGTGTGGCACATCGTTAGAAAGAAGACGTTCTGAGGATTCAGAAAGTTTTTAGTTTTTGAAAAAATATTAATTCAAACCGAAGTTATGGGCCTCTAAAGTATGGGGCAGCTATTTGGCCGCCATTTTGTTTTGAGAGGGGCTACCGAAAATCTGAAAAAACGAAATTACTCAGTTTTTTGAGTCCTTTTGAATGAGGAAATAAAAAATACCCCCTGCCATTTGAAATATGCGATATATTGGCAACACGGGGTACATTTTGGGGCCTACGCCCCCCCCCCTTAAGGGAGGTGGGAGCCCCCAATATTTTCTCTGAAGTCGCTTAGGGGTAATAGATTATTCCTGAATTTTTCAGATTTTTACAATCAACCAGGCGCTCACAGCAAAAGTGTGAACTCATTTCTCGGACACCCTGTATAAGGTCTAACCGGTAGCTTTTGGCTCCCCTCGTTGGTCCACAGTTTGGGAACAACTTCTCCATTTAAAACCATTGATCCAAGATGGCGGCGAACTCGGGAAGAATGTTAAAGTAAATTATGGGGGACGGGGGTATGGGTTCCCAAACATTGGATTTCCGGAGTTGGCGCTACCGGCCAGACCTTATATTTATGGACCTTGGGTGAAATCTGTTTCTCGAAATTCGACTTCGTTGCGAAGATATAGTCGCCGAAAGATCCGGCGCTGACGTCATCTGCTCCAACCTCACCGATGCGGTACCATTGCGCTTACTGACAAACGCAGCGCCCGAACCGTTCCCCCTCAGTTTATGAGGTTATCGGCTCTCCCACGTAAAAATTGCTAAGGACCAAATTTGAAGAACAGAAAATTTCCTTTCCAATCAAGGTTTTATTTTTTCTTCAGGATTTATTTTAACTGAGATATGAACAAAAACGGCAAAATTGTGGACTCCGTTTGAGTTTCTGACTTTCCGCGTTCACAAAGAACCGTCTTTCTAGCAGTGGCGTAGCGTTTCATTTGGCAACGTTGTATTTTGTTCATTTAAATCAATGTAAAAGGTCGAATGCGAAGGTGTTCACCGAACACCCAATACTTCGAATACTTCGATCCATTTCATTGGTTTAAATGGATGAACTACCACATTGCACGCTACGCCGCGCCACTGCTTTCTAGCCAATCAAAGTGTATCTATTAAAACTGTTGATGGACCATTCATGTAGAGAATTTTACGCTCTTCAAATTTAGTCCTTAAAGTTTTTTTCTTACGGTAAGCCGTTATAGACCGGAAAATGCGAATGAAAACAATATAATTGCCGATTTTTCGATTCCAACACGCCTTCGTGAGTAGTTTTTTCCGATTTCCCTTGATACCAGTCAATTTTTGGTGGAAAAGTTTAAGAGGTAAAGGTAAAGAACGCAAAATTTCCAATCGATTCATTACATAAAAATTTCAAATATTAGTTTTCTGGCTGAGAATCTATCATTCTCGGGGAATTGAGAATTTCAAGATGGTAAGTCAGAAGCTCGAATTAAGTCCACAGTTTTGCCGTTTTCGTTCTTATCTCAGTTAAAATAAATCCTGAAGAAAAAATAATAACATAATTGTAAAGGAAATTTTACTGTTCTTCAATCTTGGTGTTCAGCAATTTTTACGTGGGAGTGCCGATAACCTTACAAACTGAGGGGGAACGGTGCGGGCGCTGCGCAGAGACAATATATAATAGAGACCACGCACTATCTATCTTGCCCATGTTTGCGCGCGGTGGCAACTTTTTTTTTCGGGGTCTCAACAGAACACCGCTAACATGGTCCATACGTTGACTGATGAGAAACATCGTTGAGATTTTTGCCTAGTGAAGCCAGAAGCACCGAAATTGCATCAGTCAACGTATGGACCATGTTGGATGGTGCACTCTCATGCTTCCTGTGTTAATTCCTGTTGAGTCCCGAAAAATAAGTCAGCCACCGCGCGCACGGCTAGTGCGAGGTCTCTATTATATATTGTCTCTGGCGCTGCGTTTCCCTTTAAGCGCATCGTGTGGTTGGAGCAGATGACGTCAGCGCCGGATCTTTCGGCAGCTGTATCTCCGCAATGAATGGAGCTGTTGCAAACTTTTGCTACAGGCTTATTAATAGTTGAATATGGGATAATACCCTGTAAAAATAACGATTTGCTCACTAAAAAATCACGAAATCCACTCCTAAACTCACAAAATGCTTTTAAATGCGAGACCGTAATGGCGGCCGAGACCGTGGTTTTCTTATGGCAATTGTATGCTTCTTCTTCTTCTTGTGTGGTGTTGCGAGAACACCTCGTGTAGATGGCGCTGATTGAAGATAGGGAGCCCCGATGAAAACCGCGGCCCCGGCCGCCATTACGGTCTCGCGTTTAAAAGCATTTTGTGAGTTTAGGAGTGGATTTCGTGATTTTTTAGTGCGCTAATCGTTATTTTTTCTGGGTATTACCCCATAATCATTAATCAACTATTAATAAGCCTGTAGCAAAAGTTTGCAACAGCTCCATTCGCATATCTAGAAACGGCTTTCACCATCGTTCATGTCTCGCACTTTTCTTTATCGATTCCCGTGCTTAACTAAACTACGATTTTTAGGGTGTGCGACGTGTACGTCCCGTCCCCTTTAACGATGTATAGTAGATACCTAATTATTTGCTAGTTAACAATGTGTTTCGTGAATGGGCGTAGCTAGACATTTTTTCTGGGGGGGACCCCATCATGTGGGGGGAGGAGGTTTCTCCCGAGAAATGTTGCTAATTTAGCCCCTCTGAAACGTGATTTCAGGCTCTCATCCTCGCAAATTATTGGAAAATAAACACTCTCGAAAAGTGAAATTTTATATGTTAAGTACTTTTGCCATAAACAAACTGATCTAATTAGAAAAAACTAACTGTACAACAATTTTGTTGTTTTCTGCTCGTAAATTCAAATAATAATAACATCATAGTAGTCGAAATAATGGGAAAAAGGAAAAGAAGGACCGGCTGAACGTATTCCCTACTTGGCGTACTCCGTTTAATCAGCAAAAGTAAAAATACTTCATGCCCATTAACAGTGTTTTTTATTTCGTTTTTCGTTTTACAATAATTTCTTATTTCCTTTCAATAATTATTACACAACTACTTACATTTTTTCTTCGACATTAGATTTTCCGAGGAGCCCCCCCCCCCCCCCCCCGGCGCCATAGTAGCTATGGCCCATGGTTTTAGGTTGTTTATTTCTCTTTGAGTTAATTATACAGTCTTAATTTCAGAGGAGTGGATACTGTTTCTATCCAAAGATACTTATATTTAACAGGTATGCTCGACTCGCTCCCCGCGTTATCTTCAGTGGCGCGCAGTTCAAAATCATCAGCCAAGATGGCCGACAAAAGAAGAAAACAAACCGACTCTCACTCGGGTGACCCCGAGTCTCGCCGACTTAAGAGTCCCTTGATGGAAATATTGTATAGGGAGTACCGACACGACGCTTTATGCATTTTGACAGGAGTCGATTTAGTCGATCGCCTGAACGAATTCGAAGGTTAAGTTCGACAGTGGACCAGTGGTGGACAGGCGGATTTGCCGGCATTCCGGTCCGTTCCCGTGTGTTCCTCAACGAATCGACTCCTTCGTGTGGAGCCTTCGATGTCGTCGACTCCTGCTCGACTCCGTGAGAGCCTAAAACCAACGACCAATCACAACTCGTTGAGCTCGTGTCGGTACTCCCTATACAATATTTCCATCAAGGGACTCTAGCCGACTTCATTCGGGTGACACTCTCGCGGGAAACGAGTCGAGCATACCTGTTAACCCTCTACGGGCCAGGTTATTTCAAAAGGACGTCACTGTCACTCTTCCGTTTATAAAGGGAAGGTAGTTAACTGTTCGTACTCGGGGGAGTTGAAATTGCCTATATGACACATTGAAGGCGCCCGAAGACATCTTATATCTTGTACATGTTTTCATTAATAGTTGCGTTTATCCGGAATGAAGACTGAAACAATGTGAAGCAGACTAGAGAAGAAAAACGAGTATACTCGGGCCTGGCCCTTGAAGGGTTAAATATAAGTACCTTGTTTCTATCCTTCAAATAAGCATTAACTTTTCCAAGAAAACAAGATAATGGTTAGGTTGAGCAAGCAAACGGGATGAATCCCAGGCAAAAGGTTTTGATAAGAAAAAACCTTTTGCAGGGTTTACATGAACATCTTCAAGCAAGATAATGTAGCCACTTACCAAAAAAAAATACTGGCTCATTTTTTAAATAATAGAAAACTGCACACAAAATGTCACCATATATTTTCCCTTAAGAAACATGGGTACCTACGCGTCCTCATTTCACTAAAGTGAAACGTAACTGAAAATTCACTGATGCATGAAAGTAGCATAGATATTCCTCTCTAGTTTTAAGTAGAAATTGATGTAGCTACCTATTTCGCCGTAGAAAACCTCCCATGAGCTTCATTCAGCTTTTTAGTATCAAAATGGCCTAACTTTTAAGATAAATTTCAAAATCTTTTCTTACACTTTCTTTTTTCATGCGCATGGGAGAACAGGAGAACAAATTGGCTCTTTTCTTTCAGGTATTATATACAATAACCCAACCTAACTCCATTTTTTCTTATGGCACCTCCTATCTTATAGTACATTGTTCGAAAGGGCTTATGCAATTTTAAGACTTTTGGCGCAAATTAAAGAGCGATATCTTTTTTCGTGTTTGATATATCGAAGTTCAAAGTTCGATGTCCACCCATTTTAAAAAATTTGTTGCTGCCCTTTGAGTAAAGGGACCAGAAACAAAAATCTCAGTGCAAAATTTTTTACGTAACAAGCATAATAAAAATACTTTCAAGAAAAAAAAAATATGACAGTTCCCAAAAATTGGCCCAAAATCAATTTTTAAACCCTCAAATTTTTTTCCATTTTTCCAAAAATTTGGAACCGCTGATTTTTTTGAAAAGCGGACAATATGGACGGAAACAGACTGTAAGTACAAGCAGAGCCATAAGTCCTGTGTTGACTATTCGACGCAACCCGCATTACATGTGCAGTTAACGCTCTCTTATCTTTCTTTTCTTTTGTTCTCTCAAGACCGAGAAAGGTTCGGGCTACGTGTAATGCGGGTCGTCTACGCAGGACTAATGGCTCTGCTTGTACATCGTATTTTCTGTCGCACTGACAGCTACCAAGCTCTCATAAACCCCGGAAGAGGTTTATTCAAAAAGGTCGTTTTGTGACACTTTCGCAGGTGTATGAAAATTTCAGCTGTGATAGAGCTCGTCGTGGGGAGCCTGAATCTGGGCTTGGAATTTCTATAGTTCCCCGGGACCAATTTTGGGAAACTGTTGAATCTTTTTTTCTTAAAATACTTGTTAAGTATAACATTTTGAACCCGGGGTTTTTTTTAAATTTGGTCCATTTAATGGGGAGCATTGAATTTTGAAAATGGGTGGATATTGAACTTTGAATTTTGATACGTCGAACACGATAAAAGATATCGAACTATGGTTTGCACCAAAAGTCTTAAAATTTTACGCCCTTTCCAACGATATGTCACAAGATAGGGGGTACTGTAAGGAAAAATGGAGTTGACCCCCGCCCCGCCCCCTACCACCGGGGTGGGGGATCATCGAAAATAGCCCCAAAAGAGTCGCCCCTCCAAATGAAAGAGAATGACCAAGACCGATTCTCAAAATATCAATTAGGAAAAAGTTAGAAGGTTGTGTGCGATGTGCATTACGTTTGCCCATCCCTGTATCTATTCACCAGTTTATGTGCTTCAGCTATGTACCCAAGATGTTCAAGCCAGTGGAAGAAGATAAACGTGGTGTGAGTGAGTACAAATCATTGATTTTGAGGAAATAAAACATGAAAGCAGCTGATTGCCTGTAAGAGACAATGTACCTACTCTTGCACAAACAGTGTCATTCATGAAAAAAGGATGCAATTTTTTTTTTAAAGTAAAGTGAGACCGAGGAAATGAGAAGAATTATTTCCACAACTAAATCAGAAAACACTACTTACAATCAGGGATTGGGAGCCGTGAGCATGGTCAGACCTGAATTTTATGGTCTCCTTGGCAGAAAACTGTGAGAATACTAAAATGAGTTACAATTTATCATTCAAATGTTAAATCCAAAAGCTCTTGCACCGACAGAACTTGATTTCAAAGATTCAGTTTAAAGTTATAGCGTTGGGAGCTCTTTAGAGCACACTTTTTAACACAGCTACCAGCTACCAACGCAATAACTTGAAACCGAATCTTCAAGTTCTGTTGGTGCAAGAGCCTTTGGATTCCGTATTTGAATGATAAAAATCATTTTCGTATTCCCACAGTTTTCTGACGAGGAGAACATAAAATTCAGATCTGACCTTGGCTCCGGCTTCGGCTCCCATTCCCTGTTTAAAATCCTCCTGGGAAAAACAAATTACAACGATAAAATGAACATTATAAAATAAGATGTATTCAATCAAAAGAAATTTAAATGACAAGTACATTAAAAGAAAAAATACAAAACTGCCTCAAAGCATGAAGTGAGGTAAACCTGAAATAAAAAGAGACAAAAAAAATACAACAATGAATACTTAAAAACTAATTGAAAGGTGCAATGGAACAACTGCCTAATAGGCTTAGTTTCATCACTTTAAATGTATCACAGTTAGAAGAATACATGTGAAAAACAATGAAACAGGAACTTATGTGGAGATAATTTACAATTTTATAATGTCATCATTCTCTTCTATGATATTTACAATTTATGGGACTACGTCCCCCAAAAGACAATGAGTACTCTGAACCTTGAAACTTGATTCCAAACCCAAAGAGTGCACTGTGGGTAAATTTTGAAAGAAAACACCAGCCACACCACACAAAAGAACCTTCAGCAACAAGACGGAGGGCAAAGAGTATTGAGCCAGCCATCAGATAGTGACTCAACTACATAACTCCTTTCTCAGCGATATCTTTCCCTTATGAGAACACAAACAAATTATGCATATAAATCAATCAATGCAGAGACCGAACAAGTTCAATTGACTTTAATTGAACTTGTCTGGTTCCTGCATTGACTGGATTATATGCAGTCACAAAAGGTAAAAATTTGGTTTTGAAGAAGGCGAGGGAAAAGCTTACTCAATTTTCATGAAACCTGCCACACAGAAAAAACAGAAAAAACACTTTGATAGCCCTGACAAAACCTTTGGTAGAAAAATGACCCGGCAAAAGACTGTAGTTGTGCCAACCACAGATTTTGCAAGCCTAATTAAGGAGATTTTGCTGGGTGAACCAAAGATTTGCTTGGCTGGACTGAGGTCTTTTGCTGGGTCATTTATCAACCAAAGGTTTTGTCAGCACTCCTAAAGCGTTTCTTCTGTTTTTTCTGTGCAGAAATGCTCTCGTTGCATTGAAATTTATTTTCTGAAGAGGAAAAATTTAATTTTTTGAAGTCTGAAAGATTTTAGCTTGTCCATTAAAATACCTTCGGACAAACGTAACCATACAACAGCAAACTGCTGGCTTGTAGAATAGTAAAGTCAGAGTACCCCTTCTCCTCTTGCAACCATAAAACAGAAAATACATAGCTGATACCTTAGAGGATGGGCCTCAATTACAAACAAAGCCAATAAATTGAGCAAATTCGAAAGACCACTGACTTAAAAAAATAGTACAAAGTCAAGAGCAAACATTCTGTTTTTGAGCTCAGCGTTTCAACAAAACTGAAATTCAGGGTTGCGGTTTTGCATGAATTCAATGGAGAATTCCGAAATTCACAAATGATTCCACGAGTAGACAAAAAGATCAGAAAGTTTGGTTAAACAGCCGACTACACCATGAGAAAAAAAAAATCCCACTAGAGCCTTTCTGATTTTTTTATTTTTAGCAGCCTCATCACCAGGCAGGTAATTAAAATTAAGTTCAGATTTTCCTTTTTGTTTTTTTTTTTTTTTTTTTTGCACAACCTAATGATAAAAGTAATTGAAAACAAAAATCGTTCCACTTGGAAGATACAAGCAAAAAAAAAAAAAAAAAAAAAATATCACCGGACAGACTATTTCTTGTTCCTTTTTAGTTCAAACAAAATGACCGGCAAAGTATCACAATCCTAAAATTTTAACTATCCAGTGATAAAATAAAACATGGTACAGTCAGTAGCCCTAACTTGAGACATACAAGGTAACATGGGACAGGGTTGTATGCACACTATTTTCAAGTAAAATATCTCATACAACCCTGTCCCATGTTACCTCATACGTCTCAAATTAGGGCGACTGACTGTACATAGGTACGTAGATATGAGGTGCAGCTTATTTAAGAGTGGAAATCAGAAAAATCATTGATGATCGTTTAGTGATTTCAAATAATGGAAACATTAAAAAAAAAGTATTTAAAGTTATCAGTCGATTTTAACTTTTCTCTCAAATTGCGAGAATATTGGCCTTGATTACGATAGTTTTGTCCCCAAACCCATTTTTTTTCTAAAATCATAATTTTATGCAGCAGTCATCAAAATTCCGGCTGATTAGTATCTTTTAGCATGATTTGAAGGAACAGAATCATTTCAGGTTCAGGGTAACATATCCCTCAATGTATAAAAATCCCACCATTTTGAGTGCTTTTATAGCAGCTTACTGAGGAGATTACAATGGTAGGGGATCCCTCGCGATAAAATTATTTTTTTCAAGTGCACCAAAAGAGATAAACTACTGAGATGTTGATCACACCTACAAGACAGTATGATGTTACGAAATTTTTTTACAGAATTTAAAAACAGGTAAGTAGAGATAACAATTGGTATCATGGAATCATGACTAACTTTCTAGCAATTTGAAAAAGCAGTTAAAATTGAACAAATCCTGCAATTTTTCTTCTTTCTTCTATTAAAATTTTTCAAGCACCATCAATCAATGACTTTTTGGACTACCATTACTGAAGCGCATCTAGAGACAATAGGTACTAGAAACAGCGTACACTGCATTCCCGCAGAGGGCAGCTTTTTTCAGGTCTCAACAAAAATCAAACTTTAGGTTGTTGCATCCAAAAAAAAAGAGTACACCTGAATTTAATTAGAATGAGATAGCTATTACACAAACACTACTGTCTCTGATCACATCCTAAGGTACCCCCATAGGCACAGAATATAATTCAGAATCCCAAAATTGAGAGGAGCTAAAATTACAAAATGCTAAACAGAAAAATATAAAATAATTGTTCGAACCCTTCCTGAAGTTCAGGCAGGTTTTTATAAAACATTTGAGAATACTAGAAACTATCAAAATAAGGCTTGAAAGGATCAAATGCTTTTGAGCTTTTGCGTGATTCCTAAATGATAACTGTTCCGGAAAGTTTAAAAATTCTAATCAGCCCTGCTTTGAACTGTTACTTGAGTGCTTAGCATAATTAAGCTGTTCCATGCAATATAGAGTAGTTAAAAAATCCTAAAAATGAGGATACTTCACTTAAAGTTATAGATACACATATGCAAACTCAAAACAATTTGAAGAAGATTGAAATACAGAATTTATGATAATAGAGTTTATCTATATGGAAAAAAGTGTTATTTTTGAATTCTATGAATCAAATTCTATAATCATGATAATGACAATGTCATGATAATGATAATGGTCACGATAATGATTCTTGCTGGGTTATTCTTTTATTTTCTATCTGACAACTTTTTGTAGTAATTTTTAATCATATACAGAGATTTAAATCCACTGAAACCTCATTTCTTCAAAGTTTCAAAAAGTTCTATAGGAATTTTAAAAAAATTTACCATGGAATGAATGTTTGGCTCAAGTTTCGAATTCTAAGATTTTATGATAGGTAAGTTTAGGCATGATTAGTTCAGAATATTTCTTATACTCCGATACTTGTTTCTTTCAGTAATCCTTTCTGTACCTGAGTTAAGATATTCAAGATTTGATCAATTTCTGAAATGACAAGACTGCAAAATAACAACGTTGATCCTTTTCAGCCTGACAACATCAAAATAATTAATAGACTTTAGGAAAACCAAGTGATTCAATCAAAATGTGAAACAAAGTGTTTTGCGTGAGCCCTGACAAATACAATGGGTCTGTTGCAAGCTTTTGCTACAGCGCTATAGAGTGTTCAATCTTTTGTAAAATCGTGTGAAGAGTTCATTAGTGGCATCAGAAAGTCATAAAATGCAATATGAAACTTCTCGAGAGACGTTTAATGCAATCCAAGATGGCGGTAAAATATCGAGCAACCTGTATGCATGCAACACAAACACCCAAGGATAGCCAACCTCACAATATCGATCACACCCAATCCCAACGTAAATAAACATAACCTCTGAAGCTGTGAGGTTGTCAATGTTGGCAATCCTTGGATGTTAAAGGTGCATGCATACAGATTGCTCGATATTTTACCGCCATCTTGGATTTCATTAAACGTCTCTTGTGAGTTTATTATCGCATTTCATGACTTTCTGATACCACCAATGGACTTTCCGGGCGATTTTACATACGATCAAACGCTCTTTATCGTTGTAGCAAAAGTTTGCAACAGACCCATTGCCTACCTGAACCAGATTTGATTACAAGGAGCTTCACAATAGAAATTTTGGACCCAGATCATAATAATAATTGAAAAAATAAAGGTTTATCACGACTCGCTTGTGATTTCATTATCTTCTTCATCTAGCGCCACATGGAACTGTGAAATCAAGTTAGCATTCTCTTCAAGTCGACTATTAATATTTTCACCCGCAGAGTAGATTTCTTTCAGATTGACCTTAAATGACCGCAGGTCTTGGCGAATGCGCCCACCATGTTTATTGCTACTTGGAGTAAATTTAACTTTTGCAATGCCCGCTATTTCTTCATGGAATTTTGTGTCAGTTATGCTTACATTGCTAATGAACTTGAGCAAATTCTTCTCATAAGAGGCAATATCTTTGTCAAGAATCCTTGCTTGCAAGAACGCGGTCTGTGCCATTTTGTACCAATCAGCAAGACATTCAGCTAACTGTGAGACTGCCGGTTGGCACTCTGTTTCAAGTAAGGCTTTTATTCTTTTCCCTGTTTCAGCCACCTAAAATGAAAAAAAAAAACAAATAAATATAGAACTACAGTTAATTTAGTCACATCCAGGAAGATCAAAACAAAAAAAGCATCAGCAATTTTTCAATAAGTCGTCCCACTTGAGGCATTGAGGCATAAGTCAATAGTAGCAACTTTTAAAGAGAGGAAAACCCAGGTCATCCAAACCCCAAAGGGGTGTCTCCACCTGCGAATTTAAAAGCGTGAATAAACTGATTGAGCCAATGAGCTTCTTTGTTGTCCATACATCAAACTCGACCTATCCACTTCAAGGCAGCTCATTGGCTCAATCAGTTTATTTGCACTTTTAAATTTGCAGGTGGAGACACCCCTTAAGATCTTTACTTAAGAAAAATTCAGGGCCGATTAGTTCAAACCATGGACACCACGTTGCACTGCTCCGAAAGTCAACAGATTGCCCAAAAACTACACATTTGTGGAACATCGTTCGATCTTGATCCATCGAATTCTAGGCATAAAAAAATTCGCCTAGAAGTAATGACAATTCAAAATATGTAAAAATAATTATAGCAGTTGCTTAGTATCAAATAAAGGGCAAAAACATGATTATAAGTTTATACTCTCGAGGAATATCCAAGTGGCTAGGAAACTGTGGTCTGTTGTGTCTTGTGACTTTAAACTTGTATACGTGGTTACAATACTTTTTTACTTTTATATCTGATCGAACACTAATTATGATGACTGTACCATAACATTATTTTTTGAATGTACTAATGTGGAAAAAAAAAAAAAAAATTTACCTTTCATTATTAATAATTATGATACTTGCACGGAGAAAAAAACTTCGGTTCATTTCGTTCCAGTAACCGAAGTTTTCAGTTGTGAGTACCGAACTTCAGTTCTGTGCTCCGAAGTGTTTCAGTAGGAAGGAAATGTGAGTCATAGTATTAGTCACACTTACCGAAACCTTCGGTACTCCTAACTGAAGTTCGGTACTCACAACCAAAAACTTTGGTTACTTTAACCGAACACCTCGATGTTTCATATGAGCCGAAGTTCAGTTCTTATAAAAACAAATTTTTTCTGTCCGTGTGCAATGTAAGGGGCATTAAATACATTATCAATGAGAAAGCTACTCTTACATCTTTAATTGAGTCCACAAAAAAAAAAAAAAAAAATTAATTACAAGCATCTTTTACCTAATGCCTGAAAATCTTTGACCTTCAGTTCAGAGGCAAGGCTGCACTGAACTGTGTGGAAACATTGACTTTTGTTCTCAATTTCATTACATTCCTAAATCCTTGCTGGTCACATATAAATATTGTAAAGGGGGCTCAGAATTTAAATATTTGAAGGTGCTTACCTTTATTTTTTCCAGTAAATGAAACTGTTCATCATTAAAAGTTAAACTGCGAGTAGCTCTATCTCGTAAAAGATGCTGCCATGAGTCTCGCAACCGCTCAACTAAAGTTTTGGTTCTGGCAGGTGCGCGTGAGGCAGATGGACAAGTTATTGTACGTGTTGCAGCAGACCATTCTCTTGTTAAGGTGCGTTCCGTGACAAATCTCTGATGCAATTGCTGAATGGCTAAAGCAAGAGAACCGTTCAACTCTTTAACCAGCGTGTTTAGCTCATCCTGCAACAATAATACACTTGATTAAGAAACTGAATACAGACAAATATATGCAACTGAAGCAGTGGGTTTTACTGGTACACTTGACCGAGTTGTCAAGGACAAAGGATTGGAAAAGTGATTTGGTATTCATCTTTGAGTTTACCCTCCTTATTTGATTATTTATTTAATAATTTTTGGTTTATTTAAAAAGCTGGTGTTTGGTTACCTACTCCTCATGAGAGCATGAAGAGACAAATGAAGTAGGAAAAGAAGAGTTGCTGTCAAATTAAGAGACTCAAGAGACATTACAATTCAATTCTACATGATTAACGAGAAGGAAGATAAAAATTACAAGAACAAATTTTTTTTTTTTTTTTTTTTTTTTTTTTTTTTTTTACTTTAATTAGCTAATCCCATATCAGTCAGCTAACTAGCCCTAACCAAAAAAACCCTAATCTAACCCAGGTAGGGAAGAGGAAAGGGTATCTTCACCTGGCGCGGCCTAAACGCAGGACTTTTTAGACGGGTGGGCCTTCCCTAATTTCTCCCCACCCCCTGTAACAATGAGCAACCATTCTGTTCCCCTCCCAATTTACATCCTGGTACCACAGCAACTTATTAAATATTTTATTTTTAAACACACTTAATTCAACATCTTCAAACGCGTTACACTTGAACTTAAAATATTCCCTTATCCCTTTATAAAAAATCCCTGAATCTATCAATTTACTTTCCCCCCAGCTTTTCCCCATCCACTTATTCCTAGTATTCCTGTTACCACTTTTATTAACCAGCCCTTGAATTTCCTTATCCACTCCTTCGATATACCCCTTTCTGATTTTATAAATAAAAATTATAGTTTTATATAGTATTAACATTTCCACACACAACCAATTTAATTCTTTTAACAAATCCCTAATTTTCACCTCTCTATTACACCCTAAAATATACCTCATGGCCATATTTTGCCCCACTTGCAGTTCTTCTATCAAATTACCGTTTGCCTCAAACAATAGGCTCGGACAGTAATTTAATATTGAACCCACCAACGCGTTATAAATAAGTTTTTTTCCTTCCCTATTTAGACTGTTTCTTAGCCTCCACATTAGGCTAACCTTGTTCCTATACCTATTAATCACTCCTTGATTATTAGCGTCCCATTTTAGGTCATCACTAATAATCACCCCCAAATATTTTAACTCTCTTACCCTTTCCACCTTTTCATCCCCTAGCCATACCTCAACCATCTCCACATCCTCCTTTACCCCCACCACCATAAATTTAGTTTTATCCACATTCAATTTCAGTCTATTACTATCAAGCCATCTTTTTATTCCACTTAACTCCCCATTTATTATTTCAACCACTTTATTAATATCTTTACCACTCACATATAATAATGTGTCGTCCGCAAACAGTCTTAGTTTGCATTCATTAACCGACTCCACAATATCATTTATACAGGGTGTTGAAAAACTGTTCCCGAATATTTCAGGGGCGGATTCTACAGATCAAAACAAGACCTTTTTTTCCTATAAACATGTGTCCGAAAATGCCCCCCTTTTGAGCTACAGCCCCCCAAAGTTTTAAAAAATTTATGGTTTTTTTGGAATAGCGACCACTATTATGAACCAAATGTCTTAAAACTTGGTGTCATGAGGTAATTTCACGCGTAGAATCCATTAATGACCTCGAAAAATTCAGAAATTGAGTCTAACTGTACTTTTCACGCAATCTTGTACCTTTAACGGCACGAATTTTATGTTACGGATTAAAATTTTGAAGAATAATTACCATAATCAGATGCGGAAAACCCTTGGAAAGATTTTTGGTCCTCTTTGTTTCTTTCGATACGACGCGTTTTAAGCGAGATAATCGCTGCACAGTGTCGAAAAGTCATCGCTTTTACCATGAAAAACGGCAGTGAGTATGCAACCCGCCTCTCCGCTGCTTCTGCGGGCCGACCGCTATGGTAAAAGCGATGACTTTTCGACACTGTGCAGCGATTATCTCGCTTAAAACGCGTCGTATCGAAAGAAACAAAGAGGACCAAAAATCTTTCTAAGGGTTTTCCGCATCTGATTATGGTAATTATTCTTCAAAATTTTAATCCGTAACATAAAATTCGTGCCGTTAAAGGTACAAGATTGCGTGAAAAGTACAGTTAGACTCAATTTCTGAATTTTTCGAGGTCATTAATGGATTCTACGCGTGAAATTACCTCATGACACCAAGTTTTAAGACATTTGGTTCATAATAGTGGTCGCTATTCCAAAAAAACCGTAAATTTTTTAAAACTTTGGGGGGCTGTAGCTCAAAAGGGGGGCATTTTCGGACACATGTTTATAGGAAAAAAAGGTCTTGTTTTGATCTGTAGAATCCGCCCCTGAAATATTCGGGAACAGTTTTTCAACACCCTGTATATAATAAAAATAAAATAGGTCCCAGTCGACTCCCTTGTGGCACCCCCAGATTAACCTCCATTTCATCTGACCGGTTATCCCCCCATTTCACCACTTGTTTCCTATTCATCAAATATCCCTTAAACCACTCCAACACCGCTCCACAAATCCCCATTTTTTCCATTTTATTAATTAAAATATCCCTATCTATTGTCTCAAATGCTCTCTTCAAGTCCAAGAAAACCCCTATAACCACCTTTTTATCCTTTACCTCACCCCTCCACTCATTACAAAGCATCTGCACCAATTCTTCCGTACCTCTTCTCTTCCTAAAACCTCTCTGCTCTTCACATAAAATTTTATTCTCTTCCAAAAATTCGTTTAGTCTCCGAACAACTACCCCCTCCATGATTTTATCAATAAACTGCAAAGAGTTAATAGGCCTCATCTCTTCGCCCTTAACAGTATTTTTTATCTTAGGAACAGGGGTCACCTCAGCCACTTTGAGCTTATTGGGGATCACCCTTTCCTTGAAAGATTTATTAATAATTTCAGCCACCAGTTTATAAAAATTTTTTCCAATTTCGATCCCAACTTTTTTGCACAATGGGTACCCATAAATGCTGTCCTTCATATCTCTCACTATATTCTCTACCTCGTACTCGTCCGTCAGTCTAAACTCCTGCAATATATTTTTATTACACGGAGCTCTTACATTACTGACGTACTCGTTCTTATCTATACTCTCTATAATCTTTTTAACACTATTAACATAGTACCCATTTAAGCTATTTGCCGCGTCCATTCCCTCGAAGCTCTCCCCATTAACTGTTATTCTCTCTCTCCTCTCACCTTTTTTAGATCCAATTAATTCATTAACTATACCCCACAATTTTTTCCCATCCCTTTTGAATTTTTTCATGTTACCACATATGTACTCCTTTTTAGCCTCCCTTACTTTTTTTACAAACTGGTTTCTTAATTTCTTAAAAAATTCCCAGTCCTCATTTCTCCGGCTCTCCATAAATTTCTTATACCCCTGGTCCCTATTCCACTTCATTTTCCCCAACTCCTTGTTCCACCATTTCACCCTTCTATTTACCACCACCACTTCTTTAACTTTAACTGTTTTCTCTGCGTCCATCACTAAATCAGAATAAACCTTTTCCACTCCTTCAGTCTCACTCTTTAAGCTTGCCCTTTCCACCACTTCCTTTATCATTGTAATATCTAATTTTTTGGTTTTCACTATTTCTCTCACTCTACTTACTCTCTTTTTTGTCATATTAATCTTTAATTCAACCCAACTGTGGTCACTAAACTTAGGCGTATGACAAACTCTGGCTTCTTTGACCAAATTACAATCCCCCCATTTAAATACTAAATCAATAGTTGATTCAGAGTTTTTAACTATCCTCGTACTTTCTTTTACCAATTGTTCCATAGCCAGATTCCCACTTATTTTTCTCAACCTCTTTACTCTGTTCTCTTTTCCCATTTCCCATCTAAAATTAAAGTCTCCCATGAAGAACCCATCGCGGTACCGTTCAGTTTGTTTTTCAGCAGTTTCCTCAAACCAGTTTAAGAAGTTTCTTTCATTACCACTGGGTGATCTATGTAAGATATTAATATGAATAATTTTGCCCCCATCCACAATTCCTAACTTTTTAACCCACCACTCATTGTTTAGAAATTCTCCCATATCCCTAACCGTCACTTTTTTATTCACGTACACTACTACCCCCCCAGTATGAGAACTGTGTGAATTAACTCTGTATAAGTCGTAATCACTTATACTTATTTCCCCATCCCCTGTTTTGCTAGTTATGTGTGTCTCCACACATCCCACCACATCCATCCTAGTACTACTCACCCACTCCCTTATTTCATCAATTTTTGAATACAGTCCGTTTATGTTTATCATTACAATCGTCAGTTCATTTCCATTTTTTCCACCCCCACCACCACTATATCTTCCCTTTTTTTCCACCATTTCCTCCTTTTTTAAGCCAGCGCTAAGCTTTTGTCTTTGACTTATCAGTTTAAATTCATCGCTTCATGTAATTCACTTCTCAAGCATTCTAGAATAGCCCCTGACACCTGTTGCCTTCCCCGATGGCTTAATTTACACCCCTCACTCATCTGAAAATCCTCCCTCTCCAAGTAGTTTGTATTAAGAAACTTGCCACCTCTTACATTTTTTAACAATTTTAACAATTCACTATTGACCTTATCGATTCCTCTATTTATCACACTATTACCTTTTAGATCAAATCTGTGGGTTATACCCATGTACCAAAAGCCCATACCATTTTCTTCCGCAATTTTCGCCAATTTTCCCAAACCCACCACCAGTTCATCCCCTTTTCCTTCAAAAACTTCCTTCCTCCCAGCCGCAAAAACAAGATTATCCCCTTCCAATATTTTATCCAGTTTCCCTTCCACCTCTTTAATCCATTTCGACACACTCCACCCCCCCTCCACTTAATGCCCTAACTTCGATATTCTTATTCCATACATCTAGATAAAATTCATCTCCCACTTTTTCTGTATAGAAATCTTCCAGCACCCAAACCACTTTTTTACCCTTCCTAACAAGTTTTTCCCCCTCCCTTAGCTTCTCCACCTCTTCTCTCATTTTCCTATCTTTTTCCACTTTTATTTCGTTATTAATTTGATCGTACATCCCTTTCCGTACCACCTCATCGTCATTATTTAAGTCAAATCCCTTAGTGATTCCCCTCAATTTATCACTAAGTCTATTAATTTTACGGTCCATATCCTTAATTTTGTTTTCAAGCGCTATAATCTTCAACTCGCTCCTCTGTAACTCATTAATCGAATCCCCCGCACATTTGTCACACTCCCACTTTAAGTTCCTTTTAAATTTTACCACCACATTATATTCCTTCTCGTTAAGTTTCGCACATTCGGTGTGGAACCATTGTAGGCATCCCTCACATCCAATGCTTGGGCTATCCTCCTTGACCACTTCTAAACAACCCCCACAATTCGTTATTACCTCATCCATTTCGATGTCTTCAATTCCCTCCCCATTTTTATCTTTGACACTTTCTACTTCTTGTTTCCCCCCTTTACTATTATCAATCATTTCAACATTACCTCTCTTCATTGCCCTCGTTGATACCCCCTTTTCATTTGTATCCCCCGACATCCCCGATTCTGCCTTTTTATCATCCATCTCTTTTAATATGGATAACCACACCATTGAATAGTATCTATTCTAACAAATACTTTTATTTTATTCTAAAGTTCAAGAATGAATCTAAACCTCCAAAATCCTAATCACTCCTAAGAAGCTGCCGCTAACCTAACCTCACGTAAGCACGTGTAGCACAACAGCCTAAACTTCACGCAACTATTTTCGCGAACTTATCACAAAAAACTATATTGTTTTTGAGAACTTAAAACGAAATAATACTTTTCGTTTGAGAAAACGAGTTACTAAACTGAGTTATTTAACTGAATTTCAAACAAACATCCCGACTTCAAACGCACGACTTCAAACGATAACGATTTTCAACGTGACGAGAATAGGTGACGAGAATACGAAACGACAGCGCTAGTCGCGGACAACCTCTCACTACGGTAGCTGAGCTGATACGAAAGAAAATCAAGATGGTCTTCCTCAAAAGGAGGAGCCATAAGGCAAGGAAAAATGGCAAGCTTTCAAATAATAAAACAATTTTTTGTATGAATGTTGGGTGATCAAAATCAGAAAAGTAAATTCTTCTTAGTTATTTTTAAAGCCATAAAATGGATAAGGTCTATGAGATGTTCTATTTTTTCATACGGTACACCTGCCCACAGGCCCACTCCTTTTCAAGACATAATTCTTTACTGCCCTCTCAACTATGAACAAGATAATTCTTTGACAAGTCTCAAATAGATGGTTAATGACCTACCTTACAATCTGGATAAGATGATTCACTTTTCATTCCAACTATGTTGTGAATAGTTTTGGTTGAGCGGGACACAGCTTCTACAAAATGCTCCGTACAATTAGTGATATCTTTGAGATTATTGCACTTGTTGACTAAGCATTCTAGTTCAGTACCAACGACTGCTGTGAACATTTCTACGCTGTGATGAGAGAGCTGACTGCAACGTGACAATTTCTCAACCCTTCTTTTGCAGACGTGACCCACGCTGCAGGCTGTCTTTGCTGAGCTTGCATCATTCTCTACTGCTGTGAGACTTAGGAATGTAGGGAACTTTGGAATCTCGTTTTCGGGTTGCAATGTCACATTATTATTTTCTGTACTGAACAAGAGTACAGGAGAATCTTCATGAGTGGTCGGATAGCCACGGCCAAGAGTAGATTTTTCGACAATTCTTAACAAATGACAATCTTTCAAAAGTAGGATTTGATTATGAGCAGCAACCTCTGTTTGCTCCGTAATTAAAGCTTGAAGTTCATCTGCAGTTTCATCTGGATGAAGATAAATCCGAATACTTTGCATTCTATTAATATAGTAAACATGGATCAATTTTCGTGACAATGTACTTTGAACTTCTGAAAAAAATCGGTCAAAACTCCAAATTTTAGTTGAGTCAACTTCTAATAAACCAGCAAGGACTGGCGTGACTAGTTTTTTCAGACCATAGCTTAGCTGACAATTTTCTGGCAGCTCTCTACTCCAATCGATAGAACCTTTCTCAGTTGTCTGAGTACCTGAGATAACACCAGAAGATTTTTTGGTTGTTATATAATACATAGTTTCTTTATTTCGCCTGCCTCCAAAAGGACGGAACGGTAAATTACCGGTCGCAACATGATATAAGGTAACACCAATGGACCAAAGGTCAACAGTCGCACCAAACGTTTTACCAACAGGTTTTCGTAAAACTGCACGTTCATACATATCCGGATGAAGGTACTCCTCTGTTCCGTAGAGAGACATGAATTGCTGATCTTCTTCTAACTCTCTTGCAGCTCCAAAGTCTGTCAGCTTGTACACAGTTCGACCATCATCACAAATGAACTTCATTATATTACCTGGCTTCAAATCTCTGTGTACGAGATTGTTGTCACGGAGATGCTTCATTCCTGCCGTTAGATGCTCGAGCACCAAGAGGAATTCTTCTTCTTGAAGACCATACGTATTTTCTGGATCATCTAAAATGTTGAATAAGCTGCCTCCGGTACACAATTCCATCACTATCACTTTCCCTTTGTGATCAGACTGTTCTTCTTCAATTGCCAGTAGCTTGACAATGTTCTCATGTTTAACTTTTTTTAACACTTCAAATTCTCTCATCTGTACATCCTGCGGTCTCATGTGACTTAGCTGGTTGAAAGTCTTGACGGCTACTGGCTCACCATTGTGCTTGTTAACACCTTGATAAACAGCACCTGTTGCTCCTTTTCCCAGAACACTGGTAGTGCACCAAACATAATTCAAAGATCCTTTAAGAAAAGACATCTTCTATTACTCTTTGACACATCCAAGAAAAAAGGATAATACTGTAAGAGATAATGAGAACTGGGCTACTCAATCAGGAGAACATCATTAACCTTGCAATCAGAGTCTCTCGGATTCGCTTTCTACAGAGAATATCCGAAATTCCTCAATTAGTCACGGTTACGAATTTGAGGAAATCACATCGCAACGATCTAATTTAGTAACAAGAAAGGAAAATCGCGTAAAAACACTGTCACAAATTTCGGGAAGGGACGTTATAGGCACCAAATTGACCATTATAACAACATAACAGTAAATAAATAAACAATAAATAGGTACATAAACACAAAATAAAATAAACAAACACAGCACAATTTCCTAAGCCATTTCCTCCAATTTCCTCATTTGTAACATAACCTATAATCAGCTGAGCACCAGTGTATCAAGGTTACCAAATCAAAACTTTACTGCACTCGAAGAAATCGCACTAATCAAAATTTGCGTATTTTGTCTGCATCAGTTTTAGTCTCAAAAACATAAGTCAAGAAAATTAATTGCTCGATGCAATCTAATTGGCTATGGGGAGAGACTAATTAGCGAACAAAATAATAAAACTAAATGTCATACATTGACGACGATTGGGGGTGGTAGTGAACAAATAAACATAAAGTTGAAACACATGTCAATAGGAGACACTCACACTGTCGTAATGCGCAGTCCGCACGCCGCAACGCAAATGCTTCGAATGTTTTACAGTAAGTCAAAGCCGTTCTAGTAGACAAAAAAAATTACTATTGAGTCAGTATTGAGTGCATTTTTTGAAAAAAAAGAAAAAAAATCTCTGGTTGTATAAAGGTAATCATCAGCATCAGGATTGAATTTGGACTTTGAGAACCGTGTATTGGTTCACGAAATCACGACAGGTGTGAGTGGACCTTCAGCTCGGTGTAAAATTAGTTGGAATAAAATCCCATAGAGAGCGTTAGGGTTTCTATATCATCGTGTTATCGACCACTGCTCGCCAAACCGTATTGACAAAAAATCTCGAGCGTTCCTCGTGGATCAGTTTTTGTTGAGCAGCGTCATGTCTCGGATCTATTGTTGTGCGGCTTTCGGTTGCGTGGTGTTTGAAATGTTTATCAGTTAAAATAATATTTACTGTGTGTGAGTTCCGTTTCGATTGAATGGTTTTCGCTTTACCTGTGAAACTCGGATTCCTATCCTTCAAGTGCGCCAATGTGTGATAGTGGATTATTTGTGTATTTTGATGTGCTTTATTTTTAACTGAGCGATCGTTGTGTTTTCGAAAATGGAAGGGAATATCGAAAGAGAGTGTAGTGCCCTAGGAGGTTTATTCCAACAAATTGTAGCTGATATGAAGGTAAAAATGATTGTTTATCTCCTTCTCCCTCACTTTGTTTCATTCATTTGATTCATTCACTTCTTTTCGACAAGTATATAGTTCCATTTCTGTTTTGCAAACAGTTGTCTCTATCCAATCACAACTTTTCTTATTGACCCATGCTCTCTCTCATTACCTACTCTTAATAAATATGTTTCAACTTTTCTGTAGATATTATTGTGTGTCGGGCTACTCTCTGACATGAGGTATTTTGAAACAAAGATTGAAATGTGTTATCAAGTTCCTTCAATCAATCAATCAACTTATTGCATCTCATGTCGAGGGCCCTGGAAAGTGCGACTGATACCTAAGTATTTCACTCTAGGAGTAAAAATGTCAAGAAACAGTCTAAGTGAGTGCTTTTGTTGCTTGATTTTGAAGGGTAGCTCTCACAAACGATTGAATTTAGGGGCTAAACTTTCTTCTCTTCACTATGTTACGTCCGTCTGTTCATGTCTTGTGATGCTGAACCTCTGCAAGCAGTGTGCCTCAAATTATTATGCTTAAATCATTTTGGAGACTACCTAGGTGTAAATAGTACACCTTAATTTGTTTTTTTTTCTAAACCCCTTGCTTCCAAGGGGGTTGAGTCAGCTCAGTAATTTTTTACTCATTGTTCGAATCATGAGTGTTTGCTACTTGTGGCTGTTGCAGAAACTGCCCTGGTAAAAATGGTCTGTGCTGTCCTGTACATCGATGGACATCCTCGCTAGTCCATGTTAAATCTCATGGACATTCATGATGGTCTATGGACCTCCAAAGGCGAGTGTATGGAAGTTCATGAGGGTCCAGAAGAGTGTTCATGGACCTCCACGTATGTCTATGCATTTTGACAAGGACTTGCATGGATGTCCATGCAATTTTATATGGACCAGCTTGGCCCATTTTTACCAGGGTGTTGTGTTATCATCATGAAGATGAACAAAACTTTAATTTAAAGTTGACTGCCCACAAAAAATTTCAGAGCTCTACTTATTACTTGGGATTTTGTGAATGTCTTTGTCCTTTTCGGTGATGGCTTGTGCAATGTGGCAACAGCGGATTCACTCCATTTAAACCTAAATAAATTAATTGATCTTCATGAGGTTATTTGAACCCCCAAAAAATTGATACTTTTGCATAGGTTTAAATGGCAAAAAGCTTGGTAGCCAAATTGCATGAGCTTCCAAGGGTCACTTGTCATCACAAGTTGCACTCATGAATTGGTGTAGAAGTTGGCTTGTGCAGGCACAGCCTTTACTTACTTAATGCTTCCTTTTATCTGTCTTAAATTTCATGTCATCTGTTGTGAGTACTAGTTTATGTTCACTGCAGGTGTAAGTACTATTAATTTTACTATGGAATGCCCATACCATTTATGTCTGAGTAGTTGGTTGCAATATTCATTCGACAATAGTGAGCAATTTTTAACGACACAGTCATATAGGACTACAAGACTGAGACTCATCCTTGTCCATGTGTAGGCTCCCGAACATTTTTTATTACTTGCTTCCTGATAATCATGGTTTTTGATCCCTCTTCCTGAAAATCAATCAAGATCAAACACCATGAATGAGTGTTGAGAGGAGGGGGGCTGGCTCCTTCAAGAAAATTTGAAAAGAGAAAAAACTAGGGTGGAAAAAGATGAGACAAGGAAGGAGAAGCTATCTTCTTATTCAGGATGTGACTCATGACCCCCTTTCCACTCTTAGGAAAGTTACGGTAGTGTTCTAGAATTTGCCGGAGTATTGCACCAGTGCAGGAAAGATTACAAATAGCGATCATTTTCAACATTTACAGCTATTTTACAACACTAAAAAGTAAAAACTATAATCTTTTCTGCTCTGGGGAATTCTAGAACGCTACCTGGCCTATGTCAAACACCTAAAGTTTCCTCAAACTTCTCAGAACATAGGTTGGATGGGATGCAAAATATTCTGCACCCTCGATTAGAACTATCAGTGTGCCCACGAGGTATAACTTTAGATTTTACCCTGTAGATTGTAGAACGACTCTCAGAAAATGAGGGGAAGTAATAAGGTTAAAGATAAGCAAGGCCTGAATCATTATATGAAAAGTAATTTTTAATATGACCTTCCACAGAAAGTTCTTAAAATTGAAACAAAGTGTGTCTGTAACTGTTAGTTAAAATGCTTCGTCTACTTGAGTGTAGTGTTGGATCTGGGGGAAGGGGAGGGGGGGTTTCTTTGGAACAAATACATTTGACAAAGCTGGAATGAAATTTCATCGTTCTTAGAGACGGCAGACACCTAGTGATCATTTACTCCACATAGTAAGCACTTTTGGATTAACAGACGTACGTTTCTTTATTACATATTAATCTATTTTTGTTATGTAAATTTAATGCTCGAAACTTTTAAAGTAAATGTATTTTAATACTACCGGGTGGTTTTTTAAGGGCGTCGCGTCGTATATCGCCGAGCGCGTCACGCACGGGAGTGCAGCAGAAAGATTTGAAGATTTTGCTATCTCCAGACAATTTAACAACTGAGACCTGGAATGGGGGATTAGACAAAAACGCGCCCGCCCGCGTCTGCGTTTGGAACGAGTCTTGGTCGTTTTGATCGCTTTAGAATTGACACTTCGAAGATAGGAAGCCCACACTAGCACTGTGTATAAATATTCGAGGATATCAGGCAGGTTAATAGCCCCTGCTCTTCCATGGTTAAAAAGTAAATAAAATAAATTAACTACCGAACCCGAATGCTTATGAGATGGGCATTAGTGCTGGAAGCCCTACGAGGATGGAAGCATGGCTTAATTTGAATGTTGTCACCTCGCAGCTGTGACATTCCAGATGCAGTTTCGTCAGTGGCGAGGCGTGCGATTTGGCAACATTCTTTTTTCCAATTTAAACACATTAGAAAAGTCGAAATGCCTGGTCATCGCCGATAACTGAAGCGTTCGACTGTTTTCGTGAATTTAAATGGAGAAAATACATTGTTACCAAATTCACGCTTCGCCACTGAGTTTCGTTCTGAATATTTACGAGCCTCTTTCTCAAAGCAATGCACATGGACACATAGGCCAACACAAAGAGTCTAAAGACATGAACCATTAGGACGTTTAAGCTATCATTTTTATTTTCAAAGTGTACAGGTATAGGTGAGCCATGATGTTAGCAAAATTGATTAGGAAAACGCGTGTGGAGCTTAATTCTTCCCCGCTTAGAGGTTGCTTCGACGCGTCGCGATGATTCTAGCAGAGCTACGTCTATGGATCAAACATTATCGAAGCCGTGGTAGAGCTCATTTCATAGTGGAGGCAGAGCTACGTCTATGGATCAAACATTATCGAAGCCGTGGTAGAGCTCATTTCATAGTGGAGGCAGGCAGATAGTCTTTTGAATTTTTCTATAACGTTATTTTAATTTTTAGTATTACGCAGTGAAAGTGAAAGAAAATAAATTTGAAGCTTGGCATTTCATTGGAAGAAGCTGTAAAATCAAAAAGTCGAAGTCGCAGGCAAATTTTGTTTTGATTTAAAGGAATGAAAAGTTACAATCCTCCAAAGATTATCGACGAGCTCCGCCTACACTCCTGTAACAAGCGCTATACTCTCAATCAGTTCTCTATAATACCGTCGCAAGCAAAGACAATAATGCGTGCATATGTCATTTTCGTTTTTCGAGACGCCGCGAATGTCCACTTTAGGAAATGTCGAAAATTATACTCTCGCTTGGATCATATTTTGCTCACTTCATTAATGAATAACAGAAACGGTTACTTTCGTTTTTAGGTACTATCAGTCAATTAAAGATTGGGACTAAAATATGCGGCTCGAAATGCTTCCGCCCGCTTATCTGACTCGATTTGCTCAGAATCTAGAGCGGTGTTGCCATTCCCAAATAAATGTGCGAAAAAGCCGAATCAATTGAGGTGGGCTATAACTGAACAGTTACAGGGGAGATAACGCACCGCAAACCTTCTCGCATGAGGAGCCATTCTCCGCCGCTCGCCGCCGCGCCGCCCGCAGCAGCGTCCATTCACTAAAATCTTATTCTTTCAAAATCAGTTCATCGAGATTCGGTGGTCGGTTCTCTCTCCGCTACCTTCTTCCCCCTTCCTATTGGCCCTGTCTCATTTTATCACTCATGCCACTTTTCGTTCGACACTTCACATTTCAAACGTTTTCCTCCGGACCATGTTTCTTTCACCATTTGCCTAAGAATGAATGCAGAGCTTCCCGAATAAGAGCATATTGTAAAAATCTTGGAGTTAGGCGTCTGGCCGTCTGTAGAAGAAATTTCTCGCTGGCGGGAGGGGGGATTTAAATGCACTTTCCAGCTGATTTTCTCTAAATCCCTATATGTAGAGAGTTAAGACAAGACAGGGGCGGATCCAGAAAAGTCTCAAAGGATGGGCCATTTTTGTAACGTGAAGGGGGGGGGCCTCCCTTATAAAATTTTGAAAATTTTAGCTTCTCTAAAGCCAATTTGAGGCATCTTTTAACGGTTCACTCATCATTTTTATACTACCTCATTTCAATTTTTGTTAGTAAAAGGGGGTCAAGGGTAAAAGTTTGGAACGGCTGATATTTTACATCATTGACCTCTCTATCAACACAAAACTATTTAATCAGCAACCCCCCCCCCCCCAACTCCCCCCAATTATCTTGTTCTTATGAGCTCGAGTAAACTTTTCCTTCCTCCTCACTAGGTTTACTCCCGGCTCCCACTTTTCATTCAAATTTTGGAGTGCCAGCTACCTATATTTTTTGCATTTTCGTAGAAAATGGATGTCTAGTGAATGAAATTAAGACCCTATTCTCCCCCCCCCCCCTCAAAACCTAGTATAATATACCTACGGTTACTTAAAGGCTTTTGTTTTTCTCTTCTCTTTTTCTTTTGCTTTTCCCTCTCTTTCTTTTCCTCTAACTGCTTTTTTTTGGGGTCCAAGGGGGGGGGGGCATGCCGCCGTGGCCCCCCCTCTGGATCCGCCCATGAGACAAGAAGGTAGTCAACTTCTGATTGGTCGATGAATTTTAGGCTCTACGGACACCGCCATTGGATGCGATTTTGCACTTTTGTTCTGTTTTCTGTTTACCAACGGTCTTTTACAGATAATAGTTAATTTGCGATGAATCTTTTAATTTTAATAATGAATGTCAATAAGAATGTCTATAAATCTCAAAAGAATCATTAAAAGCGTTAATACATGTTGATCAACAAAAAGAGGGAAAGATTACATCGTTACAAACTTAGCGGAACTGTAATCTTTGCAGTGGAGCAAAACACAACAACGGCCTCAGCATAATGTAAAAAAATGTGTAAAATCGCATCCAATGGCGGCGCCCATGATTTCACTTGTCTTGACTCTCTACATATAGGGACTCTGATTTTCTCTAGAGTCCCTCATACCAGAGCTGCCGTTTTGCGCATAGTTAATTTATTTTTCAATTCACCGATGATTCCACCCGTTGAAAAAAGATTACACAGTTCAGTTTAGTGTATGAGATGGTAATGCACGAATATATTCGTATTCGCATCTGTAATCTTTCCTCGACCGGTAGGGTCGTCGATGACTTTAAAAAAACTTGCGGATATTTTAATTAATTTACGGCGTTTCCACCGATTGAAAAAATATTACGGATCGAAGTATTTTTGTGCAGTGCAGTCATACACTGCACTGAATTGTGTAATCTTTTTTCAACTGGTGGAATCATCGGTGAATTGAAAATTTTCATTAATTATACGCAAAACGGCAGCTCTGCCTCATATTCAGGGACTCTAATTTTCTCTTAATTCGATTTACTCTCAATTTTTATATGCCAAGGAGTGGGTGGGGGGGGGGGAGTGTTTTACGGGCTCTCTTTGGACTTCCATGATCTTGAATAATGCAGATTCTCATTTCTTCAGAAGGTAATGAAAGATGGGTGGTATATCGATTGCAATTAATTATTGTAAAGTAACACATCTAGCCCTCGCGAACGGGGGGGGGGGCGATCTAGGGAATTACGCCCCCCGTTGACCCCTTTTTCCTTTCTCTTCCCTTTCCCTCCCTTCTCCCTCTTTTCCCCTTTTTTGGCTGAACGGAGGGGAGGGGGGTCACCCCCCCTTTCCCCCGGTATTCGCCAATGATTGTCGTCGTAAGCGCCGAAACCTTTCCTCTTTTAAATGATTTAACTCATTTGAGACTAATAATAAAGCTTATACTTTCAGAGGCAGCTTTTGAGGAAGGGGGTCTTGCCTCGGGTGGCATTATGTTATGATCTATAATCTTTGACAAACTGGGTTTATCGATTTCTTTCATCGATCACTTTTCAAAAGTAATCGAGGTGGATTTCAGCCTTAATCAGGTGTTCCGATTTTATTGAACTTATGATGAAATTCAATATACAATCAATGTAATTCATCAAAACACGATTAGTTCGTTTGAATTCAGCACCCCTAAAAACTCCCCCCCAACCCATATCTAAGAGGTTTGAAAATCAACCCAGATGTGAGGAAGCGATTACCATTTACCGTGCCCACCTCTGCTTTAAACCCCTCCCCCCTCCCTAAAGTTGATTAATGGGTTCTGGTGAATATTTATGCAAGTAGGAGAAAAAAATGCTTTGTTAGAGGGGCGAATACGATTTAGTAAGGTAGAAGACGAGACTTTCCTGTCAACAATTGACAGTTAAAATCAAAGGAGAAAACTAAACTGGGTCATGAATTTGAGACGGGAAAAAATTATGTCCTGATAAAACTGCGACCTTAAAAATTAAAAAAATATTCTCCATGAAAAATTTGAGTAAAAGTTTTACGAAAGGCAATGCTAATTTCTACTCCATAGTCCACCTGCCTGTTAATTACGTTTGTTTTTATCATTTATGACCCAAAATGTCCTTCGGTAAAATGTCTTAGAGGAGTTTTTGATATTAAATGTAAGCGCTTGACTTAAACTTAAAAACTCAAATGAGCTTTGAAACCAATGGATCAAAGCAAAAGAAAAAAAATGGATAAACTTTCTTTTCCGCTGAAATCACTTCCCATCCATGCTTCAAAACGTGACAATTTATTGCTGTCCCTTCGCAGAAATTCTATCTCATTGTTAATTTGCCTTCGGTCCAGATGATCAACTGCACTTGAAGTATGAAAAGAAGGTATCAAAAGCTAAACCCTTGAAGAGTAAAAAGTTATATTTGGTAGTACTGGTGAGGCTAATTTTTTAATCGGAACAAACCGGAATTTTTAATCGGAACAACGGAACACTCCCGTCTTTTTATTGCGGTTAGCCAATGCGGTTCGAGTGTTTCATCAAAACAGAATGGAACACTAACCATGCCAACGAGCAACGAGTCGATCCACCGATCAAGCGCAGTTTTTTGCGTTCTACTGAGATATAACTTTTGATAGAAAATTGCCAAAATATTCTTTCAAAGACACTACAAATTTCAAAATCTAGAGGGGTGATCTCCTCCCTCCCCCAGGAAATCTTCTGGATCCGCCACAATTGCTGCTCCAAATTAAATTCTGAATGATACTTTGAACGTCTCTGATAATTAAAAAAGTTTCCCGGGCAACAGATCATAATGTGTCAACAGTCATCAGCCTAATTAAAGATCCACATAATTTTTCTAAAGGGCGAGGGGGGGGGGGGGCACGTTTTAGACATGGCAATTTTTAGCGTCCAAAAAGCATTACAAGATCATTATACGATGGAAAAGGGCAATTTTTAACGCTTTTTGAAAATGGGGAAGGGGGGAAGCACATGCCCTCGTGCCTCCTGGATCCACGCAATATCATAATCGACGGAAGCGCAACCCAAAAAAGTCTTTCTATAGTCTTAAGGGAGGATTTGTCCCAAAAATTGTCGGCACTGACTTAATGATATTTGTGCTGTGGAGGAGGGGGGCCATCATCGCTGAAAACCAATTTTTACAACAAACGAGTAACGAGTCACTGAAAGTCTATTGAATGAAAAGAAGAAATAGTGAATTGAACTGACAATGAGAGTTGAAGCAGCGTGGAATGAGTAGGGGAGGGGGAGGAGGGGTTGACGACAGTGCGACTGTGTCGTTTGGACACGATGGCCAGCTTTTAGGTGAAACTGCACTGGTCGGAAAAGAGACGGCGCAGATCGGAGACGGATAGCCGCTCTCGACGAGGCACGCTTATCTGCTCGCTCATATTTGTTATGAGTGAAGTCCCTGCGGTTTATATTCCTTTCCCCTCGCTACCCCACCCTTATCGCTCACCGTTAGCACAAGCTGGCAACACTGCTGCGAATTTCCGAGAGTTTCTCCCCTTATCGCTAATTCCTCAAGCGCCGAGTGTCCGAGCCCAAATAGTTTAGTCCCAATCTTTAATTGACTGATAGTACATAGACACTAAACAGGTACACGCGTTAAACTGTCCGACACGACCACGATACGATAAACATTAAACTCTGTCTCGGAATTATTGACGCGACATCTATTGATTTTCTATCAAACAGCAAAGCTTCTGAAGATGCAAGGAACGATTATTTTTAGGGAAGGGGGGGGGGGGTTTGTTTTTAAACCACCAACCTTTTTTATATCTTGCTGCATACCCATAGTTTGTTTGTCTTTTTCCTCTCTCTCTCTCTCTCTCTCTCTCTCTCTCTCTCTCTCTCTCTCTCTCTCTTTCCCCCCTCTCTCTCCCCCTCTCTCTCCCTCTCTCTCTCTCTCTCTCTCTCTCTCTCTCTCTCTCTCTCTCTCTCTCTCTCTCTCTCTCTCTCTCTCTCTCTCTCTCTCTCTCTCTCTCTCTCCTTTCTTGTAATGGTAACGGTCATAACTGCGGTGGTCATCTAAATGGCGGCGGGATTCCAAAATTCAAACTTTTAGCGAGAATTCGTGGGTTGTCGTAAATTTTGACCAATTCTCAGAGGACGTTTATAAAGTAATTATTCATCTTATTCTCTAGGAAACGAAAGGAGGGGAAATACTTTAGGCAGCGTTGTATTTAGGTGTACGTATAGTTGTGTTTTGTCAGCCTCTCTCTCTCTCTCTCTCTTGATCTTGTCCCTCGCCCGCCCTTCCGCGGTCTTGCCGTCGAACGCTGTGTGGACGGACGGACACACTTGGTGGTGAGGTGAGGTACCAAGACGTCTACCTTCTGCACTCTGCAGCTCGACCCTCCCTCCTATCCAAGGTTCCTCCTGCTCACAACTCCGTACAGTCCTGACCAGGGATTGGGAGCCGGAGCCCTGGCCTGATCTGAATTTTATGTTCTCCTCAGCCTAAAACTGTGGGAATACTAAAATGAGTTACATTTTATCATTCAAATACTGAATCCAAAGGCTCTTGCACCAACAGAACTTGATTTCAAAGATTCGATTTCAAGTTATTGCGTTGGGAGCTCTTTGGGAGCACGGCTCCTGAAAAGTGCTCCCTAAAGAGCTCCCAACGCAATAACTTGAAATCGAATCTTTGAAATCAAGTTCTGTTGGTGCAAGAGCCTTTGGATTCAGTATTTGAATGATAAATTGTAACTCATTTTAGTATTCCCACAGTTTTTTTGCCGAGGAGAACATAAAATTCAGATCTGGCCAGGGCTCCGGCTCCCAATCCCTGGTCCTGACTCTTGAGTCTTGAGATCAGTTTATTAGGCTGGCCGGAGTTTAGACTAGTTTGGAGTAACATCCCACTCGTGAAAAGGGTCATATCGCGGTATCGCCACATCCTCCCTTCTCCGCTCTTCCTTTGAGCAAGAGAAAGACGCCTCTCCCTTTAGTCAAGTCTAAGGGCTCTCGTCTCGTGTTGGTAACATAATAGCCGCGATTTGGTGTCGTGTGCAGTGCATGCACTTCAGTGTTGCCAGATCTTACGGCTTTTCCCAGTGGCGTAGCGTGAGATTCGGCAACGTTGCAATGTGTCCATTTAAATCCATTAAAAAATCGAACTATTGGGTGTTCGGTGAACACCTTCGCATTTGACCGTTTCCATGGGTCTATATAGACACATCACAACGTTGCCAAATTGCACGCTACACCACTGGATTTTCCCCCATAAGAACACATAGAAAAAACCGCAAGATCTGGCAACACTGATGCACTTCCATATGCGGCCAGGATTGCCGTAGTTAACAGCGGAAAAGTTGCGTTCATTTCATGTAGTCCAATTTCGAAGGAGGCATTGTTTTTTGTTTTGCTGCATCTGGCAACCATGCATGTAGCACGCTTGTGCACAAGTGTGCGTGTGGGTGCACACGTTTAAAAAGTGCAGCTCGCCGCAAGTTTACAGCTCCCCGTTCTTATGCTGTAGTGCTATTGCAGTCGAATGCAGTGTTGCCATAGATTGTGATGTTATCAATTTGATTGCATGCACAGTCGACAGGTTAAATAATGTCATCTGACTCCTGTATACGTAAAACAGTTAGAGGTAAGAGGGTATATAGTCAACCTCTGATTGGACTTGAGTTTTAGGCTCTATGGGTGCAGCACTATATGGTCCCTCCATGTCCACTCCCCTCCCTTCTGGGCCAGTACCTTGTGCGGGCCTCTTTCCCCAAATCCCACGCCCCAGCTTTTTTGTCCCAGTCCGCCACTGTATATGGTCCCAAATCAAATCCTATAGGTGGTCAAATATCGATCTGTTCAAAATCAGGAAAAAAACTATTTTAGCTATACTATAGATGATTTTAGAGGGTTTATTTTGCCAGGCAATCATCCCTGGATTTTCATATATCCATGCAGAAAAATATTAGATGGAGCCTTAATTCCCGTGGTATTTCATGTCTGTGTATTTTTGACCGCTTAGGATTCGATTTGGATCCGCAGCAGTGGCTGCTCGTGTATTGCGATGTATCGATGTTCAATCCATTTAAAACTGTAGAAAAGTATCGATTCCTCGGGGGTTCAATTGCACCCCCTGACGATCGATACTATTTTATAGTTTTAAATGGCGAGTAGACATCGATGTATCGCATTTCACTAGTCAATCACTGCTCCATAGTGCGCCGATGCCGTTATTGGATGCATTTTTGCACTTGTGTTTAGCTCTTTTACGCACATTTGTCAACGAACGAAGAGTTCCAGCGATACTTTACGGATAAATTGTCGATGAACTTGTTTATTAAAACCATGATGCTTCTCAATCATGTGATCATGTCCATGAGGCCCAAAAGAATCTTTAGAAGCGTAAATGGATGTCGATCAACAAAGGCAGTGAAAAATTAGACCGTTGAAAACTCTAAGGCACAGTATAGTCTTTGATTTGGGCCGAAACACAACAACGGCCCTCATCAGATTGTAAACTGATGTGCTCAAACGCATCCAGTGGAGGCGCTAATGGTTTCACTTGTCTGAACTCTCTACATACAGGGAATTTAGTCTGTACTCCTTAGATTTTAGTGCAGGTAGGGGTAGGTTACCTGCAATACTCTTCACAATGATTGTGAGAGACGTAGAGTTGGACAAATGGTAATCGATTACTCGTTTTTCAATCACTTTTCAAATATAATCGAGGTAGATTTTAGTGGTAGTCAGGCACCTGATGTTTCGATGAAACCAACGTGTTAAGAAGAAACATATAGCTGCTAATTCATATAAGATTAGGTTCATTGAAATCGGCAAGTCTTATTAATGCACGTCGATTATAATTTAAGGTAATCATCAGAAACTATGATTTTTCCTACTGTAGAGAGATGCACGTGGATTACCTTATACATACCCGAGCCAAAATCTGAGGAGTCATCTAATTCTACTTATACAGGGTGTCTGGAAAGTCCCGGGACGGCTTCATCATTTTTTATCTGCAGCGGTTCAAAAGTTATGAAGCCGTCCAGGGACTTTCCTGACACCCTGTATTTAATTCGTCCACTGCAATGTACAAAGGCCGTTCAAAAAATAATGCACATTCGGGTTTTTTGGAAGAACGAAAGCAGCCATTAGAAAGAGGTTTGCGTGTGCTTAAAGTCCTTGTAGTTTCCAATAAAACAAGACCAAGTAGAGCTCTGTAGCTGAAAAATTGACTGAAATACAGGGTCTTGAAAATGGCATGTTGAAACTACCGCTCCAGGATTTTCAGCTAAGAAAAATAAAAAAACAAAGAAAAATTAAATTGAAAAAATTTAGTGTGTTTATTGAAAAAAATTACAAGATCTTACTGATGTGTGGCCGGTCAGCAAGCACAGCTTACAGGTTGAAACATGCACAGTACTCAGTACTTGCGACTTTTCTGGTTGACTTTTCTGTTCTGTTTGATGCGTGTGCGCAGTGCGAACTTCCAAATTTTTTTCGCGCTGAATGCCAAGGAGAAAGCAGAGCAACGTCACGTTATTCAGTATTGTTTTTCGCGTGGTTTATTATCAGTGAGAGACGCTTTTAAAGAAATGAAAGAAGTGTATAAAGACAACTGTTTAGACTGATATTAAGACAACGACCATAAGTCGTTGGTTTAAATCCTTTTCTGAGTGCCGGAAATCAGTGAAACTTCTTCAGAAATCCGGTTTGAAAAAACGATTCTTCAGAAGTGGGCAGAAAGGCTGAGGCTTTGCGTGAAACATGATGGACAGTACTTCGAAAAAATTAAGAAAGGTGAGTCATCCGATGAAGACAACTAACTCCACTCAATTTTAGTAAGATCTTGTAATTTCTTTCAATAAAAACACTCAATTTTTCAATTTAATTTTGTTTTTGTTTTTTTTTTTCTTGGAAAAAATAGCTGAAAATCCTGGAGGGGTAGTTTCAACATACCATTTTTAAGACCCTGTATATCAGTCAATTTTTAAGCTACCGAGCTCTACTTGGCCTTGTTTTATTGGAAATTACAAGAACTTCACGTACACACAAACCGCTTTTTGATAACTGCTTTCGTTCTCCCAAAAAACGCGAATGTGCATTATTTTTTGAACATGCTATGTATGTAAGTACTTTCATTTTGAATGGTTCATCAAGGGTGTGTTAGAAATTTCAGCATTTTACTGGTCCCGACAAGTTTGAATTTTTTCATTCTCTCATTTGTTTTCTCAGGTCTATTTTGAAGGGAAACACCTCCAACTTTTAAATCCTTTTTGGCGTATATGTGTGGGTCACAAAAGGCGGATGCGTACAGAATCAACAGCTAGGATTTGCAGCTTTTATGTCAATTTGTTTTCAATTCTTTCCTCCGGCAGTAATCCTACAGGGAATGCAGCTTTGAATAAAATTATTCATAAAAAGTTTTTGCCTTATATAGGTCAGCCCCACAAACGTGACTATCGACCCAACTAGAACTGCTTTGCGTTTACTTGCGGTACTGCGATCAGAGTTTCAGACCAAACAATACGTTTTTCGGCTTTGGCTACAGTTTTTTAGTCTTGAAGCTATCCCAGCTTGCATGTAAAAAGGTAGCACGTCGATCGAATGAGTCGAATTCTTGATGGAAATAATGTTACCATGGATGATCAGAAAATTAAACTGAAAGTGTCTATAGAGGGTTTTAGTAATGGCGACTGCCGGTGATCAGCGTTCCAAACAAAGCTGGTTTGTCTCTCTCGCTCTCACGTAACCCCCATGTACTGCCATCTCACTCTAATTTCAAAAACCGTATATAGAGACTTATTTTGTGAAATTTCATGGCAGAAATGAATTCCTCGAGGCATTTTAATGCGATTTTGATAATAATATGTCGTAAAACAAGGCCCCGTATACGAATTTCGGAACGAGAAAGAGATGGATCTATGTGGGGGTCACGGGAGAGTGAGTGAGATAGTTTGGAACGCTACGCGGGTTTTATCCCAACCGATTGCAACCGATGAGCGCATTGTTGTGGTTGTTGCTTAACCGTTGACTTTGCACTAAAACCGTCTATTGGACTCAAAAAAAGTCTCGTGTACGATCAATATGATGGTCCGAAACTTGACCGACCAATCAGGAATGAGGTATTGTGGTTCTTTCATCGATTATAAGCCCAGCTGCGCCGCGTCGCGCAAATCGTTATTAGTGCCCTGATCTCCATGCATAAAGCATTGGTCTAGATTCGTGGCGTAGCCAAAGTTGTGAACCGGCGCGGCGGTCTAGAGGTACCATCCCCCCTTGGCACCCAACTTTGCCCTAAAGGAAGGTAATTTTCTGCGATTTATGCGGAATTTTACCGAATTTCGGCCCATTGGACTCCTCCTCGACAATTTTTGGTCCCCGAACCTCCCCTCCCCCCTCGAAAAATTCCTGGCCACGCCACTGGTTTAGATAGTTGAATCGATCGACGACTTCTGTGATACAGAGATAAGTTGCATCTCCGGAATTATGAAACCTAGTTAGAAATTAAAAGCATCATTGTTATTAGTTCTTTGGGGTTTTTTTTTTTTTTATTTGCTGACTAGAGAAGACTCACAATCAGACCCCTCCGACCGCTTCCGATCAGAACGTCTTTCGGGCTGGTGTTCCCATTTTCCCAACTTTGGATATCAGGATTGAACTGTCACGTTTCGAACTCCATGTTTGACAACACTGAACCCAGCTTCTGACCCCCTCCGCCTCCCCTCTGCCGCGTGCCTGTTCCTTTTCACAAGCGCCTTTGTGTGTTGTGCCATAACCGGAGCCCTGCTCCTGCATTCACGGACGGTCGCCTTCTCCGCCTCTCATCATCCATCCCGCGCGTCTTCATATCCTTCACTTCAGTAGCCAGTGCACACACACACTCACACTCACACACATTCACGACTGCATCCACACACAGCACGGTGACTATGGAGAGTGGTTAACACATTGCCCTATTTTTAGCATCACGTCGGATCAAGATAAGAGTGTTTATTTTTACCTCATCCACTTCCACATCCACCCAACCAACCCCCAGCGGCCCCAGTACCTTTTTTTTAAATTTTTTTTTTTTACCATATCTTTAGGTCTGCCAGCATCCCTTAACCTCCATTCCTCTCTTTCTCCTTCACTAATATATCCTTTTCCATACTCGCGTTCATACCGTACACACTCAACTCACCCTCACCCCTCTTCCGTTTTTTCCAAGAGCTAAGAAGGCTCAACAGGAATAGTTCCCTTTCTGCCTGCTAATTTGCTGACTGAATAAGAGTGATGGAACTTTGAATTTTTCCTTCATAATTCCGTTATAGTTTAGAACGTTGCTAGTTTTTCCGAGGTTACTTTCTGAAAACGCAGCGCTTTTGTTATCCTTTGAATGCACGTCAAAACAGTAGCGTCACTATGATATGATAGCTTTGATTATATGCTCACAAGTCACAACAGTTGGGGCCCGAAGTTGGAACTTGACCAGTGGCGCATGGATGGCGTAGCCAAAAATTTTTCGAGGGGAGGGAAGGTTTTATAGGTATACATTAAATTTCGTAAAAATGCTCTGAATACGCAAAAATTAGCCCCCCCCCCCCCCGTTGTTTACGCCAGTGAACTCAACTGACTCAGTTCAACCGATGAGCAATTTTATCAAGTGAAGCTTCCTTTTTTTCCTAGCTTGGAAAATTTGTAATCCAAAAGTCAAACAAGAGATTAGAGGAAGGTAAGACTATTCTTTTTTTGAGTCATTCAACAGCTATCACTTTAATGGGCTCCACTTTGACCACGCTTGTTCTCTGCAAATGTGTACTAACGATGAAGAAATGGGGACGCGTTAAAAATTCCATCGATAGATGAATGACCCCAATTAGAGCTCAATTTTTCCTCCGTCGCGCAAATAAACAAACTAAAATTAAGGAAGTTAGCGATTGACTCATTTCAATTTTAGACTGCCTGAATGCCATGAATTTTCCTACTGTCCATCAGAAATAGGTCTGTTGCAAACTATTGCATCAGCCCTAGAGAGGGGCGATTGTCACGTAAAATCTCTTGAAAATAACGTTTGGAGCCTCAGAATATTCAAAAATTGACTCACAAACGCAATGAATGCGTTTAAACAAAATTCTAATGTGGTGGTCAAAGGGGGTCACAATGGAAAAGTTCCGCATTTAATCGCAACTTTCTATGCTGAAAAAGTGATTTATCAATCATCATGAAGAAAGCTGCTTTGATTGGACTCCCACTCCCCCATTGTGACCTTCTCATTTGACTGCCAAGCTATGGTCCAAAATCGTCAAATGGTGGCAAAAAATTAAATAATTCAGGATGTTACGGGTTAAATGTGATTGTCAGGCGATTTTACATGAAAATCGACCCGCAATCATACACTGTAGCAAAAGTTGTCAACAGACCTATTTATTAATTTCAATTTTAGATAGCCCGAATGCCCTGAACTTACCTCCAGTCCATCAGAAATTGGCTTTAGTAAAATTTTCATGTTCTAAAGGTCCGTCTGCGTCTATATAGTTTTCTTTCCCAGTGTGATCTGAATTCTTGAGGATACGGCCCGCAAATGTGTCACAAAGCGTCATAAATTCTCGTTAATCGATGTTTTATACCCTTTTCCCTTTAATGTCAAATTGCCTTCAATATCGTCTCCACAGCTCGCGCTCGCTTCAACTAACGATCAAATCACGCAGGGACTCGAGCCTTAACCTCTGTCGATTTCCCTCGGCGGAAAAAGCCATTCCGTCCTTTTATTTACGTTCAAGAGAACGCGAACGAGAGGGACAAAGATATACTCAGCGATCGAAACACCACATTTGATTTATTTCAGACGGCCGTTTTTCGGTGAATCGCGTTTCTCAAGCAGCCTAAAGCGGCCGAGGCACAATCGGCACAAGAAACATTATACCGTTAATGCGTTCATCGGCAATATTTTTTGTGATGTATTACCGGGTTATGGAAGTCGTACAGGGTGCTTTGAAAACAAAATATTTAAGCCAAGCTTTTTCTGATGTTATGATATTCCCTTTTCAAAAACTTGTCATAGTCGTTATTGACCAGCCTGTATTATTGCGTATTGCTGTATTTTGTATGCCGCATATAAATCTGCGGTATCAAGCTGCGACATTGAATCCATTTAGTGGTGATGACTTTCTATGTGTGGCTATACAAAAAAAAAAATATGCTCTATATATTTAAATTCGGAACCTCCAAAAATGTCTAGAAAAACTGTGTTTATTGATTGTTTTTGTTTTTGTTTTTTTTTTTAATCCGTGTTAGTTATACTATCGTAGAATAGGAAGGAAACAAATCATACTTGAATGCAGCCTCTTTGTAGTCCAGAGGTGGGCAAAGTGGAGTGTAATCGATTACACGATTACTCGATAATCGGTAATCGTCAAACCTTTGGATAGTAATTAAATGTATTCCTCTTAGATAAATAGTAAACTTTAAGATCTTTTCGATTAGATTTAATTCTTCTGCAACTAATATGTTGGGTGGCTTGTGAAAAATCAGCCCTGATTACCATAAAATCACCCTCCGAAATAACGACGATTACGATTACTCGGTAATCTTGTAATCGATTACCACCCCCATTTGCCCAACTCTGCCTAAAGTACAATGATCATTTTTTTTGAAAACCCTTTTTTCCACTTATAATGGGTTATTGATTTTTTTCCATGGCCTGCGTTTCCAACAGGGGCGTTATTAATCCCCCCCCCCTCGAGGATTTGACACATCTCGTAATTTAAGGGAAAATCGAGAAGCAAAAATAAAGGTCGTCTAATTTAGCACGTATACGTGAAGCGCAAAGCTTTCAATTTAAGGGAAGAATGAATCCAAAATTGTCCTAACTTGTGAAAGAAAAAAAAAAAACATTTAAGGGTCATCATAAGGACCTCGATGGATAGAGTTTTCAGGGGTCAAACGCGTGAGAAGCCCAAAAAAAAAAAAAAAAAAAAAATTAAATGAAAGAGGACCAACTTTGTAAATTATTAATGAATTAGCTCATTGTAACTGTAAATTCTATTAGGATTGAGACTCCAGACCAGAGACCAGACTTCCAGTAATGAATGGATGAGAATAATAATAAAATTAAATAAAATAAAAATAAAAGCAGCTTTACTGTGTCAAGAGCGCGAAAGAGCTGGCCTTAGAGTTTGCTTTAAAAGGCGAAACAACAGTGTTAATGGATTCCCTTGCACTCTCACAATCAGATGTGACTGTGGTGGAGTATTGGAGCTGCAGAGTATATCTATAACTATATGAACTGAATGAATTTCCATAATGAGTCCCGAGCAGAGCTCCACTCCGTTTTCTCAATGGCAAAGCACTCGGCGTGCTACTCGTTAGCATTGATTTGGGGGCAAGAAAATTCTTCAATACTTACTCATTGTAACTTTTTACCCGTTTGACAGGTGAAAGGTACGTGTGCACGGTGCCATGTGTTCACTTCCAACCGTCAATAATGAACATAATGGACGAATTTGATTCACCAATAAATCTAATAATTCGACTATCATGAACAAACATAGGTCAGTTCACAGTTGTTTTTTTGGATCTCATAAATAGAGCGTAGCATTGGCCATATTTTTCGATCAACGTATAAGCCTCGAGTTTTTCAGTCGTTGGCAACCTCCGTGATTTCGTTTTGGTGGAAGATAATCTCCACTGTTGCAAACACTAAATACTTATACTAACTTCGATTATTTTTCAATCGGATCGATTTGTACAGAAAGGCAGAATAAACTTCGATGCGGTTGTACTTTATTTTAAAGTATCGAGTCCATTACTATATTTATCTCAACAAAACCTCGCCTAAAATTGACCCAGATTTACTTATACGATTTGTCGTTGAAGTTTAAGTTTCTAATAAAAAAAATAATCGACGCACCCATCCATTAATGTTTCCACTCACTCACAACTAACTCAATATTAAATATTAATCTACAACTCACCAACTGACTTTAGTAGGATGAAACAATATGGTGTATGGTCAAAATGATATCTATCGTTCTTTTTACACATTTCAAATTCAATGCTTTTTTCTGAATTTATTTTAATTTTTGAAACCTTGATATTTGTTTCACGTTAAACTTCTAGGCACGGCAAGGCGCGGCAGTCAGATTGCGCCTATCATTTTACGTTGTTGTCTATGAAGCTAAACATTTTGTAGCTGTTGACCTTATAGAGGCAGATGGTCCGGCTTAAATAAGGAAATATAAAAATCCGCATTTCTCAATTTAATACTCTATACCTATCCTATAAGTACTCTCTGAATTTTATGGAAAGGGGGAACCCCCCCCCCCCCGGGGGGGTTTAAATATAGCGTCACTTATTACTTACATCCATATAGTTTACTTAACCTCAACATTATAGTGAGAAGTCCACAAGGTTTGAGCTTTCATATAACGACCTTGAATGATGGAAGTCAGTCATACATACAGCATATATACATTCGTATACCCCACATTAGATAAAATCATTCTGTTCTAAATAAACACTGATAACGATAAGCCCGAATGCGCGTTAGCATGGGGAAAACATGGAGGCTCCGCTCAGCCCCCCCCCCCCCCCCCCCCCAGAACACTGCTCTTCCCTCTATCCAGCGGAGCCCATGCCTGTGTATAGAGCTTGCTCGACCAGACACGACAGCAAAAAAATATGGATTTTTTTTTTTTTTTTTTTTTTTTTTTATAACTCGGAGTCCTCGATGAAATTAATTCAAAGTTATCACAATAAAAATGCAGCTATTGCGGCTATACTTGCTTTAAAATGAGTCCAAAAATTCACTTTTGGAAAGAGTTTGAGGTTTGAGGTCGTTTGAGAAGTGTAGGCGCACCTAGACCAATAATCTTTGAAATTTTCCCACGTTATTTTTCTTATGACGGAATAAAAATAAATGAAAATGCATTTAAGCGTTGGGTCTTTATTGAGGAACGCTTTAAAATCAAAAGTTCAAAGTTGCACGCAAGTTTTTTCAAGTATTTGAACGAATGAAAATTGAAAAGGAGGCAAAGATTATCGATAAGCCGTGCCTACTCTTCTGAAACAAACTTCACAATCGACAGTGCAATCCTGTAAATGCGCTTGCATGAGCTTCCCTGGTAAAAATGGCAAGTACATGTTAGTACAAAGTTGATACAGGTTCTACTAACATCAACGAACATGAGCATGCATTCACTTTGTTTCAAAAGATAGTAGAAGTCCACCCTTTCTGTTAAGAATTATGAAAGAAGTGTCACTGTAATCTGAAACCTGTACCATTAAATTGAACGAACTTTTCTCTTGTGATTTCATGTGTGAGTCAATTTTTCCGAATTTTCATAAGAATCCATGTAAAATGGTCGTCCCCTGTAGTGGACACTGTGACGGAAAGGGTTAATACAGCCCGTTCGCGATTTTTACCAGGGCTTGTTCGAAATAGAGTCCCTTAATGGAAATATTGTACATGGAGTATCGAGACGATACGACACTTCTTGGAGCTTCGAGGAGTCGAAAAATTAACATTGCCAAGATAGGAAATCGAATCTTCCGTCCATCAAAGGTCTCTAGCTTGAAATAAACCGGACTTAGCAAATGAAAAATCGGAAGGAAATGTGAGGATTCAAAAGTGACTTTTAGTAGGACAACTGGATAAGCTCTTTAAATGTTAATTTGACATCGAAGTTCATTCCTCTCCCACCTACTACAGCAGCGCCGTGCTGGTCCCTCGAGCGACGCGACGGTACGCCTCGTTTTGCGATCAGTGCTTTCAAATATAAAATTTGCAGGTCGGTGTCAACCGGTCAGCGTGCAAATCGCGGCTTTCCTTCACTCACGCAACGGATCCACATGGCGTTCAGATCCCGGGGCCCGCGTGTGTGTGCTATGCCGGTGTGGATGTGGGCGCTTATGTTTCCGGTTTCGCGATAATAAGCCCCGAATGCAGGCGCAGGCGCGGGTGAGCGACTGTGAGTGTGTGACGTTGCGCACATGCGTCCATCAGCTTGCAGTGTTGCCAATGGGTCTTTTGCGTACTTTTCCTACATCAATATAACTCATTGTTTCTGACGTAAAATTTAGGGAAAAGAACGATGCGCACATTTAAAACTTTCAAAATCCACTCATTAATTCAGAAAATACCTTCCATTTCAAACAACCCGCGCTACACTAGACGCTATATCACCGACTTATAACTATACATAGATGGAACCATATCGTTTATGTAAACATGTTTATGTTTCGTTTAGATGCGTACATTTCTTATATTATCTTGTAATTTTTGATAAACCGAAAAGACCAGACAGCAAATGCAGCCAATAGTTCATGTATTTAGAAGGGAATTCCATCATTTTGTGGTTACGATGTTGTTTACTTATGCACGGTGGTTCCGTTTATATGTAGAAGTATACCGGTGCAAATAGTATCTAGTGTAGCGTGGGCTGTTTGAAATTGAAGTGATTTCCTGAGTTAATGAGTGGATTTTGAACATTTTTAATTTGCGCATCATTATTTTCGCCGAATTTTACGTAAGAATCAAGGTTCTATATTGTTGTAGCAAAAGTATGCAACAGACCCATTAAGTTATGATTTCTTCCTATCTTTTCTTGTGGGAGAACTAGAAGCCGCGTTTATATGATCTGCAGTAGCCTCGCGTGCAACCTGGCAACGCTGCATTTCGTCCATTTAAACCTGTGAAAAATATCGATTCGAGTGAGTGCACTGTGTCCTTCTTTTAGTTCGACCTTTTTTACGGGTTTTCATGAATGAAAGACAATGTTGCCTTGTTGCACACGACGGCGACGCCACTGATGATCTGGCAGCACTGTTGGCGAGTTTAAGGCCCCACTCGTTACGTCTGGCCTGCCACATTGTGACAAACAGCTTTATCGAGGTAGCTGATTAGCACCTCTCAGCAGGAGCGGATGGCGAACACTCGATTATTGTTTTTCTCCCATTTAAACCTATGCAAAAGTATCGATTTGGATTTTCAATCGAAGACTGCTGGAAGAAGGGCACATCAAATAACAGTTTGTGTTTTTTCCTTAAAATTTGCATGTTTAATGGATTGGACATTTTCAATAAAGAACACGCACCTGATGTCGAGTGTGATCTTACACCTTTTTTTTTGATCCTGTTGACTCCGATTAGTTGGCCTAGAAACCATCAGGTGTGTTCTTTATTAAAAATCTCCATTCCATTTGTGTGCTACTTTTAAGGAAAGGGCGCGCTCACCTGCTGTTTTAAATATGCGCCCTTCTTCCGACAAAGTCCTTAATTGCTGTGGTTTTTTTCTCGCGAGCATTGATTTTTTCTTCTGTAGGTTTATAGGGAGGAATCATCGATGTATCACATTTTAAGAGCCGCTACTGGCTTTAAGCATCAGGTATCAATAACGCGTGCATGTGAGAAATTCGCTGCTTGAAAAGCTGGAAAATATCCTTATAAAGGTATGCATACTTTTAGGCTCTGGCGGATCCAGGAATTTATCCTTTCTCTCTATTTTTCTATTAGAATTGCATGTGTTAGAAAAGGACAGATCAGAGCCAGTCTTGTGATTTTCGCCATCTCTTCTATCATTGTCTAACACATGCGTTCTAAATGGGAAAAGAGTCGAGAGAAGGACAGATGCTTAATGGATCCGCTAGTGATTTTAGGATTTATCCACGACCTGCACAGTAATTGTTCCAAAGAATGGGGCTATTGCACACTTTTGCTATAAGCGATTTAATAGTCGACTATGGCGTAAAAACCTCAAATAATAACGATGGCGGCACTAAAAACTTCCAAAATCCACTCCATAACTCAATAAACGCAGTTACTTGCGCGAGCGTAATGGTGGCCGAAGGCACTAACAATGGGAGATTCCTATCTTAATTTCGTCACTCTTTCTATGCTGACAAGGATGATTCACAGAGTAATTAGTCACCAGAGTGATGATCCACATCCGATGAATGGTACCGCAACACCAAGTGACACCGGTGTCAAATGAAAGTAGTCTCTAATTGGTCACATCTTGATGGAGTTTCAGAATTGTTAGATGGGAATCTCCCATTGTTAGTGCCTTCGGCCACCATTACGCTCGTGCAAATAACTGCGTTTATTGAGTTTAGGAGTGGATTTTGGAAGTTTTTAGTGGTGCCATCGTTATTTTTAGAGGTTTTTACGCCATAATCGACTATTAAATCGCTTATAGCAAAAGTGTGCAATAGCCCCATTCTTATTCAACTCACTTCTATTCGTACACTTTTCTGCTCTCGACAGAGGATGTACGCCTGCAATTTTCCAGCTATGCAATACCATATCTCACACGTCGAAAGAGTTGCGCGAAATTGAAGCGGTCGTTCAGTTCGACAGTGGCTCTGTGCCTGGGTCCAAACATTTATTTCCCAAAAACATGTCACGAAAAATGTCTCTGTATACAATTTTAGCGCAATGAGAATTAGATAGCAGTACACGCCTACACGGGGGTTACGTAAGAGTGAAAGAGATAGTTTGGAACGCTCAACGTCCTTTTTCACCAGATGACGCCATCTCTAAAACCGTCTATATAGCTTCTAAAGCCAATTGAAGTCTTGCAAAACGGTTTCTTTGTTGTAGCAACTAAAATCCTACATTTACCAAAGATTACAGGTTGGCAGTCGACACGGCCGGGCCTCTACATTCAGACGAACCGAGTTCTGTCTTCGGCATTTCTTTTCCTATTCACAAGGGAGCCATTAACATTGTAATCTTCACAACTGACAAAGCAAATGATAGCAAATCACATTACGTCTCATTCTTCCACGTGGTCTTTCATTCCCCAACCCAACTGATGAGAGCAAGGCATGGCACGAGAGTAAAACTGAATGCAATTACGGAGAGAGTAGAGCGGATACGTGCGTTATAGTGTCTAGGGCCCTTGGGTCCAACTCTGCTCTACGATAGCTACAGCTCCGCCCAATATGTATAACGTACTTACAAGTCCCCGAGACACTTCCGCCAAAAAAGCAGCCGCAACGCACCAGCCACATCCAGACATCGGAAGCGTCAAATTCCGAACGAGTGCTCTCGCGTTACTGCCATGCGGTTCCGGTGACGCGATGCGCGATTGGACGGTGTCAACCACGCGCTTATTTGCCATTTAAAACTATATAAAAGAATCGATATATTGGGGGTGCAACTGTACCTCCTGGAGATCGATTGTTTTGCATACATTTAAATGGAGATAAGCAGTTGTTGCTACATTGCGCGAGCCGCCACTGCCAAAATGCATTCAACTGCAGCCGGCTCTCTACGCCATATTTATTCTGCGCATTATGGCAGCTAGGCGTAGTTGTTGTTACTTTAATGATTTGAACAGCCTTTTTTAATTTGATTTTAGGTTCACGGAAAAGAAAGTTGTTTATTTTTTCGAAGTTGGACTGATAAATTTGATTGAACCGTGGACTTTTGGGAAAATCGAAACTCAAAAAGGTCATGGAATATCAATAAGCACAGGGTGTCAAAGAAGGGGGGTTGGGATTTTTGCAAAATTGTTTTTTTATTATTACCCCCCCCCCCCGTTTTGCTTGTTTGAATTTAAAATTGTAAGGACTCAGACACACGCATGAATGTACGCACACGCCTGTGTCGTTGGTATAGGCTGTCCCAAGAATGATTGGACTTGACAACTGTAGCTTTGAATGAAAGCATCAGCTTCCATCCTCAGATAGAGCAACCTGGTTGGTTAGGAGCCATAAGAAGCTGATGTTTTCATGAAAACCATAGAAGTGCCAAATCCAATCTTTTCTGGGACAAGCTATATCTGTTCTTCTTCTAGTTTGTGTTTTGCGCAATTGTTTTTTTGTTTTTTTGTTTTTTTTTTTTTTTAAGAAAAATTCACATTCCGACTACAAAGTAGACTCATCCAATGTGCAACTAGTACACACCAGAAATAGATGCAAAATAAAGGTAGGGGTGGGGGGCTTTTGGGGCTTGATAAAAAAAAAAAGTGAAGCGGCCTCCTTCGCAGGAGCCCGTACGGCGTACAGTCGAAGATAAGAAGAATGTATGACAACTCTTCGAGTTAGGTTACTCGCAATACTTACCTTCATTAATTTAAGCACTGCTGGTGGCCTGCTGAAGCCAAAATCTGAGGAATCGTCTGAATTAAATTATTTTTGTCCCTGACTGTACGTCAATTAGGGCGTTTGACACTGCTCCCGTGTATTCTAAAAGAGGGAAAGTGTCGTTGTCCCCTACGGCTCAATATTTATGTCGGGGGACGGCTTTTATTTACGACCGATTTCAATTACAAAACTTGTCACTTCGCTTTGACGGAGAGCAACACGAAGTGACTGAGACTGATGCCTTCATCTCACGGGATCAAGGAGCGGCGTTGTCAGATTGACACTAGAAAATTTATTGAAGTATATATTGATCGAAGGATTTTTCATAAACCCCGCATTTTCGCTCAGAAGAGAAAATAATTAAAAAATACCCCTCTTCCCCCGATGAAAGCATTGTCTCGATAAGGTCCGCAGAAAATTTAGTTCGAACTGATTATATCGATGTTGGACCGAGCGCGGAAGCAAAGTGAGAGAGAGAGAGAGAGAGAGAGGAGAGAGAGAGAGAGAGAGAGAGAGAGAGAGAGAGAGAGAGAGAGAGAGAGAAGAATGTTTATTTGAGAGAGAGAAAGAGGGGGACGGGAGAGAGCCCAAAAGTGAGATCGTCCGGGACGCCCTGGATACATATACTCTGTGGCGGCTGATGACATGCGCGAACCGACCGGAAACGGAAGTCAGATTAGGAGGAAGAGGCAGTCATATACTCACAGACATGCACTACACGTTCACGTTCACACAATTCCCGCGACTCTACCGCGACCGCCAGGAACTTGCGCGATAAAGCTTGGGCACAGACAATCGCACTTTGACAATGCTGGACGTGGCTGGCTGGGCTGTAGCCCTCCTATGATCACTGAATTTGAGTTCCCGGGAATCAGGTCCTTATCAAATTTTCTGGCAATGATGTGAGAAGCTGTTCCGGTATGGCATGGTCGCGTTGTCACGTGGGTAGGTGCGGATAGAACCTCGTTGACAACTTCAAACACGTCTGGTGAAAGTTTTAAACACCCCTCGCTCAGCATCTTCTTGTCCAAGAATTTTTGAACAAAATGTATTCAAATACCTCGAAGAAAGAACTAGCAAACGCACAAGTTTTGACTGTCATCGAATGCACGCGGATCGCCCGAGTTTTTTTCAGGATTCGCCACTTATCACGAATTCTTGACCGACAAAACTTTTTTGATAAAACATTCTCAAGAAGTCGAGTCTCTTAAAGTCAATATTTTTATTTTGCCTCGTCGACAAATCGATGAAGTGTGGTAAATTAATGACATTTTTAACTTTCAGTTCCACCTGAGTCTTAGATTGATCAATGACAATAATTAATTACACTGTAAAACTGTACCACTTCTTCTGATTAAGGAGCACAAGTAGAAAAGGAACGTTGGGTTCTTCATTAAATAATTCCAAACAGGCCTATCAGGCCTTGGCCTTAAAAATGTTCGGGATGTACGGTGCTTGTTCTTTAACCAATCAGAAGAGAGGATTCGTAACTGTCGTGAACAAGGGACTTTTCGTCTCGAACGTTTATTTTGTTGGGCCCCTGAGGCTGAATCGATTTTGTGAACATTTATCAAAGAATCCTCATCGTATGAACTCTCAGCCTCCTTTTTTGGTTTTATGCCACAGTTTTTTTTCGGAGCCTCTTTGCGTGGGATCGCTTGTTTAGTACCATGTCTCTTTTTATTTGTTTTTCCTTGCGGAGTACTTCGTAATTTTTGGCTTTTATTTGTGTCCTCTCCGCTCTGGTGGCCGAAATCAGGAACATACATTCAAGTATGCTCTATCGCTTTATTGAAAAGTTGACTAATCAATTCTTTAAAATAATTTTCGCTTCGTGTACTCTCACTTTTGTTTTGTTTTGTTTTTGTTTTTTGTTTTGTTTTTTTTTTTTAAATCAGATGGTTGGTGGGTTTTTCTTTTTTAAAATTTTTACAGCTTCAAAGTTTCTTTTGGAAAGTGGGACAAGAGATCCCTTCGCTGTTACGAAATAGCTGGTGTTGAAATTCAATTTTCTAGGACTAAGAGGCATGTGCTTTTTGGCAACCAACAGCTCCACTGCGTGCCTTATCAAAGCTCGATTTTTAATATTAATGTCTTCCGTTGACAACAGCTCTTATGTCACAAGTTGTGATAAACTTTCGTGGTATCGCGGATGTGCAGGCGCTTCCGGCCATGGATGAAAACAAAACAAAGCTTATAAAATTTATCAGTCGCGAAAGACTTATCTTTTTAAATGTGATACGAGTTAAAATTGACTTCTCCTTGCTTGAAGCAATAATTGTGCTTCAGTTCTACATACATGATAGAAGAAACTTTTGAAAATATGGAAGAGAAACCCTTCCTCAGACGAAAATCCTTCTAAATTATGAAATCACGAGGTTAGGAAGGTCGTGTGCATCTTTCTTTTTAATTGCAATTAAAAAAAAACATTGCACACAGTAGCATATTTCAATGACGTCATAAATCCTCTGATTTTGCTAATTTCTGGTCGTGAAGCGAGTATAAGTTCACCGTATCCAAAGTACCACACCTTTTGTATATGCCTATAGACGGTTTTAGTGCGAAGTCAACGGTTAGCCAACAACTGCAACAATGCACTCATAGGTCGCAATCGGTTGTGAGAAAACTCGCGTAGCGTTCCAAACTATCTCACTCACTCTCCCGTGACCCCCATGTATATCCATCTCTTTCTAGTATCGAAATTCGTATACAGGGCCTTGTTTTACGACATATTATTATCAAAATCGCATTAAAATGCCTCGAGAAATTCATTTCTGCCATAAAATTTCACAAAATAAGTCTCTATATACGATTTTTGAAATTAGAGTGAGATGGCAGTACATGGAGGTCACGTAAGAGCGAGAGAGACAAACCGGCTTTGTTTGGAACGCTCATCACCGGCAGTCGCCATTACTAAAATCCTCTATTTTATTTTGTTTTTTGTTTTTGTATAATATACTTCAACCTTTTTCTAGAGACAAATAGAGACCCAGCTCATGCTATGCTTATTCCCATGTTAAAAAAAGTGAAGTCAGTCGGATGCGCCAATTTTGTTTCATTCGAGAGTCACCTGCCTTAACAACGAACAGTCGCTTACTGTTGAAAGGTGAGCAAGACGAAAGGTTGTGCTTGGTCTTTCCTTTCGGAAAAGAATACAGGTTTGGTTTTCGTCTTGCTTGGCAAACTCAAATCGCGCGCTTCAGATACCCGTGGACCAATCGAAGCTTTCGTTTTTGCTCATCCGTCAACAGTAGATGCGACTATTTGACGTTGAGGCCGGTGCGGTGATTCCCGAATCAATCTGATCGAGTAAAAGTATCACCTTTCTCAAGCTTTTGCGCTGGGTCTCTATCATTAATTTTCTTAAATTTGGAGTTAAAACCCATTTCGCGTTGCGGCAACAACGCATTTGCTGTAGTGTGGTTCCGCGGGACTGTCGTGCGGGGGATGGTTGGAGAGGTCGAAACCTGTCTCGTTGATCAGCTGATAAATGGAGACCGAAGCCCCCTTCGGTAATTAAACTCCGATCTTTGCTAATCAGAACGCGATTAATGGAACAGTCGCACTTCGCATCAGCAATCACAGTTGAATCGCGCAAGAATCAATTATCACTCTGGCTGGTCGCACCGTTGCCAAATTTCGTTGAAAAATCTCCAATCATTCCAATTTAAATCTGATGGTATAAGATATGCGGATTTTCGTTGCCACGCGGCAGTGGCGGCTGGAGAATTGAGACGCATCGATTATCACCTCGGTACACAACTACAGGGGAGAGTCGAACTTTATTAGCTTTAATATTAAGCCGCCATTTTTAATTAATGATGGTTGCTAATTGGAGAAAAACTATAAACAATTAATTGTTCAAGAGCTGGCAACGCTGTTCGATCGGTCGTCGCGTCGTGGCAGAGTAATAAATGTTCGAAACGCGGAACGGAAAGTGCGAGTGTGAAAGAGGGTGGTGAAAGGGGGTGATTGGGAAGGGGGGGCTTCAATGACACACTTCATGCTTTCTCCAAAATTTACTATCCCACTCTTCACCATTTTTACGGTCAGAAGAAAAAAAAAATGTGAAAGGAAAAGCGTAAATATATTTAAGTCGTTGGTCGTTGGTATCGGTGATTGTACCCTCTCTCTGTAGTGGTCGTCAAATATTTGTAAGGAGCAAAACATGTTAAATTATCTTTGGCTTAGTCACGAATGACAAAAACCAGATTAATAAAATTCTAAGTTATTTTTTTTTTTTTCTTTAGACTGCCAAATGTAGCCCTATGTTAAAGAAAAAAAAATTACGAACGAATTTATTTTTCCACTTTCTCTCTTGTATCTACTCGAATTGTTTACAGAAGCAGTGGCGGATCCACGGGGAGGAGGGCACGGGGGCACCTCCCCCCCCCCCCAGAAGCCTCAAATTTTGCCTTTTTTCTATAGAAAATAGCCCGAAATTGCTTCCACCAACGCTTCAAATTTCAAAATTTCACAGGGGTGCCCCCCCAGAATAATTTTCTGGATCCGCCACTGTACAGAAGTGATGATGGTCCGCGGGCCGCGGCAACCTTGTTGTTGTTTTATTAATGAATTAATGTACCACTGCCATTGCGCCTAGTAATTTTCTAATTTTCTGAACTTGACGGGGGAAAACTGCACATGAAATATTAGTTGTGATTTTCTTCGTGAATCTTCGTTCACACTTCTTTTTTGTGTGATTTTTATCTGTACTTTATGCCTCGCGTAGTGTGCGTATATCCCTATATGCATATACAGGGTGTTTCACATAACCTGCTCACTATGGTTTTCTTGAACGGGTGACGATAAAAAAATCTGAAAAAATCGGTTTTATAGTAAGTCGGACCTACAGTTTCATTTAAAAATACTGCCACAACCCAAAATTTGGTTTTTGGGGGGTTTCAGGGGGGCACCCCCCTAATCTCGAGATTTTCAAATAGCAACCCCTATCTTGTGATACCTCATTTGAAAGAGGGTAAAATTCTAAGCAATTTGGCTTAAACCGGAAGTCGATATCTTTTTTCGTTTTCGAGATGTCGAAGGTCGAAGTTCGATAATGGACCAATTTTCGAAAATTCTTAACTCCTACAAAAATAGTCGTAAAACAAAAACCTGCACATGTAAAATGCTCTACTTGATGAGTACTTTCAAGAAAAAAATACGAATTTACAATCAAATAAATCGGAAGTCGACTTTTAGGCACCTTAACATTTTTGGCGGGAAAACCCCATTTCTCAAAATTTTCAAATGGCAACCCCTATCTTTTAATACCTCATTCGAAAAGGCGTAAAAAGTAGTGCATTTTGGCGCAATCAAAAGTCCGATATCGTTTTTCTAATTCGATATATCGAAAATCGAAGTTCGATTTAGACCATTTTTCGACCCTGTAAAAAACGGATCCTATCGTAAGATACATCATTCAAAAGAACATAAAAAACCAAGAATTTTAGGGCAAACCGGAAGTCAATACCTTTTTTCGCGGTCGAGGTATCGCAAGTCAAAATTCAGTCTTTGGTTAGGGCCTACCTTAAATTTTGACTTGCGATACCTCGACCACGAAAAAAGGTATTGACTTCCGGTTTGCACTAAAATTCTTGGTTTTTTATGTTCTTTTGAATGATGTATCTTACGATAGGATTCGTTTTTTACAGGGTCGAAAAATGGTCTAAATCGAACTTCGATTTTCGATATATCGAATTAGATAAACGATATCGGACTTTTGATTGCGCCAAAATGCACTACTTTTTACGCCTTTTCGAATGAGGTATTAAAAGATAGGGGCTGCCATTTGAAAATTTTCAGAAATGGGGGTTTTCCCGCCAAAAATGTTAAGGTGCCTAAAAGTCGACTTCCGGTTTATTTGATTGTAAATTCGTATTTTTTTCTTGAAAGTACTCATCAAGTAGAGCATTTTACATGTGCAGGTTTTAAGCGTGCCCATGGAACATGGCACGCTTATTCCGATCGTTTTGCTGCTAACAATATAATACAATGTATACAATGTAATAAGGCAGCCTATGCTTTCCACGTGTATTCCTATGCTGAGTGGCCTAAAGTTGAAAATCGGCTGTTTTTGAATTTTGTGATTTTTTCCTGTCGTGTCTGTTGCGTTTTGAGGATTGCAATGGTACAAATATGAAATCGTACCTTCTAAAGTTTGCAGCAAAAATAGTTGGATCCATTTTAATGCTTTAGTTTTTTTATAATTCCAATTAAACGACGGACTCACCACTTTTGAGGGGTAAGTGGAGTGCGGTGAGGTAATATTTTGCGTTTTATGTTGCCAACTTTGTTGTAATTTTACTCTGCTGTGTTGGTTTTACGATGAATAAATTTTTGTTTGTTTTTATGATTAATTTGTTATGTTGGACATTGTTTTTGGGTTATTTTATTACGTTTATTGAATATATAATTGATTTTAAAGTACATTCGGGGTTTTTTCGTACGGGCGGCCGATAACGAGTCGTTGTGTGATGTTTTTTTTTTTTATTTATTATTGTTTTACAGCCGGTGATTGTTTGGCTGCATTGGCTGCACTGCGGCTCACCTGTTCACTAATTTGATAATCTTTCTCTGTGAATGTCTAGAGTCAGCTGATATTTTCGAATAGAAGCCGCGAAATAAAACCGATACAGATCATGATTTTACTTATAGGATACCTTCTCACAAAAGTAAAGCTTCAAGAAGAACCCGCTAGACAGCGCGGAATGAAGTAGTCACGTTTCTTTGCCTTTATTTGATCAGCTGATAAATGATTTTTTTTTTTTTTTTTTTTTTTTTTTTTTTTTTTTTTTTTTTTTTTAGCGCAATTTTTAACATTCAATCTTTTATGGGTTGAAAATGGATCTCATTAACCCTTCACTGCATGATTTTTTTTTCTCAAGCAAATGTGGATTTTTCAATGTATTAGGTGGTCAAATACATGGGAAAAATAGTGAAAAAAATAATTTGACGGTTTTTCGGTCAAACTTCTCTTTTTTCTATTTTTTACTCGTTTTTTACAAGTGATATAACACCATAAGAAATGGCGGGAATTTTTTTTTATTTTTTTTTTTAAAATTTTCAATTTTTTTTTTCTTTTTACTTTAATTGGATTTTTCAAAAAGCCAATGCCGGAAACTTTATAAAAATAATCAAAATGTGGTCAGTTTGGATACGGGGGCAAATTTTCCCCCTGACATGATTTCGATCACGAACCCTTCAATGCATGATGTTTTCTTTCAGCCATTTTTTTTTTTTTTTTTTTTTTTTGTGAGCTCAAAACATACCTTCTCCCGCGTTGACACACCATGCGCCGAAGGCATATCTAAAAACCTGTATTTTATATGAGCGTTTGAAGAATTTGTTCCACCGGTGGATAACCATGCAGTGAAGGGTTAAAATAAACAAATTAGATCAGTATTCTTTTAATTTTTTAGTTTCGGGAATTGTTACAACATTAACGCCTGTTCGAAAGTGTAAGCGAAGTTATGGTTTTTGTATTATTTTTTTAGAGGACGAGACAGGCTCAATTAATGGTATTTGTTTTGATGAAAAGGGGTCCATCCAGCTACCATTAGGAGTGCCCCCCTCAAAAATGGATGAAACTTTCAGGAATGATAGAGCTAAGCATCATCTTTCAGAATATCTGCAGTTTTTTTAATTTGGTCAACTGGGAGCGGGAGTGCAGGGGGTCAAAGTCAAAACCTCCAATGCTCCATAACTTTTGAACGAAAACAGATATTGACGAGAACTTTGCACCAAAACATGCGTATTTTAAAGATCTTTCGATTGATGTGCTACAGTGTTTAGTTCAAAAATATTTGACCCTTTTTTTGCATTTTGTTTTACTTTTGAAGTTTCCAAAAATCCGTTTTTTGAGTTTGAAAAATAGGCGCAATGAAGGAATCTGAACGAAAAACTATGGCGGCCATATATGATTTGAGAATTTTGAAAAACTTATGTCAAAAATAAATTCAGCGACCCAAAAAACCCGCTTCCACCAAGTTTCAATGAATTTCATCGATTATTGGTGGAGCAACAAATTTTTTTGTAGAATCGAAAGTCGGAACCCTATTTTTGGCCTAGATTTGAAACTTTGCGCGGTCATAACTCTTGAACGAAATGTTTTTCGGCATCGCGGTTTGCGCCATCTGAAAGCTTATAAAATCAGCTTTCTTCACAGAAGTTTTTTGTTCAGATTCCTACGTTGCGCCTATTTTTCAAACTTATAAAACGAATTTTTATCTCTACTTTTAGATTATAAATGAATTTTTACATCTGCATTGAGGGGTTTTTCGAGAAAAGTTGAAAAATGTGTTTGAACCCCCCAGAATACACCCCAAGAGGTTGTCAGGAGCTTATGAAAATATCAGAAATGAAAAATTTGGAGTCAATTTTCTGTCTGATTGTTTTGTTTCAAATCATTTGTTTCAGTAATTTTCGAGAAAAATGCCAGCAACGGATGCTCTGGCTCACTTTGTATATAAAATGTAGTAGACTTCTTTTATTCTATTCAGGTCCTCTGGTATTTAATCACTGTCCGATGAGTAAAATAATTGAAATCTCATGCGCTGAGTCCAGACTATACTTGCTCTCTTTGAGAGAATCCAAAAATTAAATATAATCATCAAAGGTACCACTATACGGCCAATTTTGTAAAATAAGCACATGTATGGAGAGGGGGGAGGGGTGGAAGCTTTTATATGCGTAACTTTTTTTGCTTCTCATTGATAGAATGTCATCGAATGAAAGGCTAGAAACTCTGCAACTCTGGTAAGCAACTCTGTTTGCTTAAAGGGACGCATCGCAATGAAGTAGGGGACTACACTAATTATAGTTGTCAAAGTTGATGCATAAATTATTAATACTTCAATTAGTATGTACGTCTGTAATGTTTTTACTGGATGCTAATCATAGCATTTTTTCCAAGTAGATGATTCAGCCTAATTTTATCTTGAGTATTCACCATAAGGTTTCTCTGTACAGTAAAGCCTTTAATGAAAACATAGCAGGAATTGCTTTTATTGACATTAATTGTAATTGTTTAATTTTCAGATCCAAATCGGCCAATACTCTGTCTAAAAATTCAGATATTGAAAGGAATGACTCTATTTCGTCTCTATCAATATGTAGACATTTATTAATTACCTTCTTTTACCTTTCATCACCATATTCCACCAACAAAACCATGGCCTACCTATCTTTTCTTTCTCATTTTATTAAATTATAAATAGAATCTTTTACATCCATTCAACGCAGAATCGAATCATTTAAACTTCAAATACTCCATAATCAGTGATTTCATCCAAATTTTCATTATTGAATCATTCATGTATATTATAAATCTATTTATTCAATTCATATGTTAGTTACATACTACAATGTCTCCTTAAGAATTGCTGATGCATTTCAAACAGCTGTAATCCACAAATGAACAAAACACTGGACAAATTGTAATGTGTCACTGCAAAAACAACGACTCAAAAATATGTTTTTCAAATATACGTCTCAAATGCATATACATTGTCATATTTTCTTAATCAAAGCTCCAACAGCACTTCCTGTACCTTAAATAATATACAATAAATTGACAAATCTTCTCCCATGAACTACATTATAATAAATAAATTTAAACCATGTATGCGTAAGCCTTTATGCAAAACTTATTTCTGCAAAACCCAGCAGAGCAGAAGACCAAATGAAACAACTTATGCGCAGATTTTTATGTTTACAATTCACAGGCACGCTTTTCCAATACATGCAATGTATCGGAGCTTCCCTGCTTGTTTGTTTTACGACTATTTTTGTAGGAGTTAAGAATTTTCGAAAATTGGTCCATTATCGAACTTCGACCTTCGACATCTCGAAAACGAAAAAAGATATCGACTTCCGGTTTAAGCCAAATTGCTTAGAATTTTACCCTCTTTCAAATGAGGTATCACAAGATAGGGGTTGCTATTTGAAAATCTCGAGATTAGGGGGGTGCCCCCCCTGAAAACCCCCCAAAAACCAAATTTTGGGTTGTGGCAGTATTTTTAAATGAAACTGTAGGTCCGAGTTACTATAAAACCGATTTTTCCAGATTTTTTTACCGTCACCCGTTCAAGAAAACCATAGTGAGCAGGTTATGTGAAACACCCTGTATATTAGGTGAGCCAACCTCTTTGACGTCATGTCGTCGGTACCCCGTACCGACACTCTTGTTAGCCTAGGTGAAGTGAGGTGAGGTTAGGTTAGGTTCGGTTCGGTTCGGTCCGGTCACTATGAAAACCGCTGGGAGGGGGGCAACAAATCGTATCAGCATTCAATTTTGCGCACCAACATTAACAGTTATCAGTTTATCACACTTCAATTATTCCAATCCTTCTCTTGAGGTTTTTTTGTTTTTATCGTTTTTTGTTCTTTTGTTTTTTTGTTTTTGTTTTCTTTTTTGTTTTGTTTTGTTTTTGTTTGTTTGTTTTTTTTTTTTTTTTTTTTTTTTTTTTTTTTTTTTTTTTTTTAGGATTGGAAGATTACGTATGGATGAACTTTAACTTTTTTACGAGATTATTTTGGACGTATATGCACTATACAGTCGTTCATTTATTTTTGCCACGATCTCAAAAATATCCTTGCGAATTTTATGATAGTGGGAAGAAGGCGATGGTTTGAAATGTAGATGATGGACGAATTTCGAATCTTTGTGTTTTTTTTCTTTTTTAAATAAAATCGTCAGTAAGTTAGTAAACTACAACTGGCCTTGCAGTGAGTTATCTCCTAGTTCCCCCATTTGTCTCATTATCTTTCTGATTTTCCTGAGATCGTCATTTTCAATCTGCATCCTATTCTGATTTCAAGTAATGCCTGAAACATGAATTGACGACCTACTTCGATCTCGCGGTTTCTAATGTCGCGTCGCGAATATAGGATGATTGGATTTTTCGGATGTTGAATGCTGAGCCTGGCCTATACAAGAGCAAAAGGAAGACGGCTGGAAATCCGAGCGGAAAAGGAAGAGATAAGTCTTCTCGGCGGAATTCTGGCGGTGAAGGTGGGGTCGGTATCACAATCGCAATCGTATCGGTCGCTTTCATATATGAGAGCGCTTTCGAATTTGCAGGATCCCTCATTCTCAATGCTCCCCCGCTTCCAGCTCTATCTGCTCAAAAATGAATCGATAGGAAAAGAAAAGGAAAGAATAGAAAAGAAAAGGATCAAACGGATCACGTAGCCTCGCCGTCTTCGTGATTGATTCCCCCTGACTCGCTCCTCTTCGCGCTTCGAAGACTTCCCGTTCCGTTCCTCAGTCCGCGATTCCGAATTCCCTGTTCAAAACAATGAGATATGAGTGAGACCGAGAGAAACAAAGAGAGAAAGAGATGGAAAGATGCTCCTCCGGCATATGTCCCGCTGTTTAGAACTCAAAAGTAACTTTAATTATATGTGGGTAGTATCGAGGACAGCATACAAGTAGGAATTTATTTATTTTTGTTTGTTTGATATTTACCTATATAGCATATTTATTTCGCAGATTAAAATGTTCAAAAAAAAAAAAAAAAAAACGGTTGTCCGTATGAAGATCAAGTTATGTCATGATGAAGTTACAGATTGTTTGCATGGAGTCTAGACCTTTCTGATTGGTTTTCATGTGTATGTCTCGAAAATTCAAATAAAGCGGAATATCGGCAAGGTCTATGCATATTTTACTTGTTGTCAATGGTTGCTGCAAAACTGACGTTTTGGTGAGATTCAACTGTTGTTGAGCTTCATCACCCGGCTTTAGTGATGACGGTCTTAAATTAATTTTCGCCTATCAGAAGTAGGATAGCTTTTATTTCAACCATTCATAGGCTTTAATATGTACAGTACACACTACACAAGAATCTACTTACCTAGGTTTTTTTTTTTGTTTTTTTTTGTTTTTTGTTTTTGTTTTTGTTTTTTTTTTTAAACCAAAACAGTCGAATCAAAAAGTTTCTTTTTAATAAACGCTCTCTGTTAATCTGAGCATGAGTGTCGTTTGTTGTGATTATCTTCCGGGAGGTTTGTGCAGGGAGCCCGATACTTTTGGGTGCCTGTAAATCTTTTGGGCGGTCCTCTGATCGTTAGTTTAATATACACCCACTAGATCCAGTAGACCCGTTTCACCGTGTCTCAATCAGTGTCGTACCACTATACACCTATGTATGTAAGTACCAGCAGCCTCCGCACCGCGTTATCACACCGTTGCACAGTGTGCATCATCATAGCTCACCGGTGAGTGAGGTAGTAGTTCGGCGCGGTATGGCACGCGCCTGCTTTCAGTGCGAACTGCGGACTTCACCTGGTCGGGCGTTGAGCCAAATCGATAATCGTGTGGACGCCCAATGCTTTCCAAGCCGTATACCGCAATGCCGGGGCTGGTCAAAGCTCGACGCTTTACAATAAATTACAGCCGGGTTCACGCATTTATAATCAAAACCTTATCCGTAAAACCCTAATCAAACTTTAAGGTCTTTAAGGTTTGTTCATGAATAGAATTCAAAAAAAAGTTAATAATATTACAGATTTCTAAACTCTAATTGAAAACTCAATTGCAGTATCATTGGATACGCTGAAAAAAATATTCCTGTTAATTCAATGGGAATTCCGCTTCGGAATGTATTAAACAGAATTTTCGTTAAAATAACAGAAATTCTGGTTGTGCGTCTGGTGACTGTATAACTAAAATTCCAGTCACTGTTACCAGAATTCCGGTGAGGAATTCATAATCAGGATTCTTGTTACGGCAACAGGACATTTTCCTCAGTGTAAGACTGTTGGACTGGCTGATGGAGATTGGAGGGGTCACTGTGGTCTTTCTTTCGTGTAAGTACCGGAAAGTAAAGCTCTTTAACCATAATATCCCTCTGCTATGTAGAAAATGTCTTAAGTCGACCCATTTCTCAGTAAAATCAGACATCTTTCGAGACCTTTAAAGTTGCAAATCTGCAGAAATGACTCTCCGTTGCCTCTCGACGACGGAATGATGGAACAGATTAAATTCCTGAAAATTTATTGCAGAAACGCTTTATGATAATTCCAAAATTTCAGAGTTGGAAATACGAACTTTTCAGGGATTATTCGGTAATTATGTGGTTTTTCAGATTACAACTAAAGTTTTCGACCTGGCCGCGGTTTTCTTTTTATTTAGTACCTTCTAAATTACTCGAAATGAAAGACTAGAAAAACAGGGGAAAATGGTATTAAGTGTATTAAGTGTTAAAAGGAGGAAGTTAAATTGTATACTTGACCCACTCGAAATTTTGTCTTAGCACACAGAAAAAGTAGCAAAAATCTCTGTGGTAGCGCTGACAAATCCTTTGGCACACCTTTGGTAGTAAAATGACCCAGCAAAGACTTTAGTCGAGCCAACCAAATTCTTGGTTCACCCATCGAAATCTCCTCAGTTATAGGTGTACAAACCCTTTGGTTAGCTCTATACTAACGTCTTTTGCCAGGTTATTTTTGCTAACGAAGGTTTTGTCAGCGCTACCAAAGCGTTTTCCCGGCTTTTTTCTGTTTTTTTGACAACTGAGGGTGATTATTGAATATCGATTCAGATTGTTTTCCCGTCTTTGGACGCATGTTTTTTTTTTTTTTTTTTTTTTTTTTTTTTTTTTTTTTTTTTCCCCATCCAGTTTTTATTCGATCAAAGTCACGTTTCCGGTCCCGCATCGGAAGTGAATCTAGAAGTGGAGGAAGGGTATACCGGTGGCATACCTGCGAGTAAATTTTGATTCAGCGGGGGCTAAGGGTTGTTTCGGGTCTGCTGCTCATCGAGTTTCTTCATTGCGGGATTGTTGAACTTTTTTTAGGTCGAGCTCCTTTTTTTGTCGCATAAAGGCTTTCCGCTTTCCACTGTAGTAGGATGTTCCCCCCACAGAACATGGGCTATTTGTCTTTGTGCCATTTGCACGTTTCCGCTCTGTAAACCCTATTAGAAAATTGGATGAGAATTGATCCTCAGATACAGTCTTGAAGCTATATGTAGTTCTCCGCACCACTTTTGCAGAGTGTATGTGTAGGCGTGCTCTGGCGGCGCTTCATAAATGAGGGGGGGATCAAGCCTCTCACTTCTTTGAAAAGTCCCTACTAAGCCCCAGCTTATCCTGACTTTTCTCAATTTTTTTTCTTAGATTCATTTGCTTACTTAGTTGACTTGTTTTGACTTCGAGTAATGCGTTGCCATGGAGTATTATTTGTTTTCAAGAACAAAAAATGTCATCAATTTCAAGACCCTCCCCCCACTTATTTTAACCTTTGCGCTGCCAGCGTAGGCGTGTGAAAGCCCCCCCCCCCTCGAAAAAACAATAAACTTTTATTAGGTACAGAAGTTTTCAGATTTTAGGGATTCCAACGCAGAGCTTTATCAAATATTAAAATCAAAAGTTGTGGTCGAACGACCTTCAGTTAATTTTATCTTCACCCCATTTTATACCGAATTTTTTAGTCTGATTCCTTTTTAATCAATGGGTCTGTTGCAAACTTTTGTGCTAGTGTGTTACAGAGGGTTAATTTCTACTAAAACCTCTTGAAAATACCTTTGAAAGCATTGGAAAGTACCAAAATTCCCTTTAAAACTCGATTAATTACAAGATGGCGGTCAAAGCGGGTGATTCTATAGGAAAGTCCCGCATATCTATATTTACTGCTTTCTAAGCAGAGAGAAGTGATTCATCATAGAGAATGCAGCAATTGGGCGGGACTCCCCCCCCATTGTCTTTCGCTCATTTGACCGCCATATTTGAATTTTGTTCATCGCATTTATTGAGGTTGTGAGTGGAAGTTGGGACTTTCTGATCCTCGACACGATTTTCAAGTGATTTTCCTGAGAATTGACCCTCCATACGGCTGTAGCAAAAGTTTGCAACAGACACATTATTAACCTCTTAAGGACCAATCCCGAGTATACTCGTCTTCCTCCTCTAGTCTATTTCACATCGTTCCAGTATCATGATTCCGAATAAACCCGATTATCGCTGAAAACACTTACAATACAATGTGTCCTCAGACGCCTTCAATTTATTGTATAGGCAATTCCAACTCCCCTGAGTACGAACAGTTAACTACCTTTCTTATATAAATGGAAGAGAGGCGTTCTTTTGAACAAACCTGGTCTGTAAAGGGTTAAGATTGATGACATTACAGTTGAACTCGAACGGAAATTTAAGAAAAACTCAGATAATTTGAGTTGTGTCGCCGTGTCGGTGCGGTATAAAGTTGACAATTTATTTCCATCGAACGGTTTTCGTTGTATGCTAATTGCTGAGTCATTCGCAGCCACCATCTCAATTTTAGATTCTATTGAGTAAAAGATTGCTCCTTCGCTTCTTCGGCATCCTCGGCTTCTCTTCGTATGACTTAGAATTTACATCAAAGCTTCTCAAATTGTTGATGGAACAAACAGGTCATTTTGAATTCGGCGTTATGTCCATCAAGACGCTGTATTTACTCCGCACCGAGACGCCGGCCCATCACTCGCGAGCATTTAAAATGGGTAGATCGAATTCTAGACCCGTTACTCCGAAAGAATGATCGAGAGAGAGAGAAAGAGAGAGAGAGAGAGAGAGAGAGAGAGAGAGAGAGAGAGAGAGAGAGAGAGAGAGAGAGAGAGAGAGAGAGAGAGAGAGAAAGTTCAACGGAATGTCCATCAGACGTATTTTCGCAAGCTGAGCATTCTCGACCAATGAGGATCAGCCTCTCTTGTGATGCAGGTTGCAGGTTGCCCCCGGTCGCCAAACACCGTGCTCGGACGGAGGAGAACTGGCCTCACCTCACACACCGCGACCGTACCGTGACTGAATCGGCGATTCGTTCTGTTCCGTTCGTCGACTCCTAGGACCAGATACATGAGGACGCACTATGCAGTTTGCAGTGGCGTCTCATGGAAAATCGATTTTCGTTTTACTCTCGTTTGAACCTAAGCAAAAGTATCGATGATTCAGAGGTTCAATTAAACTCCTTTATAGATCGATTCTTTTTTCAAAGGTTTATTTTGAAAGAGTTTTTGATTCATCATAGTTCAAGAGCCACCAGACCGTGCTTCTGGGGCCCGACCAAGTTGGCGAAAAGTAGGTACTAGCGAACGCAAAAGTTGTGACGGTCAAGAATGCACTCTGAGCGGAGAAGGTTACTTTCATTACATGATTCACCCCCGTTATCTATACGCATCCAAAATTTTGTGTTTGATAGTAAGTATATTTTACTTGACGGAAAAATCGTCGATTTATTTTCTTCTCTGTGCATTATTTCTAATTCGGTCCTAATCTAGACAGAATGAAACCGCAAATAGCGTACAATAAACGGTTTCAGTGCGAAGTCAACGGTTAGCCAACAACCACAACAATGCGCTCATCGGTTGCAATCGGTTCTAATAAAACTCGCGTAGCGTTTCCAAACTATCTCACTCACTCTCCCGTGACCCCCATGTATACCCATCTCTTTCTAGTTCCGAAATTCGTATACGGGGCCTTGTTTTACGACTTATGATCAAAATCGCATTAAAATGCCTCGAGGAATTCATTTCTGCCATAAAATTTCACAAAATAAGTCTCTATATACGATTTTTGAAAGTAGAGTGAGATGGCAGTACATGGGGGTCACGTGAGAGCGAGAGAGACAACCCGGCTTTGTTTGGAACGCTCATCACCGGCAGTCGCCATCACTAAAACCCTCTATATCGCTCATTAAGTAAGTTATAAGACTAACAATGAGGGCGTTATTAATTGCTGAATGCTTTGATTGTGAGTGTATAGAAACAATTTATTATCAGTCGTGCCCGAAATTCGACACTGGATCGTCATCCTGGACTCACAATCAGAGGCTCATAACCTGGAAGCGTGCATGGTCGCTTTGGCCCATTCTAAATTCATTTGTGTCCGCGCATTAACATTCTTCACGCGTGCTCCGAGTTCGATTCACGAAAAGATTAAGACCGAAAGTAAACAAAGAGTGAGAACAGTATAAATATAGATACAAATATGGGTGAATAAATAACGCCCAACTGTGAAGCGAGTCAGTGCCCATTATCAGAGCCATTTATTTTCTCCCTATGAGTCAGGGAGCAGTCGGAGTAGTTCCTCGCGTCGAATGGAAGCCCGGTTAAAAGAAGTTAGGACCTATAAATTTCAAAAATAACCCAGCAACCCTTCACGTTTTAACGAACTCAGCTTGAAGGGTTTAGATTGAAAAAAATTGATAAGAGAGAGAGGTTTAAACGTGGTCCCATCAGGAGCTCTTTTTCACGACGATCTCCTCCAGCACAAACTGAAAAAAAAGAGAGATAGCATATAAGTTGTACCAGAAGCACAACGGTTTGTGAACCAAGGTAAGGGACAGTGGCGAAGCATGACATTTGGCAACAATGTACTTTCTCCATTTAAATTCATTAAAAAGGTCGAACGCTTTAGTCATCGGCGATGACCAGGCATTTCGACCTTTCAAATGTGTTTAAATGGGAAAAAGGAACGCTGCCAAATCGCACGCCTAGCCACTGGTAAGTACGGGATGGTACTTTTATCAGAACTTCTTGTGCTCGTGCCGCAGTCCTTGACAATTTTGAGGAAATTCTGGTACTGTGATCGTATTCTGAAAGTAACACCAGAATTTTATGGTGAAAGTTGTAGACTTGCCGTGGTTCACATATTGAATATTACTACTAGAATATAAGAATTATTTTCTTCTAGTGGTGCAACATTCTTTTTTGTTTCTGTTGTAAACTCGCCGTTAACTATGTGAAAGTGTCCACTTACGTTGAGACAAAAATAACAGTACAGCATTACAATACATTGCGGATGTACTTTCATTGGATTGATTCTACAATGGGGCGGTTGCAAAGGTCTGTTTGCTGTTTTTTTATGAAGAAAATGAAAGTTCAAGTGAGTGGAGAACGAAAGTGTCTCTGTCTCCCCCCCCCCCCGAAGTGTCTCAGTTTTTGAGGTATACACTGGTGGGTAAAGTTACAAAAACTCGTGAGTTTTATGACGACATGCGACGCAGAGTTCCCATTTAAAAAAAAAGTATTTTTATGGCCGACATTGCATCTCTGGAACAACAGAAACTATGAAACCTAGTTAGAAACCAAATGCATCTTTGTGTTAAGCTCATCGGTCGTATTGCCAGTAATCATTTGCTTACTGAAAATCACCAATGTTTAGACCCAACTGCCCCATTACTAAATAGGTTTGTTGCATACTTTTGCTACAGCGTAATAGAGGGTTGCTTCCGGTGTTAAATCGCGTGAAAATCACATTGAAACAGCTTATTATGATTTAAGGGAGATTCTGTGAAATCCAAAAAAATAAAAAATGTAAAGACCAAACTGTTGTGAACACGTATTCATCAGCGTGAAAAGTCTGAAGAAACGCAGATTGGACAAAGGTTTGAGATTGCTCATGGCTTTAGGCAAATTTTCCGCAAGTGAAGTGAAATTATGTTTCTCGATAAATTAATGAAAATTAATCGCTCGAGATGTCAACTGAATTTGTACTAGAGAATTGCGGAGGTTATTTCCTTGATGTTTTTTTTTTTTTTTCTGCCAACGGAGGAGTTTTCCTGATTTCCTATTGAATCATCCCGTTTGTAGGCCGCGATCTTAATCCTTCAATAAGAGGAAATGACTGGCACTATAGGAGCCTAACTCTTTGGATTAGCCGAAACGGTGAATCGAATATCTTCATCGGAAAACAGCTGCGTTGCAAAACGGGTTGCGTAACGCCACGGCGACGCTGCAAGGCTCGATGCGGGCGGCCGCTAACCTCCAATGAATCCTTACAGAAATCGAGTCCATTTGCATCATCGAATCAAACAAGATTTTAACCTTTCCTAGTTTGACCGTTGTTTATATTGTCAGCCTCGATCTTCCTCTACAATTACGTGACTTTAATGCTTGGGTAGTATTAAAATAAAGAAGGAGGAAGTGGATTGAACGAAGGGGACGAAAAGCGGTGTAACCATCGAGATCGAACAGATGATTTAATGAAATGAGTAAGTGAGGAAAAAGGAAAGTAAACATCTCCAATCCTTTAGGTGTTTTGCGGGGGTAGCCCCTTAACCTTTTAAGGGCTAAGCCCGAGTATACTCGTTTTTCTTCACTAGGCCATTTTTTCTGTCTTCATTCCGGATAAACGCGACTATTGATGAAAACATTTACAAAATAAGATGTCTTCGGGTGCCTTCAATGTATCGTATAGGCAATTTTAACTCCCTCGAGTACGAGCTGTTAACTACCTTCCCTTTATAAACGGAAGAGTGACGTCCTTTTGAAATAACCTTGCCTTTAGAGGGTTGAAGAGTTAGAGAGTGACAATTTAAAAAAAAAAATAGTTGGAACCACACATCCTTTCTATTGACCTGCGTTTCTTTATTATTTCCGCTTCATTTTTCGAGTGCTTTTTCTAAACTCAAGAGTAGATTTTGAGACAGTTCAAAGTTCCTGAAGGAAGCAATCCACTCCAAAAAAATGTTTTGTAAATTATAGTTTGACCATCTTGAATGACACAAATCGAAACAAATGAAACATTGAAACCGTCCTTTTGTGCAGGGGAAAATGGAAAATTAAATTTGTGAAAGAAAAAAGTTCAAAAATGTTTGGTATCGATTACCGCGTAAAGTTGTTTATACAGCAAATTGCTATAAACAAGAATCGATGTTTCAATAATTCTTGCAAAAAGTTGCTGCGTACAGAATGAAAAGCTGTTTCAAACATGAAATGGATTGAATTTGTTTGTTCGCAGTCGTTTCTGCTTGATCAGTAAAAGATTTATGAAGATGTCAACTCGTTAAGGTCGGTGGCGTCATAAAATTCTGTCCCTTCAAACCTTTAAAAAAAGGTCTAAATATTGGGTGCGTGTGTAGTATACACTCTCCTAAATACTCTTCGAGTGGACATTTTGAATGGGTTTTAACCGGGAAAAAATGCAATGTTGCGAGACAGCTCTCTACGCCACTGTTTACAGTGTTTAGTGTTTTATCCATTACTTTTATTTTTTTGTCGATCAATGAAATTTGAGTGCGATGAAAGTTTAGTCACCCCTGTTCCAGACAAAGGGATTGTAGACGTAGTGCAACGCGACGCGACGCGATACTGCAGCACAGTCCGCCGATCTCTTTGCGATGAGAGGGAGACAATTATCTTAAATCGTTTTGGCTCCACGGAGCTTTAGCTCCAAGCTTTCTTACGCAACGCACATTTCATCGAATTTACGGGACTCCTTCACAGGTTTATAAATCAAAATTATAAACTTTTGTGTCAAGCTGACTAGGAGGGGAGACGAACAGGAAGAAGAAGAAGGATAGGGATTAGGAGAAGAAGGAGGAGAAAAGCGGAGCTGGTAGAGGAGAAGGAGAAGAAGGAGAAGAAGGAAAAGGAGAGAAGAAAGAGAAGGAAGGGAAGGAAGAGAAGAAGGAAAATGAGGAAAAGGAGGAGAAGGGGGTGGAGAAATGCGGAGCTGGTAAAGGAGAAGGAGAAGAAGTAAAAGGAAAAGGAGAGGAAAAAGAGAAGAAAGATAAGGAAGAGAAGGAGGAAAATGAGGAAAAGGAGGGAAAGGAGAAGGAGGAGGAGAAAAGCGGAGCTGGTAAAGGAGAAGGAGAAGAAGGAGAAGGAAAGGGAGAGAAGAAAGAGAAGGACGATAAGGAAGATAAGGAAGATAAGAAAGAAAAGGAAGAAAAGGAAGAGAAGGAAGAGAAGGAAGAAAAGGAAGAAAAGGAAGAAAGGGAAGAGAAGGAAGAGAAGGAGGAAAAGGAAGGAAAGGAAAAAAATGAAGAGAAGAAGGAAAATTAGGAAAAGGAGGAAGAGGAGGAGAAGGAGGAGGAGAAGAAGGAGGAGAAGGAGAAACAGGAGAAGCAGGAAAAGGAGAAGGGGTAGGAGGAGCAGGTAAAGGAGAATAAGAAAGAGAATAAAAAGAATAAGAAGGGAAAGGAGAAGGAGAAGAAGAAGGAGAAGGATAAGGAGGAAAAGGACAAAGAGGAGCAGGAAAAGTAGAAAGAGAAGCAGGAAAAGGAGAAGAAGGAGAAAATAAAGTATGAACTTTTACTGTTTATACCAATGAGCTATAACTTTCGAGTGGCAGCGGACTGGTCCACCTTGTGCCACATAGGGTAGAAGGATTCCCGGGAAAAAGCGGAATTTGGACGGCAGATTCCAAGGTTTTGAGGTTAAATTTTGTAGGTCGCTCGGAATTTGGCGGGAATTCGGACGGCAGATTCCAAGGTTTGAGGTTAAATTTTGAAGGCCGTTTCCGGCGATGCCCGAGTTTGTTTACGAAACGACCGGAAACAACCTACAAAATTTAACCTCAAAATCGATTTTTACGGCAAGATGGCGGCGCCCTAGGTGACAACAATGAACCAGCGGAACGTTCCTTGATGTGCCACTCTAAAGTTATAGCTCATTGGTTCATACTATCAGAAAACATGGTTATGATTTAAAAATATCTGGACAGTTTACGGGAGAAAAAAGTTTAAATTTTCCTCGTCCGGAAGAATCAATTTTTGGATCCTGTGTACGACGCGACGGTCTCAAAGCGTGTGAGGGAAACTGCGGATTGTAGGATACCCCAAGAAAAGGGTGACGGCGCGGGCGCGGCAAACTGAAAGTCGAGGGAGGTGGGCTTTTGAAAGATGCGGTCACCGCATCTGAACTGTGAAGTTGGCGACGGAACTCGGAAGGGCACCCGTGAAGTCGGGAGGAGGGCGCAAAGGGATGAAAGGTTGAAGAATGGCTTGAACGGTTGTTCCCTAGTAAGCTCTCTCGCCGGATTCGCGAAAACTTCGTCTGCTGCGAATGATAGGGAAAGAAATTGTCCCTCCTTTGAGTCGTCGGTCGAGAGTAGATCTTGTTAAGTAAATTCAGTTTCACTTCATCGTATTACTCCTCCGTTTTTCAGCACTGTTAAGCGCTTTCCCTGTATCCGTTTCTCTGTTGTTCGTTTTTCCGACGCAGTCAAATCTACAAGGATTACTCTCTTTTTCTTATTCTTCTTTTATTTCTTCTTCTTCTCTACCGTTAAAAAAATCGATCTAACAATGGGGCTCGTGCAAACTTTTGCTATAACCAAATAAATAGTCCAATCTTATGTAAAGACCAGCAAAAATCACGAAAATCACACTAAGAAAGTCTAAAATTCAGTAATAAACTCACATAACTACTATAACGGCAAGATGGTATAATGGCGATTCGACGCAGGTATCATGGGAGATTCCTGTCTATAATTTCACTTTCTCTACGGAAACATAGAGATATGCGTCTCAATTTAGATAGGAATCTCCCATGATACCTGCGTCTCTCCGCCATTAAGCCTGATTCTGAGAGTGAACTTCGTGATTTTTCAGTGTACTCATCGTCATTTTTACAGGTTTTTATGTAAAAATCAACTCTTCAATCCCCTGTAGCAAAAGTTTGCAAGAGCCCCATTCGGGATACAAATCAGAGCGAACGTACTAATTAAGGTCAATCTAATTCTATAGTAAGTAATGAATATAGGGTGTACCGGGAGTAAAGCAGCGGCGTAGTGTGCAATTTGGCAACGTTGTATTTTGTTCATTTAAACTCACGTAAAAGGTCGAACGTCAAAGGTGTTCACCGAACACCCAATACTTCGATCTTTTTCATGTGTTTAAATGGACGAACTGCAATGTTGCCGAATTGCACTCTACGCCACTGGAGTAAAGGGTTGAAAACACTATCGAAGAGAGGGTAGATGCCTCCTTATTAGTGGAGTATCGTCATTTTATTACTCCAGATTATTACTCTTTTTACTCCAGACGCGTGCACAGTGTATGACTTTCTATGCCCTTCTTTTCAATAACCATTTTTCACCCCGAAATTATGTCACTCCGAAAACTATACACCGGAAGAAATCATGGATTCCATGTAACTGTAGTCAGATCGAGCATTCCTATCAGTGTGGGAGATCTGAAATTTATTTTCAGTCAACGAGTAAAACAACTACCCTCTGACTGTGAGGAAATCTTGGAAACCTGGATTAATCAGGGAGCTTTAATTTCATCAAGGAGTTAAAATTGCGCAAAGCTGGGAATTAAATCCATCATGATACTTACTTCTCTGAGAGATTGATTAAATTTTAATGAACGAATCGGAATTTTGACAACTCGGAACTCAAATTTTTGAATAATAGAATTGTTGTTGCTCTGCTTCTTTGATATCTTCGGATGAATTTACCGTTTTCTCTAGTTCATACAATTTTTCTCAGTATACTTTTTTGAAATACTGACATTTTACTTTCATCAATTTCCCCTACCTTTATGTATAATAAAGAGGAAAGCATGTTCTCCGTTCTCAAAGGGTGGGTTGCTCCGCATTTTTTTTGTTTTCAGAAGAAGGTCTCTGCTAAAACTCGGATTCTCGTTAAGTTCGAGCGGGACATTGATCCAAAGTTGAAAATGTCTTATTATTGATCGTAAAAAATTTGAAAAAAAAAAAAAAAAAAAATTCTTTCCTCTTATATCCCTTTGATTCTATCTTTGATTTTATCTAGTTTTTCACCCAAAAACAGAATTTTGGTTTAAGGTTGAACTAAAACAGTGCAGTGCTCATCCTTACGTCGTATAAATAAGATATGAACTTCTAGTTTCTTTCTTCGGAGACTGATGCACCCTTAGCTTTAAAAACTGTGAACTGATCGGTGATTTTGACAACCGAATCCTTTAGTATTTTCATGCAATCAACCCCCCCCTTCTCCACCGCAAATAAATGTTATGAGTCTGTATAAAAAAGCTATCGTCGCATTCTCTTTTGTTCTGTCGTTTGGGCACGTCCACGAGTTTACTTTGAAGTGTCAGAATCACAACTGATAGCGTCTTGTAAACTCAATCCTTTGAGCCTCTCCTCTCGCACAAAATCGTTCATTTAACGGGACAAGCGGCGGCAAATCCACCTCGACTTGAGGGAGACTTAATGGGGCTTTTACTTGTGCTTGCGCATGACATTCGCACTCGCTACTGCGAGTTGAGAAGCAGATCTATTCTGAACGGTGATCTTACGAGAGAGTTACAGATACAGGATACAGAAGGTTATGCAGTCTAACAACAGTAAAATTGCACCTTACGTGTTACTTGGCATTCACAAGTATGCTCCCCGTATTTTTTCATTCAAGCCATTTCAAGCCCCTCTCTCGAATAGTAATTAGTAAATTAGATTAGGTATTATTTGTACCTGTATTTTGAACGTGCGTTGCGTAAATGTAAACCCTCAATCAGAAATTGTCTATCATTAAGTTTTATCTCTGTACTTACATAGCTCTTCGAAAATCTAGCAGTCTCACACTGTAAACAGCAGCTAAAGTTGCCAAGATGTGAGTGAACCAGGGAAAAGAAAGGTCTTATGAGGGATCAGAATTTTGGGATGTATTTGAACCCCCCAGAATCACTGGCCGCGGAACTACCTGCAGAATTCTAGCCTTTTTACCAGAATTTTTGGTGAAATTACACTGCCATATAATCTATAAATTCTGTGGTACAAAGAACGGAGTGCTGATCTTTTTGAGCTAAACATTTTGGTGTTGAAATACATCCCGAAACTCTGATTATATACGAGACCACTTGATTTTTTTGTAAACAAGGGGATTGAACAGTTCATCAAAATTTGGCAACTGACCCGTTCCAAATAGTGGAAAAAATAGGGATTTTTATTGGCATTTAAGACAAAAATCCGTATTATTATTATTAAGATTTTTTTATTTTTTTTATTATTATTATTATTATTATTTTTTTTCTTCTTCTTCTTTCTTTTTACATACCGGGTGTACCAAACCACCCGGATAGGTCACTTTTCTCGAAAACTACCGAGCCAAATGATTTGAAACAACAAAGTCAGGAAGGGACTCGACCCCAAATTTTCCGTGTTTGATATTTTCAAAAGCCCCCGATAGCCCCTTGGGGGGGGGTGGGGGGGCTCAAACACATTTTTCAAGTTTTCTCGAAAAAGTCTCCAATAGAAGTATCCAAAGAAGTTCCTTAAGGTGCTTGCTTTATGTTTTTTGTTTTTTTCTGCTTTCTCTCTTTAACTACCCGCCGCAAGTAAGGTTCCGTTAGTGATAGAGCTGCCAGATTTCGTCAAAACCTGACTATGAGCCGTTTAAAAAATCGTGAAGGATGGCAACGTTGCAGAGAGACCGCGGGCATGTTGGTTTTGGATGTTGAGGACGGCATCGAATGATTGCATTCGGTTCGCCCTCTTGAGTCTCGCTTGCTACTTTATCAATGTATAGACATTATTGATAATAGTTTGCAGTGTCGTATTTGTATCTGTTCCATAGTCGTCTTGCTCAATTTACTAATGATTGTCATAAAAAAATGATTTGCGGTTTTGCACCTGTGTCTGATGAATTTGTTTGATGTTTCAGAATGGCACCCCCCTGTGGGAAGACTTCATATCTAAAGCTACGAAATTACACACTTGTCTCAGGTAAGCGAACTTAATCTAAGATACTACGCGTCTATTTGCTATCTTTCTATCCATTTATTATTTATTTATTTATTTGTTTGTTTATTTGTTCATACATGTGTTTATCTATCATTTATTATTATATCATTCAATTTATTTTCCTCGAGTCTCGCTTGTTCCGTTTCGTCACTTTTAGATACTCGTGGAAGCAAACAACCTTATATTGCCACCCACCGCGTCCGCGTAATGCATGTGTACCAATCAGCAAATATCTCGGTAATTCATTTCTAAATATTTTTTTTACCGTTTGTGGGCTTTTCACGGAAAAAAAACTACGGTTAAAATAACCATACGGATACCTGATTTTGGCACCTGTTAGATGTTATGGTAATGTTAACTAGAAGTATACTATGTTTTGACTAGGTACTAGGTGATGTTACCTGATTGCATGTCAAATTTACTCAAAGTATCGGTAAATGTACCATACTTCTGGTCAAGTTTACCATAACATCTAGTAGGTGCCAAAATCAGGTATCCGTATGGTTATTTTCACTAATCTTTTTTTTCCGTGTTGTTGATTTTTTTTATTTTTCTTTTTACATTTTTTTTTTTTTTTTTTTTTTTTTTTTTTTTTTTTTTTTAATGTTAAAAAATGAAAGTGTCATGTCCATACTGGAAACTGTATATTTTTGATGTGTGAGTTCTTCTTGAGCCATTTGAAACTGAAACCGTCAATAATTGTCAGATGCCTAACGATTAATTACCTTCACTCGTAATGACATCAACAATCAGGTTTTGAGTGCAAATAGGCTGACTCTTAATTTTAGGGGCTGTCTCGTAGCAAAGCACCTTTTTTAAATATTAATACTGAAAAATTTGTTAGAGCATTTAAAAAAAAAAAAAAAATAAATCGCTCATGTATTCATTTATTCAAGCATACAACCGTAAAAATAATAACTGTGACACATACTTGGAGGAACAAGCATGGATGGGAAACAAGACACATACTTCATACGTGGGAACCCTCTTTTTCAGTCCGTAGACCTCATTTTAGCTGGCTCGACTTGAAATCTTTGGCAATCGGCACTGTTTTTACTTATTGTCCTTTTCGGAGAACAAGTATGTCTCTAACGTAAGAATCCTCTTAAAGAAAGTTTATCGTTTTTCCCGGGAGAAATTTTAAGATAGTATTATTGAATTTAATGCGTTTTTAAGAGATGAATTTTCGAATTGCGCCTAAGGTCGCGGGACATCGTGCCTGAAGCGAGATTTAAAACAAAAACAAAACAAAAAAAAAACAAATTGGTTGTAAAATTGAGTTCACAATGTTGGATGAAATCTTCTGGTGAGACCAAGTGACTGAACGTTTTAATCATCAGCCCAATACTCTTAACTTAAGTTAACCTCACGTAATTTTGTGTCAATCTATTTATTTTTTGACGTCAATTTGCTTAACCCTCCAGAACAAAGTGACATGAATGGAATGACCAAACACGGAAAAAAAAGACTGGTAAAATTTACCATCTGTATAACTGATTTTGGTGTTTGCCAGCAAGTATGGTAAATTTCAGCATAATATGGTAAATGCAAAGTACCGTATGGTAGATTAAGGTAACATGTTGGTACATTTTACCATAATCTGGTGAAATTTACCATACTTGATAGCAGACTCTAAAATCAGCTATGCAGGATGGTGAATTCTACCAGTCTTTTTTTCCCGTGCGCATGAGAGAAATGATGTTTTCAATTTAGAAAAGCTTTCTATATGCCTGACGTATACATACGTATAGCGTAATTTGAGTCTGAAGCATTTATAAGCAGACGGATTTGTCTCGTTTCCAGAATTTTATCCTACATTAAATTGAGTAAATTAGTATTCATTTCATGTCGCCTTAGTTACTTACATTGAATCAATTGTGTGAGCAAGGCTTTGCAGTTTGCCTTATGGTTAATAGTGCGCCAGCGCCGTTTATGGACTGCTGGAGGTAATCCGCCACTCCAGCTTTTCAAACAAATGTTTTCCGTACTTTTGCTTTTTAGTCTGTTTACACGCTGCGATATTATTTGTTAAGTTTGTAGCTATGTCAGAAAGTTCAGGGGCGTAAGCAGAAAGTTGAAGGGTCTGAAGCTGAATATAACACGAAATACATGATCATTTAGATAGCGTCGGCACAAGTAAATAAATACAGTTGAATATAAACATGATTAAGAAGGAAATGTAATTTTAGCCTTTGCTGTTCAGCAAATCCCGTTCCTAAGCAAATAGAAATCGAATATTTCTCCAGACACTTAGGTGACGCTTTCATCTCCTATCATTATGTAAAGTCAGTAAAGTGAGATTGTAATGTATACTTGGGGCACTTTAGGAGTCGTGACCTATCTCCGAATTGGCGCCCCTGTATCTCGTTCCCGCCGTTTGGGTGGTTATGATTTGAAGGCCACGACAAGATTTGAAGGCGTCGATGTCAGTCTGTACCACTGCGAAGCACAATCTTTCTATCGGATTCTCCGGTTTCCATTGCGCTCTTTTTTCAGTTTTATCACTCCCGCGCAGTTTGTGCTAAACTATCTTCTCCAGTTTCTTATTTATACTTTATCTCGTCCGCTGCTGTGGCGCTATCAGACGGAGGCGCCTTAAAGCTTTCTAAGACAGTCGTTGCTCGATGCAAGTATGTTGTCGATGCGTTGAAAACTAGCAATGAAACTGATAGCGTTTAAAACGAATAGTTAAAATGATTACGTTAAAAACTGATTACGCATTGGGGAAAAGAATGAAATAAGAAAAAACAATTTGATGGATTGAGTTTTTTTATTTATAGATCATGCAGAATACAAAGGGGCAGTTGCAAGGGTCCAAAATGTTGTGTTTGTTATAAAGAAAATGAAAGTACTTGATGAGTTGAGAACGAAGATGCCTTTGGTTTCTAATTAAGTCTCATTGTTCCGGATATGTGATTTTGACCCAAAATACATTGTTTTAAATGGGAATTCGGCGTAGTGACGTCATTACACTCACGATCTTTTAGAACTTTACAAGTGTGTATCTCCAAAACCGGGACGGTTGGGAAAAAATCAAGGGTACCATTGTTCTCAGCTCATCGATTACTATTATTTTCTCAATCAAAATCACACAATTTCAGACCCTTGCAACTGCCCCGTTATCCTTACAGACCGTCGTGTTTTGTTTTTTTGTCTCAACCCACGAGAAAGATAAAACTTTTGGGTGTTTGTTAAACACCCTTGAATTCGACCTTTTGCATGGGTCTAAATGAGCCAAATGCAACGTTGCCAAATTCCGCGCTTCATCATCAGTTATATCACGTCCATTTACCTTAACGATGTCATAATTGTCATTCGTCCTTTGAAAACAGCTGCTTGTTGAATAACCCGTTCGCCAACGGCCAAATACGCTTGTTCGGTGTACCCGAAGAGAAATTGTAAATTATACATCGCAGCTAATAATCGTCATCATCATCCTCATAAATACAATGCTCAAGGAAGGGAGGAGACGAGTGAACGCATTGAAGAGCTACCTTCAGAGGAATTTCGCTTCGGGCCTAAACTTGTTCGTCCTATTGACGTGGATTTTGAGTCAAAGAGTTTATATCTACAGCAGTATCGTTGCCAGAAATGGGGGGGGGGGGCAGTGGCGTAACAATAGCCCCCTCAGCTCCCGCAATTGAAGGGGGGCGCAAGTTGTCGGTGGGCGCAAAGAGAGAGGAGGAAAATACGGGCCGAAGGAAGGAAAGGAAAAGAAGAGAAGAAGGAAGGAGAGAAGAAGAAATAAGAGAAGAACAAAAAATAGGAAAACAGGGACGAAGATGATAGCGAGAGGATTGGTAGAAAGAGGTGGATTTTGGAAGACTTATTGACGAATTCGTAACATTTAATTAAGGCACGAAAGAAAAATATTTGAAAGAACAGGTATAAGCGATTTTTGATTTTAAATCAACAAAAAAATAAATTGATTCATAACTTTTAGGCCGGTGAAGAGTGGAGTGTGGAGGAGAGGGGTGGGGGGATGGGGTAGGAGAGGGAAGGTGAAGGGGGGAGGGGGCGCAGCTCTATTTTTTACGTGGGGGCGCATGCATGCGTAGTTACGCCACTGTGGGGGGGGGGGGGGTGTCCATGGTCTGGAAGCATATAGTCAAGGGCGCAAAAAAATCTTTCGGTACCGGCCCAAGTTCGCCTCAAGAGTTGGGCAACAATGTATTCTATCCATTTAAACTCATGTAAAATATCGAATTCAGGGGGTGCACAAGCAAAATTCGATATATTTAATGAGTTTAAATGGAGCAGTTGCATTGTTGCCAGATGGCACGTGACGCCACTGTATGCAGGTGAGTTTGGCAACGCAATAAAATCAGATTATCGACATATTATTTGGTCAATCGTCTATATCATCTCACAGCTAGACAATGCTGTCATATCTCACGTGTCAACCCTGTTGCCGCAGGCTGATTTCATTACCTATTTCTAAAGATTTGATTTTCCAACTCTGGTTCGCCTCCCCCCCCCCTCAAGAACCTCAGCATCAAGAATCGGTCTCCACTCAACAGACCACACCAGACCGTCAAAAAAGTGAGTGGTTCTGCAGACATTTGCGCTACCAAAACAAACATAAACTTTAAAAATTTTCTCTCAAAAATCTTTGAAAATTTTGTAGGTTTGCCTCAATTTTGATCGCTGGCATCGAATTTAATAGCTTTTGGAGCGAATTTTCGTTAATTCCTCTTGAATCTAGCTTTCCTAGAACATAACCTCAAATTCATCAAAACACTAAGTTTTTTGGAAAAATTCTCTTCCCACAGAAGAAAAGTGAATGGAAATAGCTATAAGAAGAGGGCTTACTTATTATTTTTCAGAGCGTACGGTTGCAAATCTGCACTTTTAATGAAGCTTTTGATACCTTTTATCTTGTTCAACTAATAGTAGCGCTCAAAGTCTTAGGTAGCGCAAATGTCTGCAGAACGTAAAATCCGTCAAAAAACGGCGGTACTACAAATTAACCTCAAAATAATTGCAAGTCTCACAAAAGGTAAACCAACGAATCGAAGCACTTAAGGGGAGTCGAGTAGACTCTAGATCAGCCCTAACATCTCGATATTCCTTTGAAGATATAGTTGTGGTTAGATCCGCCATCTTTAGATACAGCCTGAAGCTGAAGCCCATCCGTCCTGAAAATTTTTCTGATCCCAGGGGTTTTTCAAAATTCCCTGTAGAAAACGCGAGAAATTAGCTTTACTGTTTGCAAAAGCACTTGAAAAACTTCGGAAGATAGGAATTTATCAGCAAATCGAGGGCATTTACCCGGAAAAAATAAATAAATCAGAATGTGTGAAATCCACACGAGTCCATTCGCGTGGGAAGGAGGAGGAGGGAGTTAAAAAATGGAGGGGGCAGGAGATATACAGATATCCGTACAAACGGGACGGATTCCGACAACAGTGCAGTAGTGCTACATTAGCTGGACTTGCGGACTCGAGAATTGAGTTATGACACACGAGCCGTAATTAAAAGATAATTTTAATTAAATGACTCTGGGAGAATTGCCGCCGTCGCGTTGGTCCACACCGGTGCCGGATCTAAAGACTTTTAAAGCGAAGCACCATCTTGTTAATTCAGTCATGGGCAAAAATCTTTTCTTGAATAACCATGAATAATTAATTAAAATTATTCGCATCATTCTCATGTTATTCCTATTAGTAAATCAAAGTTTTATCACTACCAGTCATTCATCTTGAGAGTTGAGACAGATGAATATGCTGGTAGTGTCAAAACTTTGATTTACTAATAGGAATAACAAAAGAATAATGAAAATAATTTTAATTAATTATTCATAGTTATTCAAAAAATGATTTATGCCCATCACTGCTTGTTATCATGTCCTTAAACCCTTTCATTACCAGTTAAGGGCCAGTAGGGGATCTTTTAAGATATGCTAGCATTGATCGCGATAATCGAAGAAGACCTATCATGGTTATCATCACCGACATATTTTAAAGTGAATTTATTGAATCCAAGGCTGAAATTGCATTTGTGTTTTTGAATTATTTTAGAAGCGTCATTAGAAATCGTTCTAAATACCTCTCCTGTCACCCACGTTTCAATGCCCGGACATTCATGGAAAGTATGAGTTTTCTAACTTACTCGTTTTAATGGAGTGGCAGAGAAACATTGTGAATTTTTAGTTAGATCCGCTACTGTTAAACTTTCGCAGCGGCACTCAAAAATGGCTTCTTTTTTACTTTACGATGGTTTAGTTTTGATGCTATTTTTATAATCCGTCAAATTGAAATAAAGGGAAAACCGTGTCATAAATGTATTTCAAAATTGAGCCCACCCGTTGAATTTCCTACTCATGGGCAAATACAGGGAATTGTCTCTCTTTCTCTCCTCCCATTTGAAAACGTGCGTTAGAAAAGGACAGAAGAGGGGGCCAAAGTCACGTGATGCCCCCCTCTGCTGTCCTTTTCTAACACATAAGTTCAATTGAGAAGGAGAGAGAGAGAGAGAGAGAGAGAGAGAGAGAGAGAGAGAGAGAGAGAGAGAGAGAGAGAGAGAGAGAGAGAGAGAGAGAGAGAGAGAGAGAGAGAGAGAGAGAGACAATTCCCTGTATCCGCCCATGTTCCTATACTCTCGTGAGTGCCCCCCTACCCCAATCAAAATAAATCAAATTTGTGTCAATTGATTGAGTAAAATCCTTCGATACCTGGCTATAGCACTTTATCGGCAGTAAATGTAGGTTACTTACGCCTTTTCAAATTCTTTCCAGAATGAAATTTTACTCCAAAACGCATCACAGCTGATATTTGCGAAGAATGTTCCATCGAGCGCCTTCAATTTATTGTGTGGACAAAATAATCACAGCTGCGAGTAGTAATAGTTGACCACCCACCCAATTTGATCGAGCGAGCGGTGTTCGGTTTGGTAGAAATAAGCTGATTAGCGGTATTGAAAGGATTAAGTGACGTAATCAGCGAGGCCTTTGCTTTTGAAAATCCTCTGAAACCGAAAAAGTTTGAATTAATGGCAAAAATAGATTAAAGTATATAGGGGAAAAATAAATATTGGTTCGTGCTATAGGATTATAGGAATCCCCAAATCTCCTTCATATTTTGTGACGGAATTTCACGTTCGGTTTGTTGCTCTATATTTTCTGAAAGGTCAATGACTTTATAAAAAAATCAATGGATTGTTTACCTCCTAACAACTGTGACCGTGCATTGTGCATCAGTGGATTTGAAAGCCGTAATCGCACGATAAAAAATTTAAATCTACACGGAAGAAGGAAATCCTGTAATTCCCGTAAAGCTGGGATTATAGTACGCGCAGGCAGGTCTTCTGCTCTATAAAAATGAGATAAAATGAAAATTGCAACCTTTTGAGCTACTGTAAATTTGTTCGTCCGTTTGTTGAATTGGCCCAGTTCATGACTGTTGATGGACGAAACTCTTCAAGTTAAAATGATGACTTTTTTATTTTTTTTCACCTTTCTCCTGCGCAGGTGAATTTTCAGCGTTTAGTGTCAATCTCTGCCGAAAGAGTTCTGCCTTTCAATCATAGTCAATTTACGGGGGGGGGGGGGGGGGGGTTGATTCAAGAAAACACAGTGCTACTAGATAATCATGTAGAGAATTCCTGAGTAATACATAGATTGTCAATAACTTTTGACGGGCTAAAAGTAACAAAAACTGGATTATCGCATTTCCATACAAGAATTGAGTTGCAATATTACTTTCTTTTCTTTTTTTTTTTAAGAAAAGTTATCGACGAGATGTTTGCAGAGACATTCTTCATCTGAAGAGATGATTATTTTAAGTACCTGACTTCAAGTACAAATTACCTACTTATATCCTGTATTTTGACATTAATCTAACGATAACTACTTATCTAGTGCCAGAAATCAGCACTAAACGCTAAAAATTCACCGGAATCCAATGAAGATTCTGGTAGCCCTACAGAGATGTTTCTTTCTTCAGCCAAACTTTGGAAGCGTAGTTTTGAGGTCAAAATAATCCTATGTTCCTCTTATAAACATCTGGATCCGGAAATGCCACCCATAATACACACTATACACAGCCCTCCAAATTTCGTCAATTTTCTGTCTTTTGTTTTCTGTTGTTTTTTTGTTTTTTTGTTTTTTGTTTTTTGTTTTTTTTTTTTCAATATCGTTTAAATCCGATTGGCTGAGATAACGTTGTACATGCTATAACCTGGCTAAAAATTTCCCTAAAGAAGTTTTTTTCGAATAGTGAATCAGCGGTACATACCTATCTATCTGTATGTCTCCAGTTTCTTCCACTCGATTTTTTTTTTCAAATTTTAAATATTCGCCGCGGTTTTCCCGCGTAAATTTCTCCGGTCTCTCAAAACATGACGCATACTTAACGTCCACTTGACACTTGACAACACTGCCGTTGCCTCCGGGTCACTTTATTATTCTAATTACCGTAGCTTCGCTGGAGAAACAATTTGCTCCCTCCCTCACCTAGCATAATTGTATAATTGTAATTCGTTTGGACAATTTTTTTTTTTTTTTTTTTTTTTTTTTTTAAACGTGAGTATTTAATTTTGCATATACGGCACCGTTGTGTTTGTTTGATAGTATCTAGCATCGTGCTCTCCTTCCTCTTGCCGAGGTCCACCGCCGCGCCGGCCCCCTGATAGTGTTAACCTCCTTAGCGCGCAATTTTTTTTTTCCTCTTTCCTCGTACCTTCGCAATTTCTCGAGTCATTGCTCTTAACTAGCTTGACGCACTTTTCCATTCCTTTCCGTAGGTAATTATTGTTTTCTCATGGCGTTGATAACTAATTGTTTTTTGACTCGAGTGTTGCCGTGCTCGGTGAAAAACTATCGGTTTGTGACTAAAATCAATTTAAAAGCGCGCCATCGATTTATTTAAATAAATTGACATTTTTTTTTCTTCCATTATCACAACTCTATCGTTGTTGTGTATCTGCTCAAATAATTCTCGTTTGTGTTCCTCGTTTATTTTTCGATTCATAAACATCTCTTCCAGCGCTGCTAGCTGTTTTTCGTATAATCAATGCTATTTTTCTATTCACCGATGATTCCACCGGTCGAGGAAAGATTACACAGTTCAGTTCAGAGTATGACTGTAATGCACGAAAATACTCTGATCTGTAGTCTTTCCTTAATCGGTGGAAACTCCGTTGATTAATTAAAATATCCGCAAGTTTTTTAAAGTCATCAACGACTTCACCGGTTGAGAAAAGATTACAGATGCGAGTATTTTAGTTTATTACAGTCATGCAATGAACTGAACTGTGTAATCTTTTCTCAACCGGTGGAATCATCGGTGAATTGATAAAATAGCATTGATTATACGCAAAACGGCAGCCCTAGTCTCTTCAGCTGAGGAGGAATCAAAGAAGGGCTCGTTCAATTGGCGTCACAGTTTAGAATTTTAGATAAAAGAGAGTTCTAAAGAACGGGAAAAAAAGTTGGGCACTATGTTTCTCCAAAGTTTACGTCCTATTTCACTGTCAATAGTTGGAAGAAATGTCATTAGCTTTGGGGAAATTTAACTTTGGAGTATTCCCCAACTTTCAGTCTGAATTTCCCCCAAGTTGGTGACATTTTCCCCAAAGACGATTTTTGTGGTGACGTCAGGCGCTGAAAAAATTTGATGAGTGTCCTTATCTATCTCTCTCGCTCTCACGTGACCCTTATATTTATTTCTACCTTTCTCTTGTCGTGAAATCGTTTGTTGAGACAGTTTCTGCGAAAAATTTCTTGGCGGAAATGAATTTTCTGAGTCATTACTATAATGCGGTGTTTTGAAGGAAACTTTGTAAAACGAAGTGTCATTGTATACGTAATGCGGCTGAAGAAAAATATAGCAATTATTCTTAAGGATTACATTAGATTGAAATAGACAAGATTTGGAACTCTACGCTAGACTGTCACGACCAGAGGCGGACTGGCCCCCAAATTCGGACCGGGAAACCAACTTTGGACCGGCCCATATGAGGGGTGTCGGGGGACACCCCTTACCTATGGAGAGGGGGTTTGGGGGGGTTGCCCCCCGAGAAAATTGTGGTATTTTCACGGTCAAAAACAACAATTTGAAGCATGTTTGGGCCATCAATTTTTTTCAAATTTTAAATATTCGCCGCGGTTTTCCCGCGTAAATTTCTCCGGTCTCTCAAAACATGACGCATACTTAACGTCCACTTGACACTTGACAACACTGCCGTTGCCTCCGGGTCACTTTAATTCTAATTACCGTAGCTTCGCTGGAGAAACAATTTGCTCCCTCCCCCACCTAGCATAATTGTATAATTGTAATTCGTTTGGACAATTTTTTTTTTTTTTTTTTTTTTTTTTTTTTTTTAAAAGTGAGTATTTAAATTTTTCATATACGGCACCGTTGTGTTTGTTTGATAGTATCTAGCATCGTGCTCTCCTTCCTCTTGCCGAGGTCCACCGCCGCGCCGCACAGTGTTTGAATCCGGCGCGGCGCGGACATGGGCCAAAAATCGAAGTCGTGTTTTTTGAGTCAAAAATGAAAAATCTTCAGTTTAGTATCCGTGCACCCCATTTTACCATAAATTTTTGGGTTATAATTCGTTTTTTTATACTTTTGTAAGCTCTCAAAATTCATTTCGGCAGGTTCCGATTTTTCTTAAACCATGCTCCGAATGTATGGGTGTTTTCTTTGTTCATTTCAAATTTTGTAAAAATGAAATAAACCCTTTTTTCAGCTACTTTCAGTTTAAAAGAGCTATATAAGTTAAACTTTTCTACTTTACAAACCTGATAAGCTTGTTCAAAGAGTTGAGGAAAAAATTTCCCTTTTTTTAACTTTAGGCAGAGCTATAAAAAAGCCTTAAATTTCCTTAAGAACGGCTTTCGGGAGTGATAGGTAACATCTAGAGAACAAAATATCCAAAAATTTGGTGCCACTTTTTTCGACTCTGGAGGAATCTTAATTTTGTAAGTCGACCTCCGTAAAATTAACCACGTTTTTCTTTGCCGCACTACAGCAACTGTCTCACGTCTAGGCCGATCGGCGGGGGTGCTTATATGTTGGACGCGCGCTCTCCGTAATCGTTCTCACTTGCGGTTCGGGTAACGTTTTTGCCTTTCACATTAAACCGGGGTTTGAATCCCCTACCTGTAATTTTTTTCGGCTTGCTCAATTTTTGGTTTTAAAATTTTCCCTTTTTTCCCTTTCCCTCCAAATACTTTTCCCCAAATTTTTATTGCCTACAGATGATGGTAACTTTTCATAATAAAATATAAACGAAGATTTTTGAAAACCCAAATTTCCCAATTTTCGAGTTTTTCTTGATGAGGCATTGCATGTTCCAAATTTATTCATTTTCACTGACCTGAGTCATTAAAAGCGCTTTTGCCGAGCTATTACTGATAGAAAGAGTCTTTCTCGGGGGGGGAGGGGGTTTCATTTCGTGCGTTTATAATGGAAGAAATTAGAAAACCTTCATTCTCGGATCTGTAAAATGAGTCTCGATTTATCTTTATTCATTAATTCAAAAAAATATTCATAAAATAAGTGCCTCCAGTTGAAACTCACTAAAAAAAAAATTTATTTTTTCTTGAAAACTGATCATTGTGCGGCGGTAGACAGTAAATTTTGTGTGTCCCATGGTAAACCATAGAAAATAAAAAAAATTTGAACGTTGTCATTGCCATTTTTTACATTTTCCCCGCTTTCTTTCACTTTTTTAATTTTTGTCCAGGATTTACTTAAAAACACCCACTGTGCGACAGTTTCGACCCTTCCCCATGAATTTCTCGTACTAATACGTAGGGTGGCATGGGTTTGATTATTTTATATGCCTATAATAGAGTTTAAGCCAAAGTCCCCCGGTCCTCCTTTTTAAAACACTGTGCGCCGCCGGCCCCCTGATAGTGTTAACTCCTTAGCGCGCAATTTTTTTTTTTCCCCTTTTTCCCCGTACCTTCGCAATTTTTCGAGTCATTGCTTAACTAGCTTGACGCACTTTTTCCCTTCCTTTCCGTAGGTAATTATTGTTTTCTCATGGCGTTTAAAATAATTGTTTTTTGACTCGAGTGTTGCCGTGCTCGGTGAAAAACTATCGGTTTGTGACTAAAACAATTTAAAAGCGCGCCACGATTTATTTAAATAAATTGACATTTTTTTTCTTCCATTATCACAACTCTATCGTTGTTGTGTATCTGCTCAAATAATTCTCGTTTGTGTTCCTCGTTTATTTTTCGATTCATAAACATCTCTTCCAGGGCTGCTAGCTGTTTTTCGTATAATCAATGCTATTTTTCTATTCACCGATGATTCCACCGGTCGAGGAAAGATTACACAGTTCAGTTCAGAGTATGACTGTAATGCACGAAAATACTCTGATCTGTAGTCTTTCCTTAATCGGTGGAAACTCCGTTGATTAATTAAAATATCCGCAAGTTTTTTAAAGTCATCAACGACTTCACCGGTTGAGAAAAGATTACAGATGCGAGTATTTTAGTTTATTACAGTCATGCAATGAACTGAACTGTGTAATCTTTTTTCAACCCGGGGGAATCATCGGTGAATTGATAAAATAGCATTGATTATACGCAAAACGGCAGCCCTAGTCTTTCAGCTGAGGAGGAATCAAAGAAGGGCTCGTTCAATTGGCGTCACAGTTTAGAATTTTTGATAAAAGAGAGTTCTAAAGAACGGGAAAAAAGTTGGGCACTATGTTTCTCCAAAGTTTACGTCCTATTTCACTGTCAATAGTTGGAAGAAATGTCATTAGCTTTGGGGAAATTTAACTTTGGAGTATTCCCCAACTTTCAGTCTGAATTTCCCCCAAGTTGGTGATATTTTCCCCAAAGACGATTTTTGTGGTGACGTCAGGCGCTGAAAAAATTTGATGAGTGTCCTTATCTATCTCTCTCGCTCTCACGTGACCCTTATATTTATTTCTACCTTTCTCTTGTCGTGAAATCGTTTGTTGAGACAGTTTCTGCGAAAAATTTCTTGGCGGAAATGAATTTTCTGAGTCATTACTATAATGCGGTGTTTTGAAGGAAACTTTGTAAAACGAAGTGTCATTGTATACGTAATGCGGCTGAAGAAAAATATAGCAATTATTCTTAAGGATTACATTAGATTGAAATAGACAAGATTTGGAACTCTACGCTAGACTGTCACGACTAACTGCAGCCAAGTTCTTTCAGTGCATTGTATGCGCGGCCATCATGAGGGGGTCGACACCTTCCCATTTAGATTTTGTTTTCCCCCCGAGAAAATTGTGGTATTTTCACGGTCAAAAACAACAATTTGAAGCATGTTTGGGCCATCAATTTCATTATTATACAGCCGGGTGTACCAGACCACCCGGATCAGGCATTTTTTTTGAAAACTACTGGACCAAATGGTTTTAAACAAAAAAAATCAGACAGGGAATCAACCCCCAAATTTTTTATTTTCGATATTTTCAAAAGCCCCCGACAGCCCCTTTGGGGGCCCCTTTGGAGGGGGGGGGGGGGGGGGTTTAAACACATTTTTCAAGTTTTCTAGTATAAGTTTCCAATAATGATATAAAAAATTTGTTTAGATTCTTCAAGTAGAGACAATTGCCGACATTTTTTCTCCTATAAACTTTTTCCAAAAAACCCAAAAATTTTTTAGCTATGGGAGCTTTTTGGAAATTTTTGAATAGGCCCTTGTGACCACCCTTTGTGAAATTCTCACAAATATTGACAGATTCTGAAAGAGTAGACCAAGACCTTTCGATTGATGTGCCTCATGTTACCCCCTTCACTGCGCATTTTTTTTTTTTTTTGACGAAACATGAATTTTTCAATTCATCTAGTCACACTAATAGTGGGAAAAATAGTAAAAAAAATCATTGTTATTTTTTGATCTTTTGCTCAAAAACGCAATTTTCCGCCATTTTTTTCCCCATGCTGTGACGCATACAAGAAGACGAGATTTTTTCATTCTTTTTTAATTAAATGTTGCTTTTTTTTGGGATAAAAGAAGAAAAAAAAAAAAAAAAAAAAAATTTGAAAGGAATTTTTAAAAGATTACCGAAAGTTAATTGACAGTCATTATAATGAAAAGTCGTTTTTTGATTCAAGTGACAATTTTTCCAATACAATACTGATTTTGACAATACTGATTTTCATGATTTGATGTGAGATCTCATACGTAGCGCTCTCTTTTTTGGGACTGCGAACTTTTTTTTAATCCTTTCATGTGTGCCGTAAGTGACCCAACGCGCAGCAACGTCAAGTTAAGATTATACTGGTTGCTAGTGGGTAATAAAGTAATTGTTCCACAGGAGGAACGCTGCGCGATGAAGGGGTTTAAATGAAAAAATAAGGTGTTTTTCGCCAATTCAAAATTTTGGGGCTTAAATAGCAAGAACCATGGAATCAAGCCAATTCTCCATTTAACCAATTTTATTTGGCCAAAAATCCTTTTTTTCATTAAAGGTTCATTTGGCATTGTAAACATCAATCGAAGGTCTTGCTTTTTCTTTCATAATCTGTAATTTTTTAGAATTTCACAACCGGTGGTCAAAGGGCCTATTAAACAATATTTCAAAGTTTCTTAAGCTCAAATATTGGGTTTTTGATTTAATCGGTGGAAACTGTCGGAGTGCTTACTTAAAATCTAAACTAATTTTTTACATTATGGAGACTTTTACTAGAAAACTTAAGATGTGTTTGAACCCCCCCCCAATGGCCCCAAGGGGCTTTCAGGGGTTTGAAATATCGAAATTGAAAAATTGGGTTTCCTATCGACTTATATTTTCAGCCCATTTGCCAGTAGATTTCGAGAAAAGGGCCTTTCCCGGGGCGGTACACCCTGTATGATAAGACTTCTTTTTGTAGGGTAAGACTGGCATTTATCTTAGTACGATAGTAAACTCCTTTTTCAGTTTTTAGTTGTAGTTTTTTTTTTTATTTTTTGGTTTAAATCGGAGATAGCCCCGTCCTAAAATCCCCAAGATCGGCCTCGCCCCTAAAGAATCGAATGTCGGCCCGGGGGCCCTAAAAATTAAATGACCGGCCTGCAGCCAAATTTCCAAGTCATACGTGCCCCTTTTTATCTTTTTCTACCTTTCTTTGCGTGATTTTGTTCTTCTCTTCTTTTTCTTTTTTCTCCTTCTTCTTTTTTAATGCTTTTTCATTTGTAAAACTTTTTCTTGTTATTTTGCCTTTAAAAATCCAATGTCCTTAAAGGCCCACCGGGAAATACAGTTGGTGGAACTCCCCCGGTCACGACTAACTGCAGCCAAGTTCTTTCAGTGCATTGTATGCGCGGGCTCATGCAGTTGACTTGTGTCGTTACACTAAAACTGTCTATTTAGTATTTTGAATTTGCCGCCCTGAAAAAATATTCAAAGAGAAAAGATATAGCAGAGCTGCATAGTAAGTATTCATCGGATGAAATCAGGAAATGATTTTTTTTTTTTCTTGAATTAATTCATGAATCTTAGTAATTTTACTATATAGAAGGTTTTGTCAAGTGCGATATGTGAAAAGCAAAGGTTAAACGATTTCCCCCTCGAATCTCAAAATTTACCGTCTCGCTAGGTTCGGTTTTTTTAGAATGTTTTCCCTAAAAATCTTCTCCAAAACAGTACTTATTTGCGCACTTGCGTTGTTCCCTTTAAGCAACCGTGCACGGCCCTCAAGTCTCCAGTAACTATTCATTTGGAAGACCAGTTAATACCTTTGGTCCAGTTACGTTTCTAAGAAAGCTTAGCCTCAGCAAATGCATCTGTTTATTTTATGAGCGTCCGAAACTGGTTCCCGTAATGGAGCCGTTATTAACGCTCACGAATTTTCGAATCTGATTCTCAGCGAGGTCTTACTCTTCTACCGTCGCCTCACCCCGTGTCCTCCGCATATTGTAAATCCTAAATTGTGATCAAGACAAGTATTTTCTGTGACCCCAATTGTTGGGCGAAGCTTTGCAATCTTCCAAACAGAGCTGCCGATTTGCGTAGATTCAATGACATTTTAAATTTCACCGGAGATTCCACCGGTTGAGAAAAGATTACAGATTTTAGTTCAGTGTATGACTGTAATGCACGAAAATACTAGCGTCTTTTATCTTTTCTCAACCGGTATATTTTAATTAATTAACGGCGTTTCCTCCGACTGAGAAAAGATTATACAGATCAGAGTATTTTCGTGCATTACAGTCATACACTGAAGAACTATGTAATCTTTTCTCAACCGGTGGAATCATTGGTGACTTTAAAAATGTCATTAAATCTACGCAAATCGGCAGCCCTGCTTCCAAAATGGCATTCGTTGGTGTTATTCATCGTATAAAATTTACGTTGGCGCAACTGCTTGTCTGTAAGAATGAATGCGTTAGAAAAGGATAGAAAGAGGGGCTATCACTCATGGGCGGATCCAGCAATTTGGCAACCATGCGTTGTTTCCATTTGAACGTATTAGAAACAATCGATTCTTGAGGGAGACATGAATCTTTTACCAATCGATTGTTTTTCATACATTCAAATGGGAAGAATCCTCAGTTGTCGCTAGATTGAGGGATCCGCCTTTGGTATGACTTGCTATAATAGAGGGTTTTAGTAATGGCGACTGCCGGTGATGAGCGTTCCAAACAAAGCCGGTTTGTCTCTCTCGCTCTCACGTGACCCCTATGTACTGCCATCTCACTCTAATTTCAAAAATCGTTTATAGAGACTTATTTTGTGAAATTTTATGGCAGAAATGAATTCCTCGAGGCATTTTAATGCGATTTTGATCATATGTTGCAAAACAAGGACCTGTATACGAATTTCGGAACTAGAAAGAGATGGATATACATAGGGGTCACGGGAGAGCGAGTGAGATAGTTTGGAACGCTACGCGAGTTTCATCACAACCGATTGCGACCGATGAGTGCATTGTTGTGGTTGTTGGTTAACCGTTGACTTCCCACTAAAACCGTCTATAGTGTGGACAGACGGATAAGACTTTAGAGTAAAGTGAGTGATTTGAAGCGACCAAGCACATACTTGTGCAACGTAAGGCTGATTCAAATGGACCAATCAGATGCCTGTTTACTGTCTTTCAGTGGCTTTGCTTCTGTAACATTCAAATTGTCCATTATCAGATTCAAAGCTTTTTTTTTTTTTTTTTTTTTTTTTTTTTTTTTTGAGAACGCTCCTTTTTATTTACTTAATTTATTCATGGCTGGTAGTATTAGTCAACGCCAACTAAAAGCAAGCTTGCATCAAGCATGGCGGTACTGATGGAACCGATGAGTGGCCAGTAGCTTGGCGTAAATGGGTTTGCAATAAAGTTGTTTTTGCTTTTTTTGGTTTACGGTTACAGGGTGTCTCCAAAGTAGAGTGTTATAATTTGATGAACCTTTCATAGCGTTGATGAGTGACCATTTTAAGACTTAGAGTCGCTGAGTGTTATACACCTAAGGAATTGTCGAAAAATGTTTTTCTGCGTTGAAAATCATTTGTTGATGAAAGCTATTCGCATGGCCGCAACGCATTCACCATCATGACGACTTATTTTGGCATCTGCCAAGATAGATGGTAATCTTGACCGGACATGGATTTTATTTAAACAAACAATAATTAATTAAACATGCACGGAAAAAAAAGATAGGTAGAACTTACCATCTGCATGCATTTTGCGTCTGCTAGAAAGTATGGTAAATTTCACCATCATTTGGTAAATTCAACGTACCTTGTGGTAAATTAAGTTAACCTGCTGGTACATTTTACCATATTCCAGTGAAATTTACTATACTTTCTGGCAGACTCCAAAATCATCTATGCAGATCGTAAATTCTACATAAATCTTATACCAGTCTTTTTCCATAAGCCTGAACTATATACGTCATTATTTATGGTAAAATTTACAGCGACACCTTGAATCTTAACATTACCAACTCATTTTCGCCCATAATTTAGTTTGGCCCAATTGTACATCTTCCTGCTCAATGACATAAGTGAATGGATTCTTGCTGAAAAGAACCGTACAGATTTTCAAGGTGCGGTAACAACTCCCCTCAAATAATGCTTTGTTGAAATGACTGAAAAGGCAGATCTGTCTGCGCTATTGGCGGACGGATTTCTGTCATGGCACCCCCAAAAACGTCCCATAAGTCATACATTTTTGATTGGTAGTCTGTTTTTATGATCGCCCTGTGTTTGTGATACTGATGGGATGAGGCATGATGATCAAGGAGGCGCGACCGGGTGACATAAGTAAGTGGTTGCAGCCAGTGCTAAAACCAGTTGCGACTCTGCGAGTCGGCATGAATGACATGAATGACATGAATGTGTCAATAGCATCAGGCAATGGCCGAGTTTCGGTTTTTTATTTTCTACTCAAGGTCGTACATCGACCGCACGCCGTAGACTGCCTGCCTTAAAACTCGTGAAGAACCTGGAGTATGTTGCCAATCCGGAATTCATTCCAATCTATGTTCCGTTTTAAAACGTTTTCCCGGTAACAGTGAACACCACCGCTGTGTGATATCTTGTCGAAATTGGCACATCTTGTGACTCTCAATTTTGCGATGCGTTGTTATCGTACTAACCCTTTCTTGGATAGTGGTACACATGTGTACCATTTTATGTAACATGTGATTCAATGGAATTTAAATGGACATTTTTCAGAAAGTTGTGTGACCCATCAAAGTTCTTAAAAAGTGTCCTCTTTCGAACGGTCTAAATAAATCTCAGAGAAACTCAAAACCCAAAATGTGTGCATGAAAGGGTTAAAGTCAGGATGATATCATAATGATATCATCCTGATATTTTTTTAAGCCAGGGCGGTTCTTGAGGTCAAATTTTGAGGCGGCGGAAGGGGGGGGGGGCTTGAAAAAGTGATTACCCTAAATCTTGCAGATTTGTACAGTTTATCACTGGTATTTTACCTCACAAGTCACGGAAGTAAGAGATATCTGGTTCCTTGCTTTACACAAAAGTAAAGAAGACATTTTTAAGCAACCCACTCTGGGTTTTGTGATGACTTAACCCCCCCCCCCCCCCAACGAATCCCATACGTTTGTATCGCTGACTTCTGCGTGCCGTGTATTCAAATTCAACATAAAGTCATATTGTAAGACATGAAGTATGCTCCAGTGGCGGCTCGTGCATTCGGCAACAAAGTGTTATCCCACTCCCCCATTGTGACCCTCTCATTTGACTGCCAAGCCAAGCTATGGTCCAAAATCGTCAAAAAGTGGCAAAAAATCAGAAAGCCAATTTCTCCAGTGGCGGCTCGTGCTGTTTGGCAACACTGTTTTTCCTCCATTTGATTGTGTGTAAAACAATCGATTCGAAAGTGAAGCAGCGCTTCACCAGCAATCGATTGTTAAACATAGATTCAAATGGAGCGACGCCATTGTTGCCAAGTTGCACGAGCCGCCACTGGTATGCTCATCATGAGTACAGAATGATAATGGATGTCTTCCTGAGCAGTAGCGGCTCGTGCAATGTGGCAACAGTGTAATCCCTTCATTTGAACCTATGTAAAACAATCGATCCTGAGGAGGTGCAATGCACCCCCATGATATCGATACTTTTGCATAGGTTTAAATAGCAAATAAGCATGGTTGCCAAACTGCACGAGCCGCCACTGTTCCTGAGTTTAAATTGTTTTAATCTTCTATCCTTTCTTAATGATCGCATACCGTGAGTATGGTGCCATTTTTTATCGTGATGTAATAATACCATAATGTTCATTTTTATACTAGGGTTTTATGTTGATCGAAATCTTAATCTTAGGGGCCGAACAGAAGGTACGAAAATGCTGTAACGCGATTGAAGAAAATGTGGATGCACTTTCTAAGTTCAATTTAACTTGATGTAAACATGCAACGTTATACTTTTACTCGACAATTTCAGTAAATCTGCGTTCATCAGAAGTCTGCCTTTTGCAGTCTGGCGCATATACCATACCTTTCTTACCTTTGCAGTTTGCGCCCTTTCAATCAGTACGAAGCGCAGTCAATTGGAGCACTGTTTTGTCGACGTTTAAAAATTGCTGGTGTTGAGAACTCGAGCCCCCACTCAGCTCACTGTTTAGCACAAGGTTCCTTTTACCGCATTCTCGTTGATGGTCAAGTATAATTGTAAGTGACGCTTTTCACGCTTAACAAATCAATGAATTAAAAACTAATTGCTTCAGCACATGTTGGATTCGAAAGCTTCTTTTTCACACAGCTTCGGAAACCTAACAACTGCCCGTCTCTGTTTTCAGCAGTCTTGGCGATGACGCAACTTTGATCTTAAAGCCAAGCGCAAGAACCTCATTCCTTTCTCCAGGTTCATGTATACAATTTCTCGTGTGCTGTTTTCATGAAACGGTTCTAGTTTTCTTTCTTCTGCGGCAAAAATAAATTTTCACTGAAATTGACTTCTATAGGAAACCACAACAGAATTCCCAAACCTGTTTCGATAGTTATGGATTTTTTTGTTCTTTTTTTATTTTGGGTTCGAATTCACTCAGAAAAAAAAAAAAAAAAAAAAAAAAAAAAAAAAAAAAAAAAAAAAAAAACAGAAAAACGCTTTTGTAGCTGGGACAAAACCTTTGGTAAAAAAATTACCTAAAAAAAAGACTAGTTAAGCCAACCAAATGTTTGGTTCGCGCAGCAAAATCGCTTTAGTCAGGCATACAAAACCTTTGGTCAGCTCCACCACAGTCCTTTGTTAGGTCATTTTTCTATACCCAAGGCTTTGTCAGCGCTACCAAAGTGTTTTTTCTGTGATGCGTATAAAAATTTCCGTGTCCGCCTTTTTCTTAATCGAGGAGTTTTCATGATAAAATTTTCCTTCAATGGGGCTCTTGCAAACTTTTGCTATACTTAGGGGATTGAAGAGTTGGGATCCTTGCATAAAAACCTGTAAAAATGACTATGCGTACCCTGAAAAATCACGAAATTCATTCTCAGAAGCAACCGTAATGGCGGAGAGACGCAGGTATCATGGGAGATTCCTATCTAAATTGAGACATATCTCTGTGTTTCAGTAGAGAAAGTGACATAATAGACAGGAATCTCTCATGATACCTGCGTCTCTCCGCCGTACAATCTAGCCTTTAGAGCATCTTTATGAGTTTATTACTGAATTTTAGATTTTTTCAGTGTGAATTTCGCGACTTTCGCTGGTTTTTACATCCAATTGGACCATTCATTTCCTTATAGCAAAATTTTGCAATAGCCCCGTTGCCTCTGCTTTTGGGAAAATGAAGCACTTTGCGTCAGTGCCAAGATTTTTTTACTTACCTGGTGGGCTGGTGCCGTAATTTACTTACGCTATTAAATGTGCTTTGAACAATAATGAGATTCGTAATATATTTACGTCGTTTTCTTACAATTCCTCTCGTATTTCATCCGTTGTTCTTTTACAATTAAAGTGAGAGTGAAACCGAGGAGGAGAGAAGAGTCCAGTCCGTGTATGTTCTTTTATTTTCCCTCGCAATCAGTGCAGTAGCATCGGGAATTTATCGTGAAAAAAAGCGTGCGCATGACAATTCGTGATCGAGATAGTCGCCAACCGCCATGCATCGCTAGATCGCACAGTGAGTATCAGGGCTGCCGTTTGAGAAAAGATTACACAGTTCAGTTCAGTGTATGACTGTAATGCACGAAAATACTCTGATCTGTAATCTTTCCTTACTCGGTGGAAACTCCGTTGATTAATTAAAATATCCGCAAGTTTCTTAAAGTCATCGACGACTCCACCGGTTGAGGAAAGATTACAGATGCGAGTATTTTAGTTCATTACAATCATACACTGAACTGAACTGTGTAATCTTTTATCAACCGGTGGAATCATCGGTGAATAGATAAATTGCATTGATTATACGCAAAACGGCCGCCCTGCCTTGAAGCTTACAGAGGGGCCAAATAAAGATTAGTACTAGTGGTGAAGTGTGCTATCTGGCAACGTAGCATTTTCTCTATTTGACTGCGTACAAAAGGTCGAATTCGACGGTCATCGCCGATTCCTTTAAGTTCGATAGTTTTCATGGGTTTAAATGGTGCACATGCAACTTTGCCAGATTGCACGCGTCGCTATACTGTACAGTACGGACGCCCGGACGCCCCGGACGGTCTTCGAGCCTGATGGATGTAGAGGGAGGGCGTAAATGACTTACGTCCAGTGAGCTTTAACTTTAGAGTGGCACATCAAGGAACGTTCCGCTGGTTCATTGTTGTCACCTAGGGCGCCGCCATCATGCCGTAAAAATCGATTTTGAGGTTAAATTTTGTTGGTCGTTCCGTAAACAAAGTCGGGCATCGCCGGAAATGACCTACTAAATTTAACCTCAAACTTTGGAATCTGCCGTCCAAATTCCGCTTTTTCCCGGGATTCCTTCTACCCTGTGTGGCACAAGGTGGACCAGCCCGCTGCCACTCTAAAGTTATAGCTCATTGCTTACGTCTTGTTAGAACGTGCCGTATAATTCACTTTATGCCCTCAACAATCAACATCCATCTGACTCGAGGACTGTCCGTCCCGCACTCTATTTAACCCTTGGTGGTTTTTTGGTGTTTCGGTGAAAAGATGCGTCAAAAAGAAAAAAAAAACGATAATAATGGAAATAATGGTCAAAGTAAAATTATTCAATCTCAGCTCTCACTCTTCCAAGCTCTCGTTTATTCTTGCAAACGATTACCTTTTACACATTTTTCAGGTTGAAAAAAAACTGATCTTCGAGTGGGCTTTATATTTTTAACAGAATGTAGATACTTCATATTTATTATATTAGTTTGATTTAACGGCCAGGAGTGCAAAATGTGCCCGATCTACCGATCCGCGGATCGCGTGAAAGTGGGGAAATTTCTGGGAAAGTGAGGAAATTTGTCCAATTTTTTTTTTTTTTTTTTTTTTTTTTTTTTTTTTTTTTTTTTTTTTTTTTTTTTAAATAATGGCAATAAGGATTTCTCAGGAAAATAGTGTAAAGAATGGGAAAATATTGGTCATTTTGCGAACGTACGGTGTTGAAATGTTAAAATAACCAAAAAAAGTCATCGCCAGAAACTTCCAAAGTTTTGGAACATTTTGCACCCCTGATTTAACCTTTCTATTTTTTGCTACTAAATGGTCCATTTCTACCCAATGTTGGTCCTATTAACCGGGTGAAGGTAGATAGAGGATGGAGATTGGAGGTGGAGGTGGTAAGTCCCTGGTCCAGGTCCGGCCGCCTCTGCTGTCGTGGTCTCTGCTCATTCGCGAATCGCCGCCGTGTCTGGTCCAGGATTCTCTCGGGTCTTACTTTGCCACGGTCTGCTCACGTGTCTCCCGGGTCCCGGGTCCAGGATCTCCCTTGCCCATCTCTCGCCTCGTCTTTATATTACTCATTGTCAGTACTCACGGCTTTGGCTACTGCACTGCAGCATCGGTGCGGCTCTTCGTAACCACTACCGGCGCACCGTGAACTCGGCTACCGGCTGTTGACAAGCGGTCATCCGTCCTCTGTTAAACTGGACTATCGTAAGCTCTCCAAAAAAAAAAACAACCGACGATTACAATTTACTCCGTAATCCTGTTATAGATTACCACCTTCATTTGTCCAACTGTAGCTTCAGCTATGAATTTAAATACTAAACGACTCACTGACGGATCCAGAAATGTGCCCTTCTCTCAGTGGCGTAACTAGGCATGCATGCGCCCCCACGCAAAAAAATGAGCTGCGCCCCCCCCCCAATCACCTTCCCTCCCAACCCCTCTCTTCCCCACTCCACTCTTTACCGGCCTATCACCCCGGGGCTTCATAGAACACATACTTCGACGAAAGAAAAGTTATGAATCAATTTATTTTTTTGTTATCAATTTTAAATCAAAAATCACCTACCTGTTCTTTCAAATCTTTTTCATTCGTGCCGTAATTGTTGCGAATTCGTCAATAAGTCTTCCAAAATCCATCTCTTTCTATAAATTTTCTCTCTATCATCTTTGTCCCTGTTTTCCTACTTTTTGTTCTTCTCCCCTTTTTTCTTGTTCTCGCTTTCCTTTTTCTCTTCTTTTCCTTTTCTTCCTGTATTTTCCTCCTCTCTCTTTGCGCCCACCAAAGCCTTGCGCTCCCCGCATTTGGGGGGGCTGAGGGGGCTATTGTTACGCCACTGTCTTCTCTCTTCCTCTCCCAACAAAATGTGTGTGTTAGAAAAAAACAGTTCAAGGGCGAGGGGAAGTCACGTGATTATCACCTCCTCTCAGTAGCGTCATTTTGGCTCCCCCCCCCTCAAGGATCGGCCAAAAGTAAAGAAATTTTGACCTTTTTTTTTTATTATTATTATTTATTTTTTTTTAAAAAGAAAAAATTTTGAACTAAAATTTGTTCGGTGATCATTAACGAGTTTTTTTGGAATTTAGGGGCGTAACCACTTGATATGCAGGGCTGTAGTGTCTAAAACAATATTGATGAGCCCAAAAAAAAAAAAAAAATCAAATTTCTTTGACCCCCCCCCCCCTCCTGCCGAACTCGAAATGACGTCCCTGCCCCCTCTTCTTCCACCATTTTCTAACACATGCGTTCTTTTGGGAAAAGAGAGAGAAGACCAATTTCTTCGATCCACTAGTGATCGTGAGTTTGAGTGAAGACTCTGCTCTTACGTATGCAAATACTTGCGGAACCATTGTGCGGCCTGGGCAGTCTGCCGAACACTTTCATTGGCGATCCCGGCGCGGGTGGCGCCATGTTACCATGTCCCCGCACAAAACCAAATCAGATTCACTTTCGAATCGATCTCATTCGCATCCCCCGCCAAAAACTATCTCGATGATAGTCACGAAAACAAATCTGGAATGACCCGTCTCAAGTCTCAAGGTGCCTCTTGTTCAGTTGTTTCCGAGAGAGGTTTTAATCGAGTTCGTGTCCTCTGACATGAGTCATCTTATCTCGAAGATAGCATCGCAACCTTTGTTTTCTCCTCAAGAGTTGAGCTTTGTGAGCTTGTTTCTTTGTATTTAAGTCGAGTGTAAGTCAGTCCGATGTGCGATTTTGTCAGACATTCAATGGGATTTCGACATTTTTCTACAATGGCTACGTCAGTTGATGCCTCTTATGTAAATGCTCGTCAATCTCGATAGAAAGAATGGTCTGTCGTTTCTACACCGTCTAATTTGTCGATGTATCGATTTTTCAATGTATCGAAATATTGTTTCAGGGTTGTCTTATTTAATGCGGAACTTTGTAGTATCGTTATAATATTGTGGATATCTAGAGTGAGTCTATCTGAGTTGTGATCCGTCGGAAATTCATTGTAAGATTCCCCACACTTGTCTATAATTTCTTCATCGATGATGTCTCTCATTTAATTTCATAACTGCTTGTGGACAGTTTGATTTCCTCCCATTGGAACCTATGGAAAAGAATCGATAGTATGGTGGCTCAATTAAACTGTGGGAGCATCTATTCTTTTTCTCATATTTTGATATGGAGAGAATTTCGATGCATCGCAACCCCACTTTTAATTAGAAGATAAAGTTGGATAAGCGAATTCTTCAGCGCCAATTTAAGCTAGTTTTAAGCGAGCGAGTTTTGCAAGCGCCAACGCGAACGGCCCTCCCTTTGCCTAATACTTCGATTGACAGCATCGGAGGTAAGAATACACTGATGACGTCATGGTTATCGATTAGTTTTTAATTCATTCTGCTAAGATGATTATTGATACTCAGATTTGTCGCTTTCCACCGAACATAATTGACGTGGAATTCTATTTTTATCAGTTATAATTTTTCTTTTCTTCCTCTTTCTTTCTTTACCGTTTAATTTTTCAACCCTGTTTTCTAATAATAGGGGTGTAAATAACCTAAGTAAGTCACCTCTCAAATAAAAACGAATTCACTATTATTACTTTCTTTAATTTTTAATTTATTTTCACCCTTCTTTCCTTTTGATAAATACTGAGGTCGTCTGCTTTTTTCATGGTCGCAATCGTTCACCTAGAATCTCATGGAGTTTTACGAACGAATGAACGATGCTAGTTTCTATAGTCATGGTCCCATTAAAGGAAGGCTTGCGTGGCCTTGTGTGGCCATTTTTTTTTTTTTTTTTTTTTTTTTTTTTTTTTTTTTTGTCAACTTATTGTGATCGATCAGTTTTCTCGGCAAATATCGTTCCTAAGAAAATTTGGAAAAGCCAAATAATAATAAAAAAAAAAACTGTTTCTCGTCCGGAACCGCGTCCTCAGTCGTCAGCTGAAAAATTCTGCAAACCGCGAACAGATAGAAAAAAAATACGGCTTTTTCAGTTTCTCGATTTTAAAAAGTGAGTAATCTTAATCGGCAATGTTTTCACCAACCGCATCAGCAATGCGTAATGCGTCCGTTAGGTCAATCAATTCAAGCACATGAGTAAAGCAGGTTTTTTCCTTTTTTCAGCGTAATAGTCGTGACAGCATCCCGATCAGTGTCATTGCCATCACTTACCAGTTTCCTCTCATCGATCTCCGGCAATTGTGTTGTCATTGTTAGCCGAGGTGTATCCAGTAAAAAACAATGGCAAGCGTCATTGACTTCGTCAATTGTGACAGTAGATATATGTATTTGTCTTAAAAATCTAGAGGTCGGATCTTTACTCTTTGTGTGTCTGTGCCTTGTGCAATGGCTTAATTATTGCTGCAACCGCGCTGACCGATGAACGTGCCTCCTTGTGCCTTTTGGCAACATTGCATTGTGTCCATTTAAACCCATGTAAAAGGTCGAATGCGGAGGTGTTCACCGAACACCCGATAGTTCGATATTTTCCATGAATTTAAATGGACGAACTGCAACGTTGCCAAACTGCACGCTACGCCACTGCTCTTCACCCCGCTTGGTCCTCTATATTTCCACTTCTTAAATATATTGCCAATTTTAAAGAATTTGTAAATTAATTAAAAAAAAAAAAAAGTTACAAAATTCGTTTTAGAAAAATTATGGTACCTTCGCACTATGGTCTGAGGTCGTCAAAAAGTGGCCAAAAATCAAAAAGTAAACTCATCAATTTATCATTCATAAACTTTCAATACCAATTTTAATCAAAGAGCCCACTTGAATCTATGTCTTTTAAACCTAGAACAGCCACTGGAATGTTCAAAATTATGCTTAAATAAGGTCAAAAACGATGATTTTTGATTAATTTTTTTCAGTGATTTTGACCACGGATCTCAGACCTCAGTGCGCCGCGCCGCGCCGCGCTGCTGCTGAGGGAATTTGTATAGCCGAACGAAGGTTCAACCCCTTATTGGCCAAGCCCGAGTATACTTGTTTTTCTCCCTTAGTCTTTTTCACATTGTTTCAGTCTTCAAACGTGACTATCGATGAAAACACTTACAAGATAATATTTCTTCGTGCGCCTTCAATGCGTCGAATAGGCAATTCCAACTCCCTCAAGTACGAAAAGTTAACTACCTTCCCTATTTAAACGGAGGAGTGACGTTCTTTTGAACTAACCTGGCCCTTAGAGGATTGAAAAGACGAATTGCACCCAGAGAAAGGACATGCTAAGATATTCACTTACAGTTTCGTGTTAGACGTAGCTTGTCCTGTTAGATAATAAATATTATAGTGTTATTCGAATTTTTACGGTCTTTTCAAAGTAGCCGAATCAAAGAAATACTTCTGAAAGTAACTTTTTTGTTGGTCCCAGACTGAAAATCACCGTACTATTGCTGACTATATGGATCAGCTTTAGGATAGAACAGTTGAGTGGAATATTTCTCAGTATAGCATATAAGTTTTTAAGCTTGAAGGGGTTCGAAAGTTGCAATCCTTATTATAACTTCCGCTGTTGGTTTACATAAATTATATACTTAAAGCCAAGTTAGCCCTGGTAGAAGTTTTTCATTGGTGACCAATAAAACGGTTCCAATTCTCCAGTGACCAATGAATTTTTCATTGGTGACCAATGTAATTTCATTGGTCACCAATGAAAAATTTTTACCAGGGAGGAAAGAGGGCCTACAAGGCAGGTACTTTTTACAAGGAATTTTAGCAAAATTTAAAAAAAACAGTATTTCTAATCAAGAGCACGCTTGTCATCAGTGGCGCAGCCAGGGGGTTTTCTAGGGAGTTCGAAAATTGTCAAGGAGAAGGGTCAAAAGTTGGTAAAATTCCTTGCTTTAAACATAAAAAATTACATTCTTTTAGGGCAAATTTTAGTTTCAATGGTGTCCAGGGAGTTTTGGTTAAGCCCACGCCACTGCTTGATGTTTGAAAATCTGTTTCGAGTTCTAATTATCTAGCTAACCGACGAGTTTTCTCTCGTTCTGAAGACTTGGCAACTATGTTTCCAAATTGAAAGCATACTGCGCCGCGGACCTCCCCAAAAATCGTCGTGATATATCTCAATTTTAGATGTCTCAAGGCGAAAACTGGACGTGCGTAGTGCATACCCATTGTCTTCCACTCTTCAGTGAGACATAACTAGTAACCACCCACTGCGTCCAAGTTGTTGCTCACTGTGCCGTGCAGTTTCCTATCAGTTTAACTGATTAGACCATGTTCGATTACCGAAAAGAAACAACTGTAACGGTCAGGCTTTGCGGCTCTGTCCTATCAATCAGCAATCACCTACTCGTGTGTTTACGTTTGCTCACGCAGGTGCTGTTAGAGGGTGTTTTGCTTTCAGGGCTGCCGTTTTGCGTATAATCAATGCTATTTTCTACTCACCGATGATTTCTCCGGTTGAGGAAAGATTACACAGTTCAGTTCAATTTATTACTGTAATAAACTAAAATACTCGAATCTGTAATCTTTTCTCAACCGGTTGAGTCGTCGATGACTTTAAAAAACTTGCAGATATTTTAATTAATTAAAGGAGTTTCCGCCGATTAAGGAAAGATTACAGATTAGAGTATTTTCGTGCATTACAGTCATACACAGAACTGAATTGTGTAATCTTTTCTCCACCGGTGGAATCATCGGTGAATAGAAAAATAGCATTGATTATACGCAAAACAGCAGCTCTGCTTGCTTTATGCACCACCTGCTGATGCTTCTCGAGTTTCTTGACCTTCAGCGTCAGCTGGTATGTCGGTTCCTCACGAGAAAACGGATTTGGAATCAGACTGGTCGATGAAAGACTGAATTGATGATGATTATATGTGTTTACCCCTCCTCGCCCCCGCACGTCTAGTAGAAGTGCAGATATAGTGCATGAATAATGTATAAACTTACGATTGTCTCCTCTATATAATTTTATCATTTTTAACTGAAACTCTTTTCATGAGTTGGAGCTCTAGCTGTGTACTTACAAAGATGCGCGCGATATGATTGCAATTTGACTTTCTGTTAACTTTAGCGGCTCTGATTTTTTATAAACCATCTTAGTTTTCTTATAATGGAGCTGTTGCAAACTTTTGCTGCAGGCTTATTATTAGTTGATAATGAGGTAATACCCAGTAAAAATAACGATTAGCGCACTAAAAAAATCACGAAATCCACTCCTAAACTCACAAAATGCTTTTAAACGTGAGACCTTAATTGCGGCCGAGGCCGCGGTTTTCTGAAAAAAATTATGGAAATTTTATGCTTCTTCTTCTTCTTCTTGTGTGGTGTTGCGTGATGCGTGAACACCTCGTGTAGATGGCGCTGATTGAAGATAGGGAACCCCCAATGAAAACCGCGGCCCCGGCCGCCATCCCTAACGGCACATTTCGAGGTTGAAACCGGATTCAATTCGGTTTGGCAAACCAGTCAACCGATTTCAATCCAGTTTTGCAATCCGGTTTCAAACCAGATTAACACAAGCTGGATTTAAGCCGGATTATAGACAGTTTGAAATGGCTTACATGTCCGGAAAAAAAAATTGACTAACTAGATTTGACTAGGATTCTAGCTATCTTCGCCACGCATCATAGACCCCTATTCAAACTGGTTCAGAAACGTTTTTCAACTTGTTTCAAAAATGGGGTTCAATCAGGGTTATTCCCAATTTTAAACCACCGATTCCGAACCGGATTCAAACGAGATTATCAAAGCAGGGTTGAATGCGAATTATAGATAGTTTGAAATGGCTTACATGTCCGCACTAAAAACAGAACAGCCGGATTTAACCCGAAATCAAACCGATTTTGAAGAGGATTTTATACCCTACTTTCAGCTGATTTAAAGATGTTTTCAAACTTGTTTCATCAGTTGGGTTCAACATGGGTATATTTCGGATCAAGAACTAAGCTTCGTCCCCACCCGGGTTTTTATAACTGGTCACTCAAGCCGGATTGAATGCAAAGTGCAGCTAAGCGACTTGAATAATTCACAAGACCGTATCTGAACTTGAATAACCAGATTGAATCCAGATGGCAGCCAAGTTCTTTATGAACTGTACTAGACCCAACTTCAAACTGATAGAAAGTTACAGACTCAACCTTGAGTTAAGGCTTAGGTTAGACTCGCTAAACCAATTTTCAGGCACTCTACGTGGGCCTAGGGTGAATTCATTACCAAAAAGTATTGATGGAGATGTCCCAACAGTACCAAGTTTCAGTGGAGAGGTCGTTCGCAGCTCGGGCCCCAAATAAACGCGAGTAACGTTTCGCAAAAATATGGTGGAGCACTCTCTCGGCGGAAGCCGCGAACTAAGTTAACTCCGCTTCCCTATCCGGTTTCAAGCCAGGTTATTCAATCTAGATTGAATGCGAATTGTAGACGATTTGAAATGGCTTACATGTCCGCACCAAAAAATTTGGGTAGCTAGATTTCACCTTGATTCAAACTGATTTCATGGAGGGTTATAAACCCTACTTCAAACTAATTTAAAACTATATTCAAACTTGTTTTATCAATTGGGTTTAACACGGGTTTAAACGGATCAAGAACTCTACTTTCAAATCCGGTTTCAAAACAGTTATTTTAACCGGATTGAATGCGAATTGTAGATGGCTTGAAATGGCTTACATGTCCGCAAAAAAAATTGACGAACGTGATCCGACCCAAACTCAAACCGTCTTTACAGCGGGTTGAATCCGACTTGAATTCGGTTCACAAGGCTGGCATGAAGTTGGATCGGATTCCATTTCTATTAGGATGTAGTATGCGGAATTTGTCTTACATGGAGCTTTTGAACCTGACGTCTATCCGATTGATTAGCTAGGTTTGATCCTTGTTGGAAACAGATTCCTATCGGTTGCAAGTACTTCGACTAATTCGGTTTCAATCGAGTTTCAAGACGAAGCACTAAACTGGCCAACCGACTGGACGATTAAGAAATCGGCTGAAAGCTCACTTGAAACTAGGTTGATGAAGCTTCTTGTAGCAAGTTTGAAACCGTTTTGAAGTCCTTTTTTTATGAGTTCCTAAATCCATCTTGAACTATGTTCAGAGAACTTGCTTGAAACCGGTTCGGATCCAATTTGCGGCAGGGTCCAGTATGCAGTTGGAATCGGATTTAAATTCGTTTCCGATCCGTCTTTCACGAAGCTTGTACACCTGGTGATTATCCGACTGTCAATCTAGGTTTGATACGGATTGAAAACGGGTTCTCATAGGTTTGAGGAGTCCGTGTTTATCCTTGTTCAATCCGATTCCAATCCGGATATCAGAGCTGATCATCCCCGTGCCGCATGTAAACCAGTCTTGAAATCGGATTAAAATCAGATTGGCAATCGTCGGTTTGTCAATCCTTCGAGTAGCTGGATTGAAACTAAACCTGGATTGAGTGTGCCGTTAGGGATTACGGTCTCGCGTTTAAAAGCATTTTGTGAGTTTAGGAGTGGATTTCGTGATTTTTTAGTGCGCTATTCGTCATTTTTACAGTGTTTTGCCCCATATTCTCCTCTTAATAAGCCTGTAGCAAAAGTTTGCAACAGCTCCATTATTATTTTGGAAACCCCTATTGTATTGGAAAAACTACGGCTCGGTTCAAATTCAGCGCCGAATATCGTCGCTGGAGATGGGTGTGAGTTTGTCGCCCAAATCATAGTACGAGATTCTTCTGATTTTGAGATTATTGAGTGACTTTTTTGCAAAGGGAAAAAGAATTCCTATTGTTATAGTGGGAATTAGAGTAGATGAGAATGAGTTGTGCATCGTAAGTATTGAGAAATTGAAACGAGGATGAATTCAATTGACTTTTTTTTTTTTTAGCTGAGATTTGTTTTTCTTTGCTTTTTACTTTTCCTGGAGTTCAAGCGTGTCACTTTCTACTTGTGGTTTCTATTCAGCCGCGGATCATTGACTTCGAGCTGGAAAACGTTTTTCTTAAATCTCAACGCTGTCAGATCTTATTGTTATTTTTAACTTGTTTTCGAGAAAATCGTGCATTCTAATCTTTGATGTTTCTGCGTAAAAAGTTGTTGCCAATTGCTCACCCTTTGAACATGTTGATTGCAATTATTGAGGAGTTCTTGAGCAAAACCACCTATATCTAAAACAAAGGTTATGGTGGTCTTAAAAATGAATACTTATTTCAAAGCATTATTTTGAGTTTCTGGTGATTATAACGGGTTGCTCTTTTTAACCTGACAGTTATGGAGCTTAGTCCATTAGCTTACCTAGATTAAAAAACACTCCATTTAATTCTTCAAAAACGCCCGCAATAACGCTCTATGAGGCATGCATTTTCCAGGACGAGCCTATACCCTATGTCTCTTAAAGATGATTTTTCTAAACAACTCCTCAATTCAAAATCATTTTAGGCCTGCTCAAGATATGTATTTACTTTTGCCACGGCAAAAAAAGAATAAGTACTTTCACTGACCAGAATTTCATCGGTTGAAAAAAGATTACAGAGTATACTTTTGTGCGATACACTCATACCGCTGATCTGGAATGTGTAATGTATTTTTTTTCAACCCTCAACCGGTGGTTTATCATCGGTTGCTTTAAAAAGTCGTCTCAGATCCACGAAACGGATGCCCTGAGTGATGGTTTTATTCTCCTACTCGACAACGCTGGCTACAATCTATAGACGAAATTAAACTTCTCAGTCATTGTCTTTGCGTGAAATCAAGAGCAGGTGATTCGGTCCAGGGAGGACGGGGGGGGGGGGGGATCTTCGAAATTCCCACGCTCAATTAATTGTTGTCTCACAATCAGACATTTTCATGGGCGTCTCAAAAACATGTCACCCATGGGGGCGGTTGCGAGTTTTTGCCTCGTACATACATTGCTGCGTTTTTGGTAGAACAGAAATATTTTTCCGTACTTTAGTTTTCAATATTGTAAACTTACAGCACGCTCAGCCTTTCATATGAAATGAATGATTGTTACCCTCCTTTTAGTGATTAAAATAATAATTCTTTAGTTGTGAAAATTTGTGCACAATGGCTCGTCAAATACGTCATTTTTACATCATCACAGAGATGATAAAAAAAAAAAAAACAACACAAAAAACAAAATAAAAACAAAAACAATAAAAGACTAAAACACTGCAAGAGTTGCGTTTTGTTTAAATGTTTCCTTTTTTATAAAAAGGATAAATATAAAAAGAGATAAAATATAAATAAATAATTAAAACTCAAAAATCAAAACAACAAAAATGCCAAAGCACAGTAATAAAATGCAACAAAACTGGCGTGAAAGTTTTTAATCGCGCGCTGGCCGTTTTAATCAAGAATATATCGCAAAAGGTGAACTCGATTACCGATTTCAATGTGTATTAAAGAAGTTTGGGCGGTCGATTTTGTCTATACCTAGTACCTACTAGCAAACACAAAAGTTTTGATATCCAAGAATGCACACGGAGCGCAGGAATTTTTGACTGCCAAAACTTTTGAGTTTTGATTTGAGCACATACGATTACGTTGTGTTGACCACCTCTTCTTGTCACGATGATCGATTGAAGAAAAATTAATGAAGTAAGTTTTACGTCCATTCTAGTTTTTAGAAGTTTGGACAAAATTCAGGATACTGGACAAACCCGACCTGGACACTAACTTATTAGAGTAGACGCATTTTAAGTAGCGGGATTTGACTATATATAGTATATTCTATTAGATCTCATTCTCATACTATGTTAAAATACGTCCACAAATGCATGGATGAGCGGACCTGGTCAATGGCTTGCAACTAGTCTAAACTTCTTGCTAATCGATTGCTCTTCGATTAGTCTTGATGCGTTTTCGGTAGCTCAAGTTACTCAAAGAATCCCTATACTCAGTATGCGTCTTTTCAACCACAATGCAACCACTTTTCTCCATACACAGAGAAAAATTGTCCTATCAATTTAACGGGAATTCCGTTTAGGATACGAAACAGATTTCTTGTTAAAGTATAACCGGAATGCCGGTTACCATTTACCAAAATTCCTGTTACAATGAACGGAATTCCGTCGGTTACTTTGACACGTGTTCTATATATGTTTAATACTTTCCTAAGCAAGCGAAATTACGGTCAGTGTAACTGGAAAAAAAATAGCTAAAAACAGGTCTCTGGAAGTAGACTGACCAAAAAAATGGGAAGTTGCATAAAAAATTCTGAAAGAGAAGGTAATCCAATTACTCCTCCGCCTCATGACGATTACGGTGGCTATCAAGTCACCGTAATCACGTCATAGTTTTAAAGTTGCGCACTTTGTTCATCTTGAATTTGAAGGCGATGAGGGGGGAAGAGGAGGGGTTTACTACAAATTATGACCGGAAATGTTTCGTAGACGCGGGGGTGATCTAATGACTTCAGCAAATCAGCAGTGCTCCGCGCTCGGAGCTTTATGGCATGGCGATGCCGTGCGCCTGTTGCTCCGCCGCGGCGCCAAACGATTTCGCACATTGCTGATTTGCTGATCACTTTTCTTTTCACGCTGATTACGAGACGGAAAGCGTGGCTCAAATAACAAGTTGATCTCTCCTTCTTCACCTCCTCCTTGTCTTGTTTGCTCCGTCTGTCGATTTGGGTTACGAGCGGTGAGTCTGCGGACGTTGACCGTTCACCAAGGGTTTCGAAGCGGCCGCGGTGGATGGTGGATGGCGGTGGCGGTGTGAGTTCGAATCTTCGGATGATGACGCTTTCATAACCGCGTCGCGTCGCGCGATGACGTTGAGACGGACACCGGTCGAATGCGATGAGTGATTCGAATCGTTGCCAAGTTGCGTGTTTTGGTTTAATATTTGCCATATGATGAAAATATAAACTTGCAGACATTCGTGCTGCACGACTACGTCACAACCACGTAAAAATGTAAGCGGAGCGGACGGTTCTGCAGGCATTTGCTAACACTAATTCACCATGAACCACACTCATAACTCCTCAACAAATCTTAGTTTTTAAATTAGGTTTATTGAAATTTTTAAAATTTAGAAATTTTCATGACTCGACTCTTGATACCTGTTACTTTTTAATTTTACTCCAAATCCACACCCTCAAAAGTATCGACTATGTGGAGGTTGGATTCAATGGGTCTGTTGCAAACTTTTGCTACAATTAAGAGTATTTAATCTAATGTAAAATCGCCTGAAAAGTCCATTGGTGGCATCAGAAAGTCATAAAATGCAATGATAAACTCACAAGAGTCGTTTAATGAAATCCAAGATGGCGGAGAAATATCGAGCAATTTTCATGCATGCACCACGAACATCCAAGGATAGCCAACCTCACAATATCGACCACAATCCAATCACAACGTAAACAAACACATTAGTGAGGTTGTCAAAGTTGACCATCCTTGGATGTTCGTGGTGCATGCGTACAAATTGCTCGATATTTCTCAGCCATCTTGGATTTCATTAAACGCCTCTTGTGAGTTTATTTTTGCATTTTATGACTTTCTGATGCCACCAATAGACTTTTCAGGCTATTTTATTTTAGTTTTAACACTCTTAATCGTTGAAGCAAAAGTTTGCAACAGACCCATTAAACGCCCACCCCCAAGAATCGATTATTTTCCATACGTTTGAATGGATACATTGTAACATCGATACATATCGATGCATTTCAATTCACGACTCATTGTCAGCGCTAAATCACTGGACGCATACCATTCATCGATACTCTCACGGATCAATTTGCTGATCTGACAACTCCGTTAATCACCTCAACTCAAAGCTAGTTCAGTTTACATCATCGTTGCGACATAAGCGCGGGAAAACCGCAAGTCACATCACTATCGCTGCAATGCTCGCCAGACGTCGCAATCGATCCTTCCCTTTTACCGCGCTTTGATCGTTCCGCATTTCCGGCTCCCTTTGATAAGTATGAATAAAAAGAAAAAGTTTGACCGAGCGCGCGGTTACCAAGCCGGAAAAATGCGGGAAAACATCCGTGAGAGATATGAGATGCTCCACGGTTACAGATCTATTCATCTGATGATGATGATGTCATCACGCGAGTGCAGATCATTCAAGCGAATAACCGAATTGAAATCGTAAAATATGAAAGTAATTTTTCTCATATTTTGCCGAAGAATATACTGGTATCGGAAGAATGTATTCATTCGGGGACAAAAATAATATCTAACGACTGCTAGCGGTATAGGCCACCCGCAACACTCGTCTTTATTACTTCTAGCACCGCTGGTGTCCTATCTAAGCCAACATCTAAGGAGTCGTCTAACAATCTTTTTGTCTCCAACTGTAAGTACGGTTATCAATTTATCATATGTCCGACGTCAACTCAAGGCAGGCTACGCGCAAGGTTATAGACTAAAGAGGTTTGCTCATCTGACTTCGCGCCACGAAGTCAGTAGCGCGCAGTTCAAAATCCAGATCTAAGATGGCAGACAAAAGCAGAAAAAATTGTATACTCTTTCCAGAAAACATTGGGCTTCCCTCTCCAGAAAAGCAGAAAATAGCCCGATGTTTTCTGGAAATAGTACACAATTTTTTCTGCTTTTGTCGGCCATCTTGGATCTGGATTTTGAACTGCGCGCTACTGACTTCGTGGCGCGAAGTCAGATGAGCATACCTATTAATCTATAACCTTGGGCTACGCGCAATACTGATCTCAATTAATTCAGGCATTGCTTGTCTAATGTAAGCCAACATCTAGGAAGTCAGCTGACACTCTTTTTGTTCCCAACTGTATAAGTACGATCGAAGAAGCAAACGCAAAAGTTTTGGCAGTTAGGAATCCGAAGTATGTGGCTAATCCTCGTGTAAAATCTAAACAACTGTTATAGAGTATTCTTGACTACCAAAAACTATTGCGAATGCTAGTATATGACTTATGCTAGTGATGTTTGGCCTTTGGACTATTTTTCCGTACTATCGGCGCAGGCGTCAGAAGTTTAAAGCCAGTTGCGCAAGCAAAATTTCTTCCTACTCCCTTTCATCCCTCATTTTTCCTTGATCCACCGTCATCAATCAGTGGCGTAGCGTGCAAATTGGAAACGTTGTATTTTGTCCATTTAAATCCATAGAAAAGGTCGAATATGAAGGTGTTCGCCGAACACCCTATACTTCGATCTTTTTCATGGGTTTAAATGGACGAACGGCATCGTTGCCAAATTGCACGCTACGTACGCCACTGTCATCAATCGTCGTAGCAGCAAATGGTGTGGTATTTATGTGGATAGATAACGATTGGCAGAGAACTAATGGGTCCCTTGCCTTGGAAAATTGAGAAGGCAAAGTGATAAAAGGTGATTCGATGGTTGAGTTTTGAATGATAACATGTAACCTCAAAGCAATTAACCTCGCGCTCACTCATATTCACTCACACCCAAAATCACACCGCTCCACTATACCATACAAATCGTTGGATTTTTATCAATGATCGATTACTCCCCATCCCAGTTGTAGATAGAGGCTGATGTAAGTACGTGGATTGTTTGGAAGAAGAAAGTACACCATTTCAGTAATTATTGAGAACCAAAGTCTTCCAAAGAAAGCGTAAATGGTAACCCAAGGGCGGGCGTTTGCGGCGGCAGGGAGGGAGGCCCCCCCCGTAGACCACGAGAAACGCAATACAGTTTTATAAAAGAGTCAACCTGCTTGCAAGTGTCAAAAATGGGCAAAAATTGTACTCTCACCCAGAGGTGCTTTATGTTCCAAAACGTCAGAAGTTTCACGCGATTCGGGGACTGTTTCCTCACAGAATTTTAGATTTTCCTTTCAAAAATTTTAAAAGTGGTGACCTTTGTTTACTTGCTAATGCCAACATTTTAACACTACGTATGCGTACCCAAAATGACCGTTATTGTCGACATTTTGCGGCCATTTTCCGGGAAATTCTTTTTTCTATTAAAAGAATAAAGAAGAAGAAAAAATTGGGTAAATTTCCTCACAAAGCCCCTATAGTTTTCACCCTTTCACGCGATCCGCGGATCACTAAATCGGGCAGTGTTGCCAATCGTGGCTCGATTCGACCACACGTAGACTATTTTGATGGGAATATAGCTACAAGGGAGCGTGGACAGTCCACGGTCTACCAGCACCCCATCCCATTGCCTTATCCTTAGCGTGAACTATTTTCAACAGGAAAATAGTCCACGGGTGGACTATTCTACTCGGTACAAACCTGGCAGCACTGAGATCGGGCTCATTTTGATTTTTAAAAGCTATACGATGGCCACTAATCAGTGACGTCGCGTGCTATCTGGCAACAATGCAACTGCTCCATTTAAACTCATTAAATATGTATATCGAATTTTCCTTGTGCACTGTGCACCCCCTGAATTCGATATTTTACATGAGTTTAAATGGATAGAATACATTGTTGCCAAATGGCACGCGACGCCACTGCCACTAATGGACCAATACGCGAAAGCAAAAGTTCTGACGGTTCTTTGCCTCAGGTTGTCAGTCTTTCTAATTGAAATGAACGAGAGCAAATACTTCCGAAATTGTAATTTGTTAGTGTATTTGGATCAAGGGGGAGAGGGTGCTTGCTCGGCCAACCCACCGCTGACACTCTTAATTATAAATTATGTATTGCACGTAGCTTTCTCAAAATCTCAAACGACGGCTTTCTAGAATCTGAAACAACGTCATTTTCATCAGAGAAGACGGTGATCCCTGCGTAAAAATCCTGGAACTAGAAGAGCGATTTTGTCTATAAGGCTGGATATTTTGACAGTGACACCTCGTCCCAACCCAAATGCTTAAATGCTACAGCTTGTTGAAGTCTTAAGTATAAGTATTCGGTTTAGTAATGGAATAGACGGAAAACTTTTGTGAGTACTTTAATTTGATCATTCACGTGGCAGCATTGGAGATAGGCTCCGCTTTAATTTTCTTGATCTGGTAGCCTTGCCAGTTGCCAGTCTCATAATGCGCCTGCTGAAGAACTTTGTGTCAAGTTTAACTTCAAACTTGAACTTTAAATTGAATCAACGTTACTGCAAACGAGTTAATTTACGTTCTGTCTGGAGCCGGGTCAGGTCGTAAGACTCTGATCCTAATTCAGCGAGAAGCCCTTTTAATTTAAAGTCTTAAAGCCCCACCCCAATAAAAAGTTTAAATATACTTACAAATTAAGATGTATAACCAATGTCAGGATGCAGTGGAATGATGTTGTTATTCGTTTGTTTTGTTTCAGGGCAACGATCAACGCGATCTCGTCGTATCTGGACGCCTTCCAAAAAATAGCAGATGCTGCCACCAATACAAGAGGTAAGGCTTCAATTATCTCGCTCTGGTCCATTGAAATCCCGACACGTTCTTTCCATTTATTTTTGTTATTATTCATTCCGTTTTCCGAGATGGAGCTCGCTGGGGAATTGAAATGGGAATGGAAGATGAAAGGAATTCGTTGGTGGGATCGGGTGGAAAACGGAGCGCTGTGACTTCCTTGTCCCGTAATCTTCGTCATTGTATCTAAAAACAATAATTAGTAAATAAAGAATAACAAAAAATGGACCTTCAATTAATTATTAAAAATGGCTTAACATTGCGGTTCAGGTCATTACAGGAAGAAGTCCCCATAACTTTATTGTTAACTGTATTATTTTAAGATCAAGAGCTTGTATAATTAGTGTCGTCTGAGAATGGCGTCAGGTCTATATCAATCTCTGAAGTGTTTTTAAATTAATCTAGATCCCCACGTTAATCAAAAATGTAGGAAAAAAGAAAAATATTTTATATGAACGAAAGTCAATTTTTAAATTTTTAGTTTATCCGCTAGGAAAGCTTCATATTGTGGTCTTTGAAAGGAGCGACCCAACCAAGTTTTTAAATAATTCCAAATCTTCTCGAAAGCTGGCAACCCGGAATGACTGATTAACTGAAATTGTAGATAATATCTTCAATCGCTTTAAAACCTCTGTGACCGTTAAAATATTCTCATAAATTTCCATTTTGAAGAGGAGAAGGCCTTTATTAGTTTTAGAGGCTTTGCTTGACTGAAAGCTAGACTGGAGGTGAGTTTTAAATCTGCCGATTATTTTTTCCTGTACAGCTTTATCGTTGAATATTTGAAGGGCTCTGTGACATTCCTGCCTAACCCAGATCAACTCTTGAGCCACAGATTTTATGATCTCTAACTTATCTTAAGGCTCATCAGTTTTTATGAATTAGGCGGAATGCAACTGAGCCCTCTAATTGAACTTTTCGCAAAAGCCGCGCGGGATAGAACGTTCAGCAGACACTCTCAAGCGGAGCCGATGACTCATTTTCAGTTTCACGGCATCAAAAGATTGGCTCCCCCCCTCCCCCCGGGCACTTACACAATCGCTGCGAATCGCAAAAAAACCTTTCTATTGGGGTCCTTCAGTTATTAATTCAACTCCTATCAAAAAGTTCAAAATTAATTCAAACTTCTGATCTGTATCAATAGATACATTTAGCTTAATTCAGGGAGGGGGTTTTGGGTCCACCTAAGTTGGGTATTAGCTCGGGACAGATTTCGGGGGAACGATGAGTTTTTGAGCTTTGAGGTTAGGTTTTGATACCCCGAGTCAGTTGAATTTGAATCGCCGGTCTCAATTTTGATCATCCCATGATCATCAGCGACTTTTGGGGGTCACATTATTTGTGGGGGACATAGAATTAAAAGTGATGACCTTCTTTTTTTTTTTTTTTGTCAAGGATTAAATCTTGTGTTTGTGCGGAAGAAGGCGCAGACTGTATGCAAAGGTCCCCCCCTCTAATCCACCCATACCCCTGGTGTTTTCCACAGGGGTCACCGGCTCTTTTAACCTTTAAATGCATTCGAGGATCATACTCGTTGTGCCTCCTGAGTCCTACTTTTCGAAGTGAAACGTATCATGAGGCGTATCCGGGAATTATTTTTTCTCTCTCTTTGCTCATTTGAAAGCGTGTGTTTGAAAAGGACAAACATAGGGGCTGAAATCACGTGTTAACGTCGCCCTTGAATTTCCGTCCTTTTCTAGCACACCCGTTTAAATGCAAAGAGAGAGAAAGACAGATCCCTGGCTATGCCGCTGAGCGTGTCGGATATACCCTGAAATTGGCTCCCAATTTTCTTTTCTCCTTCTCATTTTTTGCCCTTGCGTGTGTAGTTTTATCGCATTCCCTCGCACGCGTGCCCTGCGTTGCCAGCTTCAGGATAAAATTCGAGTTTTAGTATTATTGAATGATAAATCTGGTTTGTCTTCAAACTTGGCAACGTTGAGCGTGCCCTATTTCAGTGATCGATCGTTAATACCATAGCCACTATCAGTAGCCCGAAACGATATACCTGTCCAATTCGTATAGGACACGAAAGATTGAAATCTATGGAACCGTATAGTTTATTATGTCAGTATTGCTACTGATCGTCAGCGTTTGAAAAAGATTACATAAGACTGCAAACCGATGTTTAGATACACCCGCGCATTTCGATACTGCATTCGGTAATCTTTTCAAGCATCAGAAAGCAAACGGGTGTGCTTTTTGTTAGCGATAGAACGTGAGCGATTGAGGTGAGAGAAAAGGAATCGCAGAAAGCTCATGCGCGAAGTTTGTTGCTCTGGCGCAACCAGACCTCTTCGATCTCTCTCATTTCCCATTTGAATGTATAAGTAGGAAAAGGACAGAAAGAGAGGGTTTTATCCCTTGTCCATCCTTGTCTAATAAACGTTTTTTAATGAGAAAAGAGAGAGATGAAGAAACTCTCGTTGCGCCACTGGTTTGTTGCGGTTGATTGTGAGTCAAAGGGAAAAGAAGAAGAAACAAAATCAACGAAAAAAAGTTTCCTTATCACGGCGGCTGTAGGGGGCTAATTACGAGGGCAACTCCGTAAACTAATTAAACGTTGACCCGCTCCTGACTCCTCGGCTGTGTTGACCCCCGTTGACCCCTCGCGGTGGCTTCCCCGATCCCAGCAACCCAAGGTTATCGATATCTGACCTATAATGACTCGGGTGTTGCTACCGTAAACACGCTTACCGTTTAGTAATCGCTTGCGGCCGACGCGCGACGTCCCATCTGCTACCGATCAACCACTGAAAATTAGTTCTATCCTGTTCCATTGGTACATATATTTTTCAACCCAACTTTTTTAATGACCTCTTTCCTTCGATGCCGCTGGGCTGACCAGTTAGCATTTAATTTGATGCCAAACCGCTCGGTAATCAGATTTTAATCCGATAGATCATAGCTGCACAGTGGCGTCGCGTGCAATTTCGCAACAATGTATTCTATCCCTTTAAACTCCTGTAAAATATCGAATTCAGGGAGTGCACAGTGCACAAGGAAAATTCGATGTATTTAATGAGTTTAAATGGAGCAGTTGCATTGTTGCCAGATGGCACGCGACGCCACAGTAGCTGCAAAGAAAGAAACACACGGAGAAAAATTTCTGATTGAAATTACTAAACGTAGAAAGAAATTGGGGTAAAAAAGAAATTCCCTTTAAAATAATAAGAATTCTTGTTGATTCAACCAGAATTATCATTGGTCCAATTAAACGTTCTGATGATTCAGAAGAATCGCAAGAAAGAATCGTTGGATCTGTAAGAATTCTGATTAAAACAATAAAATTCTTATTATTTTAAAGGGAATCTCTTTTCATCCCAATTTCTTCCTACGTTCCGTAATTTCAATCAGAAATTTGTCTCCGTGCAGAAAAAAAACCGCTTTGGCAGTGCTGACAAAACATTTGGTAGGAAAAGACTTCAGTTCAGTTGATCCAACCAAATCTTTGGTTCACCCAGCAAAATCTCCTAAATTAGGCGTATACAATACCTTTGGTCGGCTCTACCGCATAGTATTTTGCTGGATCATTTTTCAATCAAAGGTTTTGTTAGCTTTACCAAAGCGTTCTCTGTTTTTTTGGGTTTTTTTTTTTGGTTTTTCTTTTGGTTTTTTTGTTTTTTTCTTTCTGTGTGGATTCACCGTTGAATGCTCAAAATGTCCTCCATTTTTTAAATCAAAGACGACTCAACCAGTTGAGAAAAGATAACGAACCAGAGTATTTTCGTGCATTATACTGGCATGCTTAGTAAATTACATGCACTGAACTGCGCGGACTGTGTAATATTTTGTCCATCGGTTGAACCACTGGAAAATAGAAAATTGCCATTAAATATACAACGCTCTCATTTACTGTTCGTTTCTTTTCGTTTCTTAAAGCTGCAAGCACTTTTTACTTTGTAAATAAAAAACAAACAAGGAAACCTCTCATATTTCTCTTTTTGAAACCGTAAGCTGATCATGGAAAGATTATGCAATGCCCAGGAGATTATTACCTGTGTAGATGTAGACAAAGAAGGGAAATGTCTGTCGCGTGTGCGCTCTTGCAGCTTTATTATATCTACCTATGAAAAATGACTTCATGCGGTGGTAAGTTAAGTGCTTGAAACTTTTATGAATGGTCAATAAGCCTGTGGAGAAAATTATGCCACGCAAAAGTTTATGACTTAGAAATCCAGGTTAGTTTAATTCCCTGTTTCTTCTCGTTTTATTATGCCTCTGTAATGCTCTCTCAGCGCGTTCATCTTAAATTAGGGTTAGTTGAACCATGAAAGCGTAAACAATAAACGTGTCGACAGAAAAATCGTTCAAAATCGATAAAATTAGGCCTTGCCCGGTCAATCCAGGTCGTCCACGTGGGATTTGTAAATATTGGAGTGAAAATATTCAAATGGAAGAGTATGACTCGGCTAAATTTAGCGTCTTCCAGCAAGTCAAGTCTTAAGTGCCAGCCCAACTTTTAAAATACCTCATAACAGACCCGTGATTTTAGAAAACCAAGCTGCGTTGCCAAGCTTTCGTGGCAAAAACATTGTTTTGGCGTCGGGAAAACTCCTCATTTTATACCCGCTTAAAAATATCCATGCAAACACTGTACTTACAAGGTAGGTATTCTCTCTAACCCTTTAACTATCGCAGTTTAGGAAGACATAGCATTGTTAGCTTGCTCGACTGAAGTGATTACTTAAGTAATTCTACATCACGATGCTGATTTTGAATACACAATTTCGATTGAAGGTGCGCTATATGAAACATTTTTCTTTTAAAATATGAATAATTAAGAGTAACAATATGTAAATAGTTAATAAAAATCTTAAATTGTGTGAGCCAGATCTAGTCACAGAAATAAAAAAGTCGGGCGTGATACCCAAAGATTTAAATTGAGGGGCGGGGGTGTTTACTTGAGTGTAAATTTATAGTTCCCGAAGATTTATTGCCCAGGTCAAAATGGCCTTTAACATTTTTTGTTATAAGTCACTTGAGAACAAATTCATCGACATTTTTTGAGGAATTGGTCATTTTAAACCAATCTCTCAATCCAAACATACCTCGAATACAAATTACATACCCTCTTTTTGTTAGCGGTCAACTCAAGTAAGTAGCTATACACTGAAAAAAAAAAGTTCTGGCTCTACCGAATACATGCTTCGGGAAGCTGAAGGAGGCATATCTGAAGCAAAGTTCTGTGACTAGCGGGCTTTCCGTCGGTAGTAGCGAGCCACATGCTCTAGTAGTCCCGAACCTCTTGCTTCGGCATTGCGATGTAGGCGGGCAACACGTGCAATGACATACAATTAGCAGGACCTGTCGCCATCTTTTCTCTGTTAAGTATCAGAGTAGAACGGGTTCACTCTTGAAATCAATTCACTCTGAGAATTTGTCATCGGCGATCTCTGAAAGAACGCTACGTTACAATTTAGGAGCATATTCACAGAGTTTGCTCACTTAACTAAGCGCGTCGTAAAGGGTGTGCGCCTCGGAGCGCTACCCTTATATACGCAGCAATCAGGCCTCGTATTCCACAAGCACTGAGCACCGCAGTGGTAACGCACTGGACCCCGGAATGAAACATCCCCGGTTCGATCCTGGGTAGCGGCACGCTCTTTTTTCACTCTTCTTTATATACATTCCTGAAGCACGTGCTTATGTACTACCGAGCTTTGCTCCGCGAAGCTATCTGAATCAGCACGTGCTTCGGCTCTACCGGAGCAATAGGTGTACTACCGGAGCACAGTTCTTTCAGTGTAGCTGCAGGGCGCAGATCTCTTGAAATGAACGACGTATCTTAACGTGCGCCACGGATACCATATAAAAAACATAACGATTCCTAATTAACTTGTCCATAAAGTGTTTTAAAGTTTTCCCTTTATTACCCAATCATTCCAGGAAATCTGCCTGTCATGACTTAATGGACCCGCGCTCCCTCAGAGTTCCCATTCCTGGAAAGTTGAGCATTTGCCTCAAAAGTGCACAAGTCATGTGCTTTAAGCTGCATGAAGCAGGAGTCCATTTTTATATTCCTTCATATTCGAAACTCGAAAGCGTAGTATCATACACTCTTAAGTAATTTAACGGATCTCTTTCACTCCGCCCCTCCCCCCATAGAGGCTAGGAGTGGGAATTTCCATGAATTTCAGTTTTCGGTGTACGTGCAAGTAATGCAAGTAATTTTTGAACTTGAATATGGTGTAAGTGAGAAAGGTATCCTGCGAACACGGTCTCGATGCTAGTAAGTTTATGGCCGTGGGATGTTTTGAAGTATACGCACGCCTATCGAAGATTTTTGACTCTAGTTTTGTACTGACTCCAAGATGATGCGGACTCTCGATTTTTATTTTTAATTTTTTTTTTTTTTTTTTTTTTTTTTTTTTTTTTTTTTTTTTTTTTTTTTTTTTTTTTTTTTTAGAAGCGTTAATTAACAAACAATTATTGAACAAACACTGAACGGTATTTAATTCATCACTGAAAAAAGTGGAAGTGTAAATGTTACCTTCATCATATGGCGGTTCATGGTTCCTGTTTTGTATGAGTAGCAACTTGAATGGTTAAAAAATAACCATCTAATCGTAAAAATAACTGCGTATAACTGTAAATATTAACCAAGAGTCTTGTGTTGTTTAACCATCGCTCTATAAGTTCTAACCATTCAAATTGCTACACAATATCGGAATCATCTAAAGGTAACATTTACTTTTGCACTTCTCTCAGTGAATGAAACTATGTTCGCAAAATAATCGTTAGCGACGCAGGTTTTCAGGTCTTTCAGAAAAATGGGGGAAAAACTCGGGTGAAATGCGATGTTCCGGAAAATAAAAAAAAAATCCTAAAAATCTCATCAAAGTTCCTCAGATCTCTTTTTACACCGAAAAATAACAACCCCAAATGTTTTGATTAGATTTTATAGCTTCTGTTTTTGTTTTTCAAAATGTGATCATATACCGTAGTCCACATTTAGGTAATTTTTTAGCTGCGTGTTCGCACATTATGTCGGTACATTTACTTTAGGCCTAGGGCCTATAGACTAAATAAAAAAAAATCAATTTATTGGTAGCTCCATTCATACTTTAATTTTCTTCCAAATTTTCTGCAAATGCCGAGTAAATTAAAATCAGGCCTCTTCCACTTGCGGAACTGTCTTACAATTAGAATCAGCCATGATTTACAAGTACGGTTATCAGATCATTTATTTCCTCTTATTCCTGATGCGTCAGGATTTTTTTATGGTTGAACTTTTTTAGGTGTTTCGTTTATCTATATACTATACTTGGAGTGGGATGAACAAAAGAGAAAATGTCATACTAATCCTTTTGTAATAGCTTTTTTTTCCGGGCGGCCTGCGGAGAAAATAATGAACGCCGTATTATATATTAAGGCCTTTCCTGCATTACTCCGTTGCGCGTTAGGCCGTTGCGTTGTGAGTTATTTGTTTCAAATAAGCGAGGCAACTAATTTATGTCGCTTTGCGTTAACCGGTGCATGCTTCACATTATACCGGAGCACAAAATGACGTCGAGCGGCGAGATATTCAATCCAGCGTGCATTTTTTGGCCCAGCTCCATCGCGCATTTATCCATCCACCAACCGTCGTCCGCAGCACATAGGCGGATACAGGACTTTGTCTATCCCTCTCTCGTCCTATTTGATCGCGTGCGTTAAAAAAGGACAGAGATAGGGGCTAAAGTCACGTCATGGCCCTCTCTACTCTCCTTTTCTAACACATGTGTCCAAACGGCCGGAAAGAGAGACAGACAAATTTCTGTATCCGCGCCGATGCCGCAGCATCCTATCTCTGAAATCCAGTGAACTAATCCCCCGGACCCCGAAACAGAGAGTGATCCCTCAGGCTACCGTGAGAGAAGGGAGTAGGTTTTGAGGGGGGGGGATTAAACAGAACTTTGTAAACAGATTTGGATCTTGGGAAGAGGTGCCACTTTTGGGCTTGAATTCCTCCTGAATTTTGGGGAAGAAGGGTCTTCAGTCCATTTGTAAATACGCGTGCACTAAATAATTTATTATTATCCTCTCTCTTCCTGCGTTAGGTCACCGTTTAAATGTTTTTAACTTCTCAATTAATTTCTATGTTGCCTTTCTCAAGCTCTTTCGTAATTACCTCGATTATTTTACGCCGCACATTAGAAACCCAGACGTGGAATTTCCCGAACATTATTTTCTATAAATAAAAATTGAGAATATGAACAAATAATAGCAAGGTAGAAGTTCTAATACAACTATCCAGGTGAAATCTTTTTGTTGTTTCGGTTCTGTGTCATTCTCTTTACCTTGCAAATCCTTTCAAAAAAAGGCCTCATTAATTTTATCTATTTTTGTGCCTAGATACTAGATAGCTACTCTAAAAAAACCAACTTTCCACTTTCGTTCAAAAACAATTTAAAATTCATTCGTCATAACTTTTTGTTTTGTTTTGTTTTTTGTTTGTTTTTTGTTTTTTTCTAAGGTTAAAAAAATGAAGCAAACAAACTGAGCCCGTGTCAAAATTTCCATAAGAGTTTTCTATCATGGCTGCCTCCTTGGTACATTTATCTGTACATTAATCTAGAGTGGCACTTTAATGGGTAACCAGCGTAACCACCATGGGGGATTTTGAGGTTAGGTTTAAGCGAGTAATTTGTCCATTTAATTCCGTGTATTTTGATGCGGCGCGGCGCACAGTGGATTAGACCATGCTTTGATCCATTGTGCGATGGCGCCGCACAAAGATACACGGAATCAAATGGACAAATTACTCGCTTAAACCTAACCTCAAAATCCCCCATGGTGGTTACGCAGGTTACCTATTAAACCGCCCTCTCTAGATAAGGATTTTTACGCTTTAACGACACAGGTGTCCGCCCCCCAATGTACACAAAACAAGGGTCCCTAGACACAAACATGGGTTTTTTTCTTATAATTAGACCTTATTTAACGCGATTAGCGGTTGAACCCACGTTAATTGACCTTAGTTTTGGCCTTAGTTTTGATCGAAATATTCTAGATTTTCCACAATTTAAACTTGATTGAGAAAAATGTTTGAAAGTAGAATATGCGTAAAATCGGAACGAGTTAAATGGAAAGTGATAACATTTTTGAAATCAGCGTCCCAAATACTATGGATTATCATTTTTTTAATGTAATTAACAAGAAAATTATTGAAATACACTAAAATTTAGTTATAAAGAACACTGATGTTTGGTGCGTTTCGCGGACAGTTATATCGTTAAAGAGGCTTACTTCTAGATAAATGTGTAGCTCGTTGGTTCCAACTTATCTTTAACTGCACGGAAAAAAAAGATTAGTGAAAATAACCATACAGATACCTGATTTTGGCACCTGCTATATGTTATGGTAAACTTGACCAGAAGTATGGTATATTAACCGTTACTTTGAGTAAATTCAACAAGCAATCAGGTAACATCACCTAGTACCTAGTCAAAACATAGTATACTTCTGGTTAACATTACCATAACATCTAGCAGGTGCCAAAATCAGGTATCCGTATGGTTATTTTCACCGTAGTTTTTTTTCCCCGTGTGTTTGATGAGTGCATAGGCAACCCGGCAAGCACGACGGATGCGATGGCGCGGTGACGGTGGAGAGCGAGTGCATCTAAAAACGTAGTCACGTCTCAATATGAGACGCGACAGCGACAATGCGGCGCGCGGCGGTGATTCCAGACGCAAACGCAGTCAGACGTCATAATTGGACGACTTGGTCTGCGATTCAGACGACGCGACGCTACGAGTACCAAAACAACGTCCTTATATACCAACACCGCGCTTGCATGCGCTGCGATCCCCACTTTGCTTACAGCTCATTGTTTTCATCCAAAACAATGATCCGACACCCGATCAGTGTTGCCAGATTGGGTTGAAAAAGCCGTACGCTTTACAGTGATTTAAATGGGGACGATACGGCTTTTTACCCTCAATCTGGCAACACTGCACCCGATTGTTACAGCCGCAGTTAGTCGTCGCCGAGCGCAGCGATGCCAACTTTTATGGGGGGGAAAAAAAAGTCTACCTTGAAAAAACCGCTGTTCGTGTGTAGAACAATGGAAGTATTAGGTCCTCTATCACTCTTATTACCAGAAGTCTGTTCTCTATAGTAAGTCATTGATCAGTGTAAATGTAAAGTAGCTAGCTGGGACCGATAAAGCTATCGATAGTTTTTTCAATGACGAAACCGACGCGGCCAATACAATTGAGACTGTTTTCCTGTGTTTTTGCCAGTGCGCTATGGTCTGAGATCGTTCAAAAGTGGTTTATCGTTTACAATCATTCAAGACAAATTTTCATCGCAGAAAACACTTCAAACAAGTAATTTAAACCTGGAAATTGTTTACATAAGTTTTTGATAGTTTTTGATGATTTTTTTTTCACTGATTTTTTATCTCATTTTTCCGATCTCACATCATAGTGCATCGGAAGGATCGGATTTTTCCATCAAATTAGCTCATAGATGAAACTTGAATGGAGCTGTTTGCAAACTTTTGCTACGCAGGCTTATTAATAGTTGAACATGGGGTAATGCCCCGTAAAAATAACGATTAGCGCACTAAAAAATCACGAGATCCACTCCTAAACTCACAAAATGCTTTTAAACGCGAGACCGTAATGGAGGCCGGGGCCGCGGTTTTCATTGGGGTTCCCTATCTTCAATCAGCGCCATCTACACGAGGTGTTCTCGCAACACCACACAAGAAGAAGAAGAAGCATACAATTGCCGTGGCCTCGGCCGCCATTACGGTCTCGCATTTAAAAGCATTTCGTGAGTTTAGGAGTGGATTTCGTGATTTTTTAGTGCGCTTATCGTTAGTTTTACAGGGTATTACCACGATTAAGAAGCCTGTAGCAAAAGTTTGCAACAGCTCCATTCATCGTCCTTTAACCCTTTGAAAACCAGGTTATAGTTCACATGAGCGTCACTTTTCCGTTTGTATAGGGAAGGTAGTTAACTGTTCGTACTCGGGAGAGTTGGAATTGCATATACGACGGATTGAAGGCGTCGTGTTTATTCGGAATCCTGATACTGAAACAATGTGAAATAGACTAGAGGAGAAAACCGAGTATATTCGGGCTGGGTCCATAAGGGGTCAAAGGTGCATTTGAGAACTTTGCCGGAAGAAAGGCATTTGAAACAGCAGGTGTTTTCTTTCTTTGGAATCAACGTTTAAATGAAATGGAGATTTTTTTAGTTAAGAACACACCTGATGGTTTGTGGGCCTTTGTTGGAGTCAACGGGATCTAATAAGATCACATGGAGCATCAGGTGTGTTCTTTATTAAAAATCCCCCATTCCATTTAAATGCTTATTTTGAGGAAATGACTCACCTGATGTTTTACATGCTCTTCTTCCAGCTAAGTCCTTAATTCATAGATAAGAATAAAAACCCTCCTTTAGTTGGCCGTTAGCCTTGACCTTGAACTTTTTCCTCCATTAAAACTTGTGTAACATGATTGAAGAGGACCGGCCATGTCACAGTAATAATCAAATACCTTAATCAAGATAGGTTGTCAGCTACCTTGAAACAGTAGCTTCGAATAGCAGTATTTTTGATGATTGCGAAGGCGGCGGTGGTGGCTTTTCCAATCCTTTTACCAGTGGTGGCTGGTGAAATGCGATATATCGATATCTACTCCATTTAAAACTGTAGAAAAGTATCGATCGTCAGGGGTGCAATTGAGCCCCCGAGAAATCGACACTTTTCTATAGTTTTAAATGGAATCGACATCGATGTATCGCATTTCACCAACCGCCACTGCCTTTTACACGGTTTGAATGGGGGATCTCAAGAATTCTTAAGTCAGGCCAACTGAAGGAGGTTTTGTCTGTTATCATCTCTGAATTAGCACCCTAAGCACTAATGCAAACGGTTTTCGTAGTTCGGAAACGTACTTCCCTGAAACCTTTGAATAAAGCTAACTTTGACAACCACGCACACGATTCGCCTTCAATTTTCTGTGCTGCAATTTCACATCCTAGAAGTAGGAATAGATGCGTGCCCTCGATCGATCAATAACAACGCGATGGCTATTAAATATGAATGTCTTACGCAGGCGGGAGCTTATAGGGGCCCGATAAAGTCGGAACTCAAGATAGTTCAACCGATGAGCAACAATTAACTTCAAGTAAAGCTTGAGCCACACTAGAGCTTGACTTGAGGTACATCGATGCCGTGTGGTGAGCAAAGAGTGAGGTTATGTTTGTTCAAGTCAAGACCGACTTTTCACCAACTTGATCGTGGCCCAGAGGCTGCCCCCCCCCCTCCTCTCCCAAGGGACTCTGTTCCTTCCATCGAAAGAGTCTCCTTCAGTGGTCGATCCCTAAAAGTATCGAGTCTCACTTGAAATTCACCGAACTGACCAAATTGTAGATAGTTTGACAATTTTTTTCACCATCGCTGGCAACTCTGAGCCCACGCTTCGTCTCGCTTTTCTTTTTCATTCACTCAATCCATCTCTCTCAACGGAAATAAACCGCAAGAGCGCCACGCATATAAGCCTGTCACAATATTACTTCAATATTGTTCGGAGTGTTGACGGAAGAAGGAAGGCGAAACGGCCGGCGGTCACCGGGCCGAAACGTGATTTTTTTCTGGATAAAAATTTTTTCAGTTTCTCTCCTTCAGGAAAATGTCATTATTATAGACGCCTCTAGATTAGAATCATACAACTTGACTTACTGTATATGCTGTTTATCATTTGTTTCATTTGTAAGCTAGTCATCTTGGAAATTACATTGTTCATGTAACAATTAGTTTGATTTTCACACTGAGAAAAATGTTCCGGTCAATTCAACTGGACGTCTATTTAACACTTACTTAACCATAGTTCCTATTATTTTAACAGGTATTCCTGTAATTTCTATAGGCATTCCTGTTATTTTAACAGGAATTCCGATCAAATGCCAAGTAACGTTCAAGAAATAGGAACTCTTTGTTAAAATAACAAGAATTCCGGTTAAGTAAGTATTAAACAGACATTCGGTTACGGCAGCAAGGTATTTTTCTCAGTGCAATGTCGGCGCTTGTGTAAATTTAGCAACATCAACTTTGCTTCATTTGAACCTATGTATAATAATAGCTTCTTTGGTAGGCAAATTAGCTGACTTACGATCTAGTTTTTATACATAGGTTTAAATGAAGAAAATCCTATATGCTGCTAAATTACACAGAGCATGCTTATCGCACATAGCACAGAGTACAATTGCCGAATTGCACGTGTGATCGATAGCACAGAGTACAATTGCCGAATTGCACGTGTGATCAGCCTCTGTGCGGCGGCGCGGTGCGGGAGCGGCCACAACAAGGGGTCTTGGTCTTGTATATATCGTGTCGGGAAATTCGTGTCGTGACTGAAAATAATCTCGCGGAGGTAATTGTCTGCTCCTCAAATGAGGAAGTGTTTCCTTCTAGTGTGACTACACCATATCAATAGCGCACCGAAAACATGTAATCAATTTAATCGAGTCTTTGACTTAAAAGTGAAGTACTCGCGGACTCACCGCGTTCGAGCGTAATGAATCGAGCCGGATCAAAATTATCGCCAAGCAAATAATCGCCTCTACACGATCAAACATGGCCGACTTGGTCGCGACACTGCGAAAAATCTATCAACCCGAATAATTCTATGTTGTAATTTTTCTGACAAATGAGCTCATGAACTCCTATTGGGCCCAAATCAAGGTATATCTGAAGGGTGCGGCCTGAAAAATCCGAACTTACGATCTCGCGTGCTTGGATAATACAGCTTTTTCACTCTTTGTACGAAATTACCGCGTTATTTTTACATTAATTTATGTAATGAAAAATCGTCATTATTATTTTCTTGAAAGAGTATGCAAACCGTCAGAATGAGATCTTAAAATATGAAACGTTTACAAGGAGGAACACTGGGAAAAACTTGCTGTTGCCGTATACGGTAAGCATTAAATAGACGTATGGTTATAACCATACGTCTATTTAATGCTTACCTGACCGGTAATTTCGGTATAGCTGCGTAACCGAAATTCTGGTAACAGAATAAACAAGACCTTTGCTTACAATCCTCGGACGTCTGGTTACTTTGACAAGAAACCCGGTTATTTTAACCAGAGCTCTGTCTAATACTTTCCTAAACGTAATTCTAGTAGAATTAACTGGTAAATTTTTCTCAGTGAAGGTATATTATTTTACAATGGTATACTCACTATTAGACCTGGGCGAGGAAATATTAAGTAAAAAATTACAAAGCTTTTTCATTTGAAGTCTCCTAAGTCTAACACCGTGCGAATCTCATTAGCTCCGAAAAATCCGCTGCGTGATAGTTGTTAATACCGCCGATTGTTTCGATGCCAAAATTCTAGCTTCAAACCCTTAATTTTGTTCAACCTGTGGCTCGAATAAGGGCAAAAATCTTGACTATCGTTACGTTTCATTCGACTGCAAATAAAACCATGAATCATTTGAACCGAAATTTTCACTGTGTGTAACTGATACATCAGACGGTCATACATCACATGCGAGCGTGTGATACTCGTCATTTAATTTAACCCCCCCCCCTTCAATTTTAAGAAACAGAGGAGCAGTGAGTTGGAAAGTATTGAAGCTTTTGTTTACCAGAAATTTAAAATTTGCATACGCTATCGGTAAAAAATACTGATTGTCTGCATTTCTCGGGCGTGTTTTACTTGCTATAAAACTCCTGGCTTGAGAGTTGAGAATCAAATGCGTACGCCCGTACGGCGAGAAGAAATTATAATTTTGATCCGAAGACGTCTGTTCCCCCCCCCCTTTATTTCTTTCTTTTCTTTAAAAATATTTTATGCCGCCTGTTAATCAGTTCACCGTACCCCAAGGAGTGTGCATTTCGGTATTTTCCGTCGAGAAAAGTTGAAACTCATGTTCGTTTGTTTTTTGTTTATGTGCGTGAATAATAGCTACTCATGCTCCCATCAATTCTTCGAGGTAGACTTATTTAGGTGGCTGCTGATTCATGACGACCGAAACGTGGTATACAAAAAAATTTATGATATGAGGTAACGCATCATGCCATCATGCAATGTGTTATGGTACATCATGTATTACGTTATGGGTTCACTCTTGCTCATTGTTGCCAAATTGATGGCTTTATTCAGACAAAAAGAAATCAATCGTTGTTCTTGTACGGTTATTTTCACAGTCAACCACAAATTAAAATCGGGTAAAGACTTATCAAGGAAAAAAATTTCCTGTCACATTAAGAACCGGAATCCCGTTTAGAAAAGTATTTAACAGACTTCTTGTTAAAGTAATTGTTCGGCATTCCGGTAACCTTAAGAAGAATTCAATTTTTTCTAAAAGGAATTTTCGTTTACTTTAACAGGAAATTTTTTCTCGCTGATAGTTACGACTTACGAGAACGAATATACTTCGACGTAGTGTTGAAAGCAGTGGCGTCGTGTGCAATCTGGTAACGCTGCGTTTCTTCCATTTGAACTCATGCAAGTAGACAAGTTTGATGTGAAGTCAAAGGTTAGCCAACAATCACAACAATGCACTCATCGGTCGCAATCGGTTGTAACAAAACTCGCGTAGTTTTCCAAACTATCTCACTCGCTCTCCCGTGACTCCCATATATACCCATCTCTTTGTAGTTTCGAAATTCGTAAACAGAACCTTGTTTTAAGACATATATTATTATTATTAAAATAGCTTTAAAGCTCATCGTGGAATTCATTTCTGCAAAAAAAAAAAAAAAAAAAAAAAAAAAAAAAAAAAAAAAGATTTTTGAAATGAGCGTGAGATAGCAGTATTTGGGGAATACGTAAGAGCAAGAGAGACAGTTTATCTTTCTTTGGAACACTCAAAACTGGATGACGAAATGGGCGAAACGCAACGTTGCTAGCTAGCTTGCCTCTGAATCAAAGGGTTAAACGTTTATAAATGACAAATCTTCAAAAGTCAGTGGCCAATGGGTCTGTTGCAAACTTTTGCTACAGCACCATAGAGTGATCAACCTCATGCAAAATCGCGTTAAAAGTCCATGGATGGCAGCAGAAAGTCATAAAATGCAATAACAAACTCACCAGAGGCATTTAACTGAAATCCAAGATAGTGGTAAAATATCGAGCAACCTGTATGCAAGTACCATGAACATCCAAGGTGGCCAACCTCACAACATCGATCACAACCAATCACAACGAAAACAAACTCATAAGCTCCGATGATGTGAGGTTGTTAACGTTGGCCATCATGGATGTTCACGGTGCGTGCACACAGGTTGCTCGATATTTTACCGCCATGTTGGGTTTCAGTTAAACGCCTCTTGTGAGTTTAATACTGCATTTTATGACTTTCTAATACCACCAATGGACTTTTCACGTGATTTTACTTAAGATTTAACACTCTGTATTGCTGTAGCAAAAGTTTGCAACAGACCCATTTATGACGTTAAAGTGTTTTAGTCGAAAAACCGAGAGGAAAGTGGGAAAGTGTGGGAAATGGCAACGTGGATTTGATACAAGATGTTTGAAGACGGGGCTGCTTGTGATTTCGGTTTTCGTGTCACTGATCCTCATCGCATCATGTTGTCGTGTGTCGTATGTGTCGCGTTTGGATCAGGAGGGGATAAAATTAGAAATTGGAACGCGTGTTAATGAACTTGGGGCGGCCGCCTTGGCCACGGTGCAGTGCAACCTCTGTATACACACACGCCGCTGCATTTTGCGCGGACAGAGTTGCCGACCTGTCAGAAGAAAAGCTGCGGGGTGATTTTTCCTCTGTCGCATCGTTGTCGTTTCATTACTAGTATTGCATCCCTATCGTTTTGCATTCGTAGTGTAATCGTCTTCGTAATGAGAATACACGTGTTAAATTGCGACCTTTGTGAAAGCAAACCGATAGCGACTTCGCGCCCGCGGTCGGAAAGAGTTAGGGCCGAATTTCAGCACGTTCCCCGACTTTTCTCAACTTTTTCTCGACTTGAAAATTGCCGTTTGATGATTTTTAATACACATGGAGAATGGAAAGATAATAAGGGCCCACTAAGGAGGAAAATTTGGGAAGAGTATATGGGTCATTGTGAATTTGGACTATTAAATGGGTCTGTTGCTAACTTTAGCTACACCGATTAAGAGTGTTTAATCTAATGTAAAATCACCTAAAAAGTCCATTGGTGGCATCAGAAAGTCATAAAATGCAATAATAAACTCATAAGAGGCGTTTAATGAAATCCAAGATGGCAGAGAAATATCGAGCAATTTGTATGCATGCACACGAACCTCCAAGGATAGCCAACCTCACAATATCGATCACAACCAATCACAACGTAAACAAACACATATTCTGTACCTCCAGTGAGGTTGTCAAAGTTGGCCATCCTTGGATGTTCGTGGTACATGCATAAAAATTGCTCGATATTTCTCCACCATCTTGGATTTCATTAAACGCCTCTTGTGAGTTTAATATTGTATTTCATGACTTTATGATGCCACCAATGAACTTGGTTATAGGACATTTCGCCAACAACTGTTTGTCCGGATACAAATTCGCCTTGGCGTTTTACGTCCACGCATGTTTGAAGGCAAGAAAAGATAGGTCCATACGTTTAATTTTGGTCCATATGTTTGATTTTACTGGACATTTAGATTATTTGACAACAGTTAATATAACATGTATGAAAAATAATCATACTGCAAGGAAAAGAATTTATGGAAACATTGAAAAAAAAGAAAATGGAAGGTAGATGAAGGTGCTGCTATGGTAACTTCATTTTCGTGTTGAGTAACTCTTGTCCTTACCGATGTCATTCTATTCTTATTCTTATTTTTTCCAATTTATCTGTTGCCAAAATTTGTTTAAGATGTCATAATTATTTTTAAAACCCGCAGCTGCCCTCATAAGGCTCCCAACGAATGATCATGTGATTTTATCAAAAATTATACAAAAATTATGATGTTTCCCAATTTTGGCAATATTTCCTGTATGGATCGAGTTGGTGTTTTTATTTGGACCAATAAACTTTGGACATTATTTACTTAGTGGACTAACAAGTTGCTGCCGAAAAAACGCAGTGACGTAAACAGTTGGACGAAACATGCGCGCGGACAAAAAGTCGTTGACGAAATGTCCTGAAACCATGAACTTTTCAGGCAATTTTACATTGGAATGAACACTTTTTATCGCTGTAGCAAAAGTTTGCAACAGACCCATTACCGCATTTTCCCTAAAGCTTCCTCCATGGTTGGTCCTCACTCTTTTTCCATCCTTCATGTATCTCAAATGGCAATTTTTAAGTCGCGGAAGTTTTGAGGGAAGTTCGAGGAGCCTGTTGAAATTCGGCCCTTATTCTGCGCAGGGAGCCGGGGAGCCCCTATTATACGGAAAAGGCTTTTTTTTTCTTCTTTTTCCCCCCCTCCTCGCTTTTATATGTTAACAGTCGGTCAAATGGAATCTAAAATAGAGCAACGCGAACCCTAGCTGCGAGCCACTGTCAGCGTTTGTCAGCGATTATCGCTCACGCCGAGAGGACGAGCTTTTCCACTTTTACGGTGAGCTTAGAATCACCGTAAAGTTCCGGTTGATGAACTTAAGAAATCCGTATCGGCAACCCTGTTTCGGTGTCATCTTCACCCTCCCCGCGATCGTTGTCGTCTATAATGATATCCTCAAAACTCGAAACGAAACTCGCCTAACTACCTCTTCCGGACCCTCGCATCCCAGTGTTGCCAGATTGTGGTGAAAAAGCCGTACGTTTTACATTGATTTAAATGGAGGATGACGCGGCTTTTTACCCTCGATCTGGCAACACTGTCGTATCCCCATAAGCAACTTCATACGCGCGCGTGTTTTACAGAAAACGCCCCTCTCTCAGGACCAAAAAAGTGGTGCTTTGGGGGAGGGGGATGGGGGAGGGTGTCGTCGACAGAATTAAATAATCATAAGCCTAACGAGCCTCTCAAATCACCAAAGTTTACTAGCGCAGCCCCTTCTTTCCTCAGGATCAGGTAAACCAATGTTGCCAGATTAGAGGTTTGTGCAAGGTAGAACTATTTAACCCCTTATGGACCAAGCCCGAATATACTCGGTTTTTTCCTCTGTAGTATATTTCACATTGTTCCAGTATAATGATTCCGAATAAACACGATTCTCGATGTAGTATAAAAATATGAGATTTCGTCTGGCGCCTTCAATCCGTCGCATATGCAATTCCAACTCCCCCGAGTACGACCAGTTAACTACCTTCCCTATACAAACGGAAAAGTGACGTTCATGTGAACTAACCTATAGTCCGTTTCATTTAAATAGAAGCTTGAGCTCGACTCTTTCCCCTACGAGTTTTACCCTCACTCTCGTACCTGCGATGACTCGAGACCTGCCCCATCGGTCGGGGATTCCGTCAGTCACAATGGACTGTCCTTTGGATAGCTGACTGTCCATTGTGGCGGACGGAATCCCCGACCGACGGGGCAGGTCTCGAGTCATCACAGGTACGAGAGTGAGGGTAAAACTCGTAGGGGAAAGAGTCGAGCTCAAGCTTCTATTTAAATGAAACGGACTATAGTCTTTAAAGGGTTAAAAAAAGAGAAAAAAAAAATGCTTCTCGTGGTTTTAAGTTTAGACAGTTCCAGTCCACTCTAGCAAGTCCGGGAGCTTCAGCTGCAGAAACTTTCAGTCACTGACTAACTGCGTATAGCTTTAATTATACTAAAACTCGTGATCCTTGGTGCAGCGCGCGGCGTGTCTGGCGTCACTCTCGAACTTTTAAAGAATTTTGCATCTACTCTTATGTGTGATCACCAGTTCTAGAGATATTTTTTCATCATTATCCTGCCAGAGAGTCTCGCTGTCAATTTGTTGTATAAGGATCTTTGATTCATTACTAACGTCCCAAGATGGCAACGGCTTTAAACTATATAAAAAAGGATTTAATCATAGATGCTTTGCCCATCCGGCAACTTCGTGTAGACGCTTGTTCTGAGCTTTGAGAGATAAGTGGCTTTAAAATCAATTTAAATCCTTAAACTTTACAAACATTTTCAAACGGGGGGGGGGGGGAGATAAGGAACAGCTTCCTATAAAATAGTGTTCAAGACAAGTGTAACGTAAAGTTTTACCCATCGATTTTTTTTTTCATGGATCCAAACCACTGTATGGCTCTAATCGTATTCAACATTACTGAAAAGCCCTAGAGTTGCTTTCTGATTCCCAAGATTGTTTTTTTTTTTTTTTTTTTTTTTTTTAATTAAATTTTAAGATAGTTTGTGGAGGTTAAATTGGTTATTGGCAATAAAACCATTGAGAAAAATCGGTTATTGCTATTAAAATCAATGGGAAAATTGGTTATTGCCATCAAAATCAATGGGAAAAACTGGTATATTGCTTTTAAAATCAATGGGTAAATAGAAGAAAATGGGGAAACATTGAAATCTTTCAATAATGACTGGATAAATTTTGATGAAAATTGGCAGACAGGATTTATTAATAGAGTTTTAAAAAAAAGTTCTTCCTCGGAATTTTAAAGGGAGTCTTTGGGTCTCCCGTAGAGTTTTACAGGGGGGTTTTGAGGCCTCTCAAAAGTTGAGAAAGAGTTCTGGTCAAGGGGGGGGGGGGTCTGGAGGTCTCCCCTGTAGATAAAAGTAGGTGTGCGTGAGAAAGTATTTTCATGCGTGTGGTTTCGTAGGATATTCCCTACGGTTTATTTTATTTGATTGTCATGAAACTTCCTCGGAAACTTCTCTTCCCTGGAAATCAAAGAAAAGTCCGAAATCGAGTTCTACTTTTCATAATTTTATAGTGACCAGTTCGACTAAGAAATAAGTCCGTTCCTGTCAACCCGCCCGCCCTCCCTCACATGTGTACACGGCGGTTGTCCCTCGCTCCGCGCTACAGACGCTCACGGGCGCACGCCCACCAAAAGTTGAAGTTCATAAATACAAGCGGCTTGATCAAAGGAAATTGCAAATCACATCAAGAAGATGACGTTACTTTTACGCTAGGATCGTATCTCTAAAATGCAGCCTCTTGTAGGGAAAAGGGTGGCAATGTTGCCAAGTGTCCTTACATACAAGTGAAAATCCCCAAGGACTATTTATAGTTTTCACTGAGAAAAAGTCCCTGTTGCCGTAACAAGACATGAGTTTAGTACTTACCTAATCGGAAATTCCGGGAGCTATCACCGGAATTTCGGCAACTATAACTGGAATTCTGGTTACAGTCACCAGATGTCTCGTTCCTTTAAGAAGAATTCTTTTTAATATTGTTCTAAACGGCATTCCGATTGAGACCCATATTCGCCTGTAGATGGCACTGAGTGTTCCCACCGTTCGATGATTGACGAAACTTTGCCAGTCGAAATAATTATTCCATAAAACCAGATTTAAAGGAAAGTCAATTCCAGTCCGTATCATTCACAGCCCTGTTTGAAAGTATCAGGATAAGCGTATACATACAATACACTCCCTTTGGTGACATTTCAACCTGTTCGCTCATGATATTCGCCACGATGCGTGATGCGTGACTTCGGCACTTATGAAATTTTGAAAAATAAATTGGTGTGCGCTCCAAGAAAATAGACGTGAGTGCTGAGTGAAATATATATACCTCCATTTCTTCCGGCACAGTCTCCACCCTTTGAATACCACACACCCTAGTATACTCGTTTCATTTCACCTGCCTCACTTAATGTCAGTTTTGTATTTACAATAACTTGTGACTCTAAATTGCTAAAAAAAAAAAAATTGAATAATAATATCTCGATCCTCGAGCGCCTTCAATCCATTGTTTATGCAAAATCAGTACCGCGGTGTCGAACATTTAACTACCCACTTACATCGGTCGATTTTTTTCTTCTTTTTTTCTTGATGAAAGGGTTAAAATTGTTTCATTGCCTCTTCTTAATCCATGAGCTAAAGGGTTAACCCGCGGCTGGAAAACGATAATGGGGCTCTTGGGAACTTTTGCTACGCGGGATTGAAGAGTTGATTCTTGCATAAAAACCTGTAAAAATTACGATGAGTACACTAAAAAATCACGAAATTTACTCTCAGAATCGAGCTTAATGGCGGTTCGACGCAGGTATCATGGGAGATTCCTGTCTAAATTGAAACACATCTCTGATGTGTTGCCGTAGAGAAAGTGACATAATTGACAGGAATCTCCCATGATACCTGCGTCGAACCGCCATTACCACCTTGCCGTTATAGCAGTTATGTGAGTTTGTTACTAAATTTTAGACTTTCTTAGTGTGATTTTCGTGATTTTTGCTGGTCTTTTCATAAGATTGGACTATTTATTTGCTTATAGCAAAAGTTTGCAAGAGCTCCATTGTGAGCATTGAATTATACCCCCTTAATTCGCTTGAGTGTCTTTCCTATCCTCAAATCTCTGGTCAACAATTAATTGAAAGTTTTAATGAAACCATTAATTGAATCAAGCAACAATAAACTTTGAATGAGAGGGTGAAAAAATAAAGGAAAGGACGATCCTCTGTAAACCTATCAAAACCTTCAACCCTCAATCGTAAAGTTTTTGCGAACAACTCGAAGAAAAAGTAGGTGTAACGAATGACATCAAAAACATCACATAAATAATCCCTTGCGTGCAAGCGTTTAGGTGTCTTTTAATCCTGCCATAAAGCCGCATCTTATTGCGTATTTTTGTTCTTCTCTCATAACTTTTTCACTTTTTCGGGTTCACTGAACATGATTCCTTTCAACTTTACGTATTCCAGAAAGTTCACTCCTCAATGATGAAGTCTTTGATTTATAGGCACTCTACGTGGGCCTATCGGGAGAGTCTGCTGATACGTAGTTTTGGTGGAAACGTCCCCACAATACTAAATTTCAGCGGAGAGGTCGTTCGCGGCTCGCGGTCATAAGAAGATGAGAAACGCACCATGCAAAATACGGTGGTGCGCTCTCTCGGCAATTGCCGCGTACTTCTCTGACCGACGAGTGCAAGTCGGATGGATCTGGATCGTAGACGGCGCGCGGTCGCCACAGATTTTTCAATGTATAATCTGACACTATTTTTTCACGCGTCGACTGGCATCGTCTAATCTAATGGCCTTTCGAAGCGTTCAATGTGACAGCCACGCTGAGAGATCACTTCCGAAAACAAAAGGAGAGAAAGGGGCTCCATTCAAAAGTAAACAGCAGAAACGGAAGAATAGAAAACTTTACGACCTCATAAAATTTTCGAAGAGGGGGAAAGAGGCTTTGCGCTTTTCGGACATTCCTCTCTAAAAACACCCGAACCCTAGTCCCTACCATTTTCATATCCCTATCGCCATCTTGGCCACTAGGGACGTCGGAATATAATGTGATCAGCACCTTATTATCTTGAGTGGAACTCTTGAGAAGTTCAATGCAAGAACCGCTCAGATAAAATTCGTGATTGAAATCGGTTTCTTTCAAGGGATCTGAATTTTGAGTTGTATCGTGGAAAAATTCAAAGTTATATCGTGGAAAAATTCAAAGTTATATCGTGGAAAAATTTAAAGGTATGTCGTGGAAAAATGACTTATCTTACTGTTTTTTCTAGTTCCTTTTTTCGGCCAAAAAATGGCGAAGACAAAAATATAAATTGATGTGAAAGTTGTCATCATATATAAACAATGAGCCGAGCCTTTACACGTCCCAAATTCTAACCTCAGAACAACATCATCGTTTATTGTTGGTTTAGTTGACAGTAAAAAAAGAAAATTGAATTTTTTTCTAAACCAGCGAGAAAAAAATTCGGTCGCTTCCGAAAATTTTGAAAGGATGGATTTTAAAATGATAATCGGACTAGGGCAAAGGAAAGAAAACAATCTTTCAATTACTCGTGAAAGCGCAAAAGAGAGTTTTTTTGTCGTAGTGTAATTGTGATCTATCCGTCTGTCTTTTTGCGTAAATACTTTTCAATAGTTGATATCACTCGCAATCATCCTCAGTGTTTTTAAAAAGCTGCGTAGCTCAATTCAATAAATCAAAATCTCTCATCACAGTTTTGTCCTCGGTGGTGAACTAATCAGCAATGATCATGAATATTTTTGTGTGTGAAAATTTCAAGGCTGCTCGCAAAATTAGGTGAAAACAGTACACTTTTATCTGCTTTTCCGACGGAAATGAAACATTTGTTCGAGATTTGGAGCCGTTGTATTCGGTTGCGCCTCTTTGTGAAAACATTGAAGATTTGTTTGGTACTCTTGACCAGCAAAGTTCGTGCTTTTTACTTTGTTTGAGCTTTGCAGAGAGCACTTCATATGGCTTACACACTTTTGATAGTTTTGCGGTTTTCTCAATATTTTTGAGTAATGGTGCGTTAAAAAAAAAAAAAAAAAAAAAAAAAAAAAAAAAAAAAAAAAAAAAATTCTAGTCCACAAAGGGTTGCAACACATTAACACGCATTATAACTTACTTCTTAAGGAGAGGCGTTTTCTTTTCAAATCTTTTCACTTTTGTGGCTCGTTATTTGTAAAAAAGAGAAGTGAGATCAGAGTTCTTGAATGGCACACGTTTCGCGACACTTGCAATGAGATTCACTCGCAACCATAATTCATGCGCAAACTCATGTATGTACTATACAGTCGCGCATGTGCCGTCGCAGCCACTCACACCCACGCAAAACAACGGCACGCTCTGCTCTCCCCGTTACAAGTTACAACCGTCGTCGATGACGAAAATGGCCGTTTTAACCGCACCTATTATATTGCGGTCCTCGCTAATTAATGACTTGCTTTTAGAAGTGCGCCTCCCTATTCTCATGAATAATGGAGGCCTCCGTCTCCGGAAGAAAGGCCCAGAGAAACATCGAGTGTGCTCTTCCGAGAAAATCAACGTTACGATCTCATTGAAATTCGCTCAGATGAGCAGACCTTGCATTTTATAAGCCCTTTTTTTCCGAAGACTGCCTAAATTAAGTCTGTTATGACTGAAAGAGACGCGAGTACACACACTCCAGAATCTACAGTTCGGTAATCCACGTTGGGAACGAAATGATACTGGATACCACAGCCGTAGCCAGGAATTTCTTTCTCTCTCTCTCTCTCTCTCTCTCTCTCTCTCTCTCTCTCTCTCTCTCTCTCTCTCTCTCTCTCTCTCTCTCTCTCTCTCTCTCTCTCTCTCTCTCTCTCTCTCTCTCTCTCTCTCTCTCTCTCTCTCTCACCCTCCTTCCCTCCCTCCCCCACCCTCTCTCTCCCTCCCTCCCCTTCTCTCTCTCCCTCCCTCCCCCTTCTCTCTCTCTCTCTCGCTCTCTCTTTGTCCATTTGAACGCGAATGCTAGAAAAGGGTGGAAATAGGGGCTGTCACGTGATTTCAGCCCCTGTTTCTGTCCTTTTCTAACACACGTAGCCAAGTGGGCAGAGAGAGAGAGAGAGAGAGTGAGAGAGAGAGAGAGAGAGAGAGAGAGAAATTCCTGGCTGTGGCTGTGACGCGGTAAGATTAATATACTCACCGGCCGTACGAAATCCGAAAGGCAGAAGTACTGGACCCTCAGCAGCGAGGATATTCGAGAAGGGTTCAGTGTAGACCTAAAGTGTGAAAGTCTATTTACATTTTAGGTTCAAAGTAAAATGATACATGACGCAATTATTCTGACAAGTGTGGATTAGTTGCAAGCGGTTATTGTTTGTGTTTATTTAAAACTGTCGGGTTTATTTGCATTGATTGCTGCTTGATCTAAACCTTTGATGATTATAATTTTCAGCAAGATTACGAATTCTATTCTCATAAAGAGACTCGGGCGGATTGAATGATGAATTTTGTATGAACCAGTCGAAACTTACTTTTCCAATGTTTGTGAGCTATGGGTGTAATTCTGTACAGCATTTTTTGGATTTGAACTAACCTTCGTTCTTTTCATTTGAATGACAGGGTTTTAAATTAAAGGTAGTTTTAACTCATTGTGAGGGAAACTTTTGAGGTTTTTGGAATTCTGAAACCATTTTGCATTACGTCGTACAGTCGTACACCGTTTGATTTAGAGGGTGTTTTTATAAAAGATCGATGGTATTGTGTCTTTTCTAGGCATCCTGGTGCCTAAATTAAAATTGTTTTTTTCTTTTTACCCATATTTTGAGCCTTTTTTAGGCAGGTAACTGTGAACAATAGGTTTAATTTTTCTGAATAGATCTGTAAATTGCAAGATAATCGATTGCTGAGTTTAGAAATTCTCAAAACAAAAGTTATTTTTTTTTTTTAGTATCTCAATTTTTCTTTCCTGTTAATCAGGTTCTTTTAGTGACACACTGAAGCGTATCATTAAAAGATTCTGAAACTCTATAGTCCGTATCAACAATCAAAAAGCATCTTTTCAGAAGAAAAGGAAAAAAAAAAAAAAAAAAAAAAAAAAAAAAGGTGCATGGTCTTCGGAAAAAGGGCCCTGTTTTATCGTTGAATAATTGAAATGGCTGCTTCTTTGCTTGAGCCAGCAGTGACTTGTGCAACAATGTTTTTCCTCCATTTGGATCTATGCACAACAATCGACTGTTGGTGAAGGGATGCTTCGCTTTCGAATCGATTGTTTTATATAGAAGCAAATGAAGGAAAAATGCGTTTGCCAAATTGCACGAGCCACCACTGGCTAGAGCTATTCTCTTGTTTCATGGGCCTCTCTTAGATACCGCCTCAAATCATGGAGTAAGAACGAAAACCAGTGGTCGTTCCGAATCGGTGAGAGGCAGAACTCGCAGAAGGCAGTTTGACATTGAGGCCAGAAACTATCGATTTCTGTAGTATTTCTTCCTGGCTATCTTTGAATCAATAGTATTTCCAAGGTAAAGGTTAGCTCTGTTATTACATCGCCCTTACGCAATTCATTGCGGATAATTTCGTTCTTCTCTTCATTCTCTCGTCTTTGTCAAAACTCCGCGTGAAAAAAGGGCGCGATTGTGAAAACTGTCAATCGGTACTCTCCCATTCTCGCATTATCCTCTCTTAATAATGAGAGTGTGGTTTTTTCTTTATTTTTTTCTAACACATACTATTGGTGTGAGTGTAATAGGTTTTATTGCACGTACAAGGCTTATTCATCATATTTCTTCGGTTGTTCGCAAATACCTGCCTTGTTGACTTTAGAATACAGTGCGGTATTTTGTAAACAAAGTGTATGGTAAATTATCAGGAATCTGATTCAGCAGTTGCCTTGGATCACCTGTAGAATCGTCGGTTTAGTGAATTTTCAGCGATGGGAGGTATTCCTGAACAAAGCTCTTCAAGATTTTATTGAAAAATAATGTTCTAAATTGGTGCCCTTATTATTGTGGAGGTAAATAGACGGGGAAAAATAATTATATGTGTTAGCACAACAATACAATGAATGATTTCTGTCGTTCCAACTGACGAGTATGTTGAGCGGGTATATAGTAAGTACAATAATATCGGTCGCGTAATGCGTATAGCACGGTACCTGAATATTTTGTTGTCTGTTGATCGGGTGGAGTTTGATGTTCGATTTTGTATTTTCTTCCAATGTTCACACATCCAATCTTATAGTTCTTATCAGTCCAATGAAAGTTTTCCCTCAAATTTATGAAGAGTCGCGCAAATTGAATATTTTTATCTTCAATGGGAAATATTTTTGAGGGGTGTGTAGACTTTTGACCCACCCTATATTGTGTTGTTGGAGAAAAACCAACGGTAGCGCACTTTGCACTTCATGAAGTAACTTACCTGCTAGCCCTGTATTTATCCCCTGTAGCATGATGCATCTACCTGTATTAATCTACCCTGATTATTACAAATAAGATACTTACCTGTGTACCCAAAAACAGCACCTTCAACTCTGGCCTTCGCCCTTACCACACAATTTTAATTCTCTGTGCTTCCTGATGTCGGTGAATGATGCATGACAAAAAAAAAAACAAAAACGATGCACCGTCTTATGGTCAGTCACCATCCGCATGGTAATTTTTAAATCAATAATTTCGATGTGTTCATATACACTGTGCATACATACGTGAAAAGAGTCGAACTACCTTTCAGTCAAAGTTGACTCTTCCTATACTCAAGAGTCAGACTGATTTGAGTAAGTTCTGTGACTACTGTTTTAGATAACATCACTTTGCAATTAGTTTGTCAGTCTTAACGAAGCAAGTCAACAAGACAGCCCTCTTGAGGCTTCGGCACTAGTTTGAGTTTTCCTCCAGTATTACGTGAGAAGATCTGGAAAGAGTCCTCTCTGTTGACAAAAAGTGTTATCATTCTACCCACCTCCCGAGTTGTTAAGTCTATGGTCCTATGGAGACGCCTAAGTAAAGCAATGTATGAATGTTGATGACCCCGCTTCCGCACTTTCCTTGCTCGTCTTCCCAAAAATATGTTGAAAATCTTTTGCTGCAAGCCTGAGAAAATACTGCTAATGGTACCATTTAGGAATACACGTGGGACCGGTTGCGGTATGAAGCAATCCTGGGAATGGTCATTAGTGTACATATGTACAGGGTAATTCAATAGTAACGCCCACTCCCACCACCTGAATTTTTTTCTTATTTTTTCTAACAATAACTTTGAAAGTGATACGAGGAATTTAAAGTGCGCGTAGCGACGCGTAGCGTCTTGACTTTGCTTCATTTTACTTGTGTACTGATGATACGTGATGCTAAAACTGCAATGACGCTTCACAATTGAATATAGACTCATTTCTGAGAAACTCACGAAGAAGATTTCCAAAGACGTCTTGCGTAATATCAATTTCCGCCGCCTTGTCAGCTTGAAATTTCAGTTTTTATAGCTTTACTGGAGAGGAAATTAAAAAGTTCAAACGCAATGCCCTACATCTTCTTCCACTTTTTCGCAACTTTGTGTCAGCAAGCAATCTTGTTTGCACCCACTATTATGCATGTTTGTTTGTGTGTCAGTGCAAAGTGTCAATGTCGCAAATAACTCACGTTTCATCAATGAAATCGATCATTTCTCTCTTTCTTTCGGTATTTGCGATCAAAAGATTTAGTTTTTATGCTGACAGGTGTTGTTCTCTTATTCTTTTTTATTTCCACGGAATATGTGAGAAAATTGATGGTCGCAAAACACGACAACACTGACATCGTGTGACATCAAGAGCTCGCCTTGTTAACGCATGTACACAAGCTCAGAGAGAGAGAAAAAAAAATGACAAGTCTCTGTCGGGATGATCCGAAGAGTGCTTGTCGCAAATCTGATTCAGCAGATAAATCAGAGATATTATGCAAATTTGGTGCTGAATGACCGACCCAGTCTAGTGAGTATAATGAGGATACGCAGGTCGCAGTTCGGTCTCAAGATTCACCAGACCGCGGACAAACCATCTTGACCTGTATGTGATGAGTCTGCTCACACATGCAACTGTGTGCTCACCTGAAGGTCACTCGACCACTCGTATCAGATTTAAGTACGAGATTGCTGACAGAGAGTAATATCCTTCAGCGTTTGCATCTATGAAGCTTTTTCAAAGTCCCTATCTCTACACGGAAAAAACAAAAACACTTTAGTAGCGCTGACGATTCGGTGGAAAAATGACCCAGGAAAAGACTTTAGTTTGAGCCATCCAAATCTTTGGTTTACTCAGCAAAATCTCTTTAGTTAGGCATACGAAACCTTTGCTTAGCTCTGTACTGAAGTTTTTGCTTGGGTTTGCTGGGAAGCATTTTCCAATCAGAGGTTTTGTCAGCGTACCAAAGCGTTTTCCCCCCTGTTTTTTCTACGTGCGCCAATTGGACCATTTTTAAATCAATTTTTAATTAATTTTTTCGATGTATAAGCTCTTGTGTTGAGGTGTGCAATTAGGTAAGCAATGTAGTTTTAAACGCATCCTGTATAAAGTTGTTTAAGTGGGATTTAGCTCATGTATGCTAATACACCTCAAATTCAAAGATGATTTCACCGGTTGACAGAAAGATTATACGTACAATACAGTCTAGTTAAAATAAGCATTGTGTTTGAAAATCACTTGACTGCCATTAATGTGTGCTTTGCTAACACATGCGTTCTATTGGGAGGAGAGAGAGAAGGATAGATTCCCAGGGTACTAAAACATGTTACGTCCTTATACCTTCCCGCACGCATGATGATAGGTGAGCACTTACCGGGGGGGAGGGGGATATAAGCGCAATCATGCTTACGTGCGCACCATCCAACGTCTTTCTGAGGACAGTCAAGCGGTCATTTTTGGTCCCTGGATCTACCAATGTGTAGGGTAGAGATCGACCTCGAAGCCTCAGCAGAGGGAGGGTGTCAGATGGACTTCGAAATGGAGACAGAGTCGGTTTAGATTTATAGAGACGACGAGAAGTCTGGCGTGAGTCGAGTTGCGACATTTGCAAGCACACGCGCCGTCATCTATACCCGCGCACGGGCAGATTGCCCGAGATCGCCTTGCATCTTTGCTTTGCATCGTTGCATCACCGTTCGTCTGCCACCGCCACCGACCACCGTGCATCTCAGCTCAACTCCGCTCAGCATCCCGACCCAAGTTTCATTCATCCACCACCGGTTCGGTTGCGTTCGTATGTGTCGAATGTTCGAATGTCTCTCTTTCCATATCCTCATCAGCCCACGATTTATCGTCATTTCGTTATCATTCACTTCCATTCATTTACCAATACTCCCCCATTCATGATGTGTCGTATCGTACAAAATGTTTCCTGTCCAATTGCTCAATTAAAGTTGTTGAGATTGAACATCACCATTGTGTAAATTAAAAATAATGAAAACAAGAAACCGAAGTGATGTAGGATATTGACTTTTATTGTACTTTAGACGTCTTTCGGCTTTTAGCCATCATCAGAAGTATGTAACACGGGGAAAAAACATAACTAATAAAATAATAACATTTTAACGAACTATAAAATGTAGTCAGAAATAAATAATAAAATAAAACACAGCAATGCAGACTAGTATAGAATAGGATGACAATCAAAAAACAATATTTGGATACAGGTTAGGTAACTAGATGTAAACAAAGATCAGAGGAAAATCAGTCATTGTGATTATTATCAACCAGGTCGCAGCACTTTGCAAGTAAGCAATTGCGCGCGGAATCTATCTCTGTTTGAATATTCAGCAGATTGGAGTTATTTCTAGTTGCTTTAACAATTTCAAATTTTTCCAATACATTAATGAGATTTTTGTCTTTGTTTCTATGCAGTACAGTAACGTTGTTATTTATTGAGTGTTTCTCATCTCTAATATGTCTATATACATGATTATAAAAAACATGATTATAAACTCGCATTCACAACTAATAACAATGTTATAAAACAGATTAAAAAAATTGCTAATAAATGTAAAAGCAAAAATAATAATACCAAGATGGACACAAGTAACTTATCTGGTGTTTACCAAATTAACTGTAATGATTGTGAGAAATTATATATAGGAAAAACAGAAAGGTCCATAAAAATTAGACTAAAAGAACATCTACAAAATGAAAAGTCAAATGTATATAGACATATTAGAGATGAGAAACACTCAATAAATAACAACGTTACTGTACTGCATAGAAACAAAGACAAAAATCTCATTAATGTATTGGAAAAATTTGAAATTGTTAAAGCAACTAGAAATAACTCCAATCTGCTGAATATTCAAACAGAGATAGATTCCGCGCGCAATTGCTTACTTGCAAAGTGCTGCGACCTGGTTGATAATAATCACAATGACTGATTTTCCTCTGATCTTTGTTTACATCTAGTTACCTAACCTGTATCCAAATATTGTTTTTTGATTGTCATCCTATTCTATACTAGTCTGCATTGCTGTGTTTTATTTTATTATTTATTTCTGACTACATTTTATAGTTCGTTAAAATGTTATTATTTTATTAGTTATGTTTTTTCCCCCGTGTTACATACTTCTGATGATGGCTAAAAGCCGAAAGACGTCTAAAGTACAATAAAAGTCAATATCCTACATCACTTCGGTTTCTTGTTTTCATTATTTTTAATTCAATTGCTCAATCCTCGAGTTTTAAGCGTACTTTGTCATTCTCCCGTCATCGAACGTTTCGATTTGATGCCGCCCGTCAAACCTAGGTATCTCGAACGTTCGCTTCTGCAAAGATTTCGTTTGCTTTTGAGATTTATTAATGTAGTATCGCAAATGAGGCATAGAATTAAAGCTGCAGATTAAAGCTTCAAAATTTCCTTTTGACATTTTTCTTTTTGAAATGAAGAATTTTGTGTCTTCTCGCAATTGTTGTGGTGATGAATCCTCAGATGGTGTGTAAGGAATGGTTTGGAAATTATTTCATGAGAACAAGCATGTCCTAGGTGATCCTTCAGTAGTGTAGCCTGCGATTTGGCGATGTTCCAGTTCGTCCATTTAAACTCATAAGAATTATCGAGCTGTTGGGTTTTCGGTGAACGCCTTCACATTAGACCTTTTACATGGGTTTAAATGGACACACTGCAACGTTGCTAAATTGCACCCTACGCCATTGCCTCAATTAAACATCTTTGTTTCCGAAGATGTTAATCGTTCATTGAGAAAGTACTTCGCAACCGGCATTCATAGAAGTACTTCGCAACCGGCATTCATAGAAAATTGGTCTTGGTTGACCAAGACCAATTTTCTATGAATGCCGGTTGCGAAGTACTGGTTGAAATTTTACTGAAGATTCCCATCTTATTCACTTAAAAAATGAAAGAAAAATTAAAAAAAAAAAAATGTTGAAAAACAGGAAAAAATTCCAAGTCCTAACCTAAATACCGCCAATGAAAAATATGAAACCATTTTCCCTAACTAACTTAAAATGAGGATTCCAACACCAGAGTTCCGGTTGAATTTACCAAAACTCTCGTTATTTCTATCAGAGTGTCAAAATTTGTATAGCTAATGTGGCAAGCCGCGCGATTTTATCAGAGATATCGTACCATGAATGTACAATAATTCTGGTTACTTGTTCAAATATTTTTTCATCATCGACCCATGATCGACTATTCTATTCAGTTACTCAATGATTCACGCGTCCTCGTCTGCCCTTTGTTACCGTGGCAAAAGCTTGCTATCTGGCAACTTGGCATTTTCTCCATCTGAACCCATAGTAAGCGATCGATTCGATGTTCATCGCCGATCCCTTGACAGTTCGATATTTTTCGTAGGTTTTAATGAGCCAAATATACAACGTTGCCAGATTCCACGCTTCGCCACTGCATTGTTAGTATTAAAGTCAGGTTCGTCTGTCATTTCAGGATCTTCTTTGAAACTCATCGTAGTTACTATTCCGGCTTTTATGAAACATTGAAAAAGGCTTCGTAAGTCAGTGTATAAGTTTCCTTTCCTTTGGAGGGGGGGGGGGGGATGTCACTCAGTCAGCCTACCACAACTATTTGTTTATAGTCTTGTCAAGTCAGCCAGCGTGGCGTCATTTTGCTCGCTCTGATTAACTTTTATAGCTATGTTCCTTTTCTAACTACAGGACGATACCGTAAGCGTAACGTCCGTATGCAAAAAAATCTAAAAGAACTTGCCAAGTGCAAGAGGATACGCAATACGCATGCGCACCTTGTGCGCACACTCTCAAACGTTTTTGGATTGTATTTCCTCCTACGGATCTTTTCACATACGTAAAATGGAGCAAGAAAGATGCCTCAGAAGCAGTGTTGCCATATCGAGGGTAAAAAGCCGTATCGTGCCCCATTAAAATCAATGTGAAACGCACGGCTTTTTCACCCCAATCTGGCAACACTGCTCAGAAGAAAGCAGAGCTGCTGTTTTGCGTATATAATTAATGACGTTTTTCAATTCACCGATGATTCCACCGGTTGAGAAAAGATTGCTCAGTTCAGTTTAGTGTATGACTACGGAATGCACTTTTGCGCTAAGCTATTTTTGTCGACGGTCAACAATATATTGCGATGAATAATGAATATGATTGGCTGTTACTTACAAGTTGAACCTACTTTTTATTTGATCGCCTGCAAAATGAGTGATCATGTGATCAACTGACAGACGAGGACTGTAGAGTATGTGCAAGTGTATGTCGAAGAATTGCAACATAACCGCACATTCAGCAGATTATTGTGCCAATGAATGCACGGCGCGACAGGGAATAACGCGAATCGGGAAGGCCAATCTAGATTGCTTATCTCTGTAATTCACATTTGGAGTTTTCTCTCTTACTTGTTGTCCGCTCTGTGTTTTTCAAGCGACAAAATAATCGGTAAAATCGTCCAAAAATAATGACAACGCACGAAACTGTTTGCACTTGAGCATCAACCGGCTGAAGTAAGTAAATTTTGTGTGTGACATGTGGCCCACTTTTATACTTCACGCGCGAATTGCCATCGCAAGTAGCGATAGCAACCACAACCTCTCTCGTCTCTCGTGCCTAGGACATTTTCATAAATGAGAGTCAGCAAGCGTGTGAATAATTTTGGACTGCGGCAATAATCAAAGAATGAATACGTGTATTACATACGCTCGTCAGAAATTACTACCAAAAAACGAATGAGTAGAATTTGAAACGTGCTTACCCTTCGAAATGAGAGTTTGTTGTCTTTTTGCTTAATATTGTAGACAGCTCGCCGGATGCAAAGGAAGGGGGCAAATTTCGGTTTCTTCTCGGCTTGAGATTAATCATTAAGATAGATTCATAGTCGTTTCTAGTGGGGAAGCGTGAATTGTAGCAACGTTATGCCTTTCTTTCCTTCTCAAATTCATGCAAAAGGTAGAATGGGTTTGTTGCAAACTTTTGCTAGAGCATTGTGGAGGGTCATTCAGTTGTAAACCCTTATGGGCCAAGCCCTAGTATTCTCGTTTTTCTTCTCAAGACTATTTCATATTGTTCGGGGTCTTCATTCCGGATAAAAATAACTATCGATGAAAACACTTACAAAATAAAATTTCGTCTGGCGCCTTCAATTCTTCGTATAGACAATTCCAACTCCCCAGAGTACGAAAAGTTAACTGCCTTCTCTATATAAACGGATCAGGGGCGTTATTTTGAACTAACCTGGTCGTTGAAGGGTTAAACCGCGTAAACATCACATTCGAGAAGTCTCAAAATCTACTCATAAACCCACAAAAATAGTTTTAAAAGTCTTATTATTACGCCCTTTGCGCGTCTATGAGTGAATTTTGAGACTTTTTTTTTTTTTTTTTTTTTAACAAGTTTTACTAACACGACTATACAACATGAGTACAATAATTGTTTTTTCTTATGATAAATAGAATAAAATAATTACAGTATGATTTTTTTGTAAATATTTATGGGAATAATAGAATTTTCTTTAGTTTTATGTTCCTGAAAAAAAAAAACGAACGAGAGATAAAGATGATGATGACGATAATGATGATGATGATATGGAATGAAGGGATGAAAAGATGGAGGAAAGTGAAGTGAAGGTAAAGACAATTCTGAGTGGAGGAGGGAAAAAAGGAGAAAAAAGTTGACCCCCGTCCTTCAGATTTTAAGATAAGTGATATGATTTTTGAGACTTGCTTCGATGCTTTTAATTAGATTTTTACGCCAACTTATGTAGAAATCGACCTTCCTTATAGCTGCATAGCAAAAGTTTGCAACAGATCCATTCGAGGATGTTTCACGACACGCACCAAATCGTTCGAGCTTTTCCCTGAGTTTTATTGGGCAAAATGCAACGTTGCAAAAGTGCTCCTTTTCATCGCAGGTAGTCTCCGCTCGTGGAAAGCTCCGTTTGAAGACTGATGGGATCAGTGGCGTCGCGTGCAATTTGGCAACAATGTATTCTACCCGCATTTAAACTCATGTAAAAGATCGGATTCAGGGGGTGCACAGTGCACATGGAAAATTCGATATATTTAATGAGTTTAAATGGAGCAGTTGCATTGTTGCCAGATGGCACGCGACGCCACTGGATGGGATTGAAGGGGCTTTGCGGAAAGTTTACAAAGAGATATTGAGAAACCCTCGCGTTTAAATGGACAAAGACACAAAAGGAAATTCTTTTACCCGCCGCGCCGCGCCAGTTTGATTGATTTAGAGAGCTTGTTTATTTTTTTCTTTTTTTTTCTTTATGAATCCCTCGAGGTCGCTCGGATGCGTAAAATGGCGCGAAAACTGAAGATTTGCGCAGTCGTTTTGCGAATCCGTTTATGTTTGAGGTTTTGAGAGGTTTGTCTCAACTCCAACAGATACCTTTCATCCGCTCTCAACTTTCTGTTTACAATCCGACGAATGTTTGAACTTTTCATCTCTCTGCGGCTTTGTATTCGAGAAAAATAAATAACTCTAAAATAAAAACTCTCCCGAAGTATAAAAAAACAATTTACATGTTTCTCAGAGGACCTTGGTCCCCTCAGCACTTGTTGGCTTCTCCCTCTCCTCCCCTTTTTGCACTTCATAATCTCTGCGTTCGAGTGGGCCTCAGCTTTTAGGGGAGAAAGTGAATACAGCTTTTTTTGACGCTTGCTTTCACGCAAGGGAACTGAAAAAAAAGGAAATACCAACGTTGCCAGTTGTTTATTTAAGTAAATAAATATAAAAAACTCTCACTTCAAAGTTGTTTTCAATGGAATGCAGGTGTATGATTGAACAATCGAGCAACCTCGGTGGTATTTTCAGTAGCTTTTCGGGAGCTGCTGTCAAAGAAAACAAGGATTCGGGGATGAAGATGGAATGGAAAGTCATATTATTGAAGAAGTTGAAAAGTTCTCAAAGTCCGCTTCGGTGAATTTTCGAGGGGCTCTAATGAAAGTTTGATGCCTTGATCGGCGCGCCAGGATCGTTCCACGCTTTTCTTCAACTTGTTGACACTTTTACGCTCTCGTGTTGTTTTTCTTTCATTCTTTCTCTCATTTTCCTCCAATGGTTGCTTTTAGTACGTCTTATTCGACGATCTCAATATAAAATGAGCTAAGCTCTTCCGTACAAACTGGCTGCATGACTCAATTAATATTTCTTCAGAAGAGCGCACCCAATATTTTAGGGGTTTTTCATGCGGTTACAGCGTCAAATATTCGCGTCTCTGATTGGCTATTTACTTAAAGAATGGGTATTCATTTTCATTATTCATTATTCATTTTTCTCCTCTGGACTTTGTTGAATTATGCATTTATTTCGCGTTATTGATGACGACTTTTATTTCGTAAATATTGAAATTTGTATCGTTTACTGCAACGGTACAAGTAGACTGATCTATTGTAGATTTAGATCTGTACTCATAGTCCCTCGTAGAGTCGCAGCCACAGCTCTCTATAAAGGATCTAGTTTAGTAATAAGGTCGATCTATCGATCATTGCAATCAGCATAAAAAGGGAGGTCAATTTTTTTATGAGAAACCGGGGTTTTCAAACCCCCATTTATAGCTATTTTGAACTATAGACGCAGCTCTTTCTGGCCTTGAAGTTTGAACCCTCCTGCAATTATTGTTAGTATTTTGGTTTTGAACCGCAAGCAATAAATTGAAACTCATCTTGTGACGTCCTGCGACCTTATCAGTTTATTTTAGCTAAACCTGATTCTTGAGCTCCAGTTTTGTATCTATCCTCTTGCTTAGAATTCAACTCTGACCTATATTTTTTCTTCTTTGTGTGTTTCAGGTGAGTTTTTGGTGAACATATTCTGAATACAACAGAGGTAAAATCACGTCGTTTTTAAGATTGCAGTTGAAAGATTATAATCTTTATAATCTATCGTTCAAAGATTATAATTCTATAGAATTAACGGAAAACCTCCTTGAATTGGCCTTGATTTGAGAATTCTTATGATAATTTCCCTTTTGAACTTTGTCTAAGGATTCAGGAGGCCGTGCAATAACATTATCAAATATCGTGATTTATAGAGCCACTTTTTCAAAGTAGCGTTCAATCGATTTTGAAACAGTGGTTTTAAGTTACGGTATTAGACGATACTTCATTGCTTACGCTTGCAGTGCCTCTGTGCCATCCCTACACTCACAATCAGTTCAAATGTCCCAACAAATTCTCAAGTCCAAAACTCATACGGATTTTTTTTTTTTTTTTTTTTTTTTTTTTTTTTTTTTTTTTTTTTTTTTTATTCTCGTCTCTAAATTGCACTCTATTATCTAGAACATTAGTAAACTATGGGTGCAGGTTTTTTTTTTTTTTTTTTTTTTTTTTTTTTTTTTTTTTTTTTTTTTTTTTTTGGGGGGGGGGGAGAAGAAGAAGAATAAAATAACTTTGTTCGATATAGTAACAAATAATTTTCAATCGATTTCCTAAAAACTTAACATGAATTAATTTTCGAATTATAGGAACATGAACACGCACAAGATACGATTTAACTCATTTACTAGATGTGTTGCGGTTTACATACCCTGCTCCTGCGGCTACGTCCATCACAAGTATATTTTCCCCCGCCTTGCGCCGCGCCTTCGCAATGCCAGTACGTTCCCGCTCCGCCCTGTCCTATTTTCTGGAACCATCGCACTGTCAGTATATGTATATACTTTTCCGCTCCTATTTTCTGGAGGACTTCCTCTTAACATTTCGCGGTTATATTTTTCTCCCTCCCTGTTCTCTTCTCCTACAACCCACGATTCTCTATGGAACCTTTCAATTACTTTTTGGGTTCTCCCGATATTCTTTTTTTTTTTTTTTTTTTTTATTTTTTTTGTGGTAGGGGGATTTTTGATCGGTGTTAGGCGAATTGCCTATCTCTTAACTTTTCCTTACCTCGGCTTATCCTTTCTGAGCGGACATACGAAGCGCAAGTCCTCGAACAGCGGAGTTGTAATAGGCTGACCTGTGATAATGTCACGTAAACAAGTGGAAAAGGTGAAGGGGCGATCCTGAAGCTTCGAAAAGAAGCAATTTCAATTTTGACTTCGAGTCATCGACGCACAAATAACTTTAAAAGTGAGGTTGGTCCAGTGGCGTCGCGTACAATCTGGGAACGCTGTGATTAGTCCGATTAAACCCATGTAAAATTATCGCTTCGAGGGAGTGCACTGTGCACTTCTAATAGTTCGACGTTTTTCATACGTTTGAGTGGATAAAGTGGATGAAATAAACTTAAGTCCGATTATTAGAACGCCTCCAACCTGTTGACTTTTAAATTTGTGACCTCTTACCAGTGGCGGCTCGTGCAATTTGGCAAGCATGCTTATTTGCCATTTAAAACTAAGCAAAAGTATCGTAATCTGGGGAGTGCGATTGCACCTCTTGAAGATCGATAGTTTTACATAAGTTTAAATGGAGAGAATCCATCGTTGCCACATTGCACGAGCCGCCACTGAGATGTCTACTCCAGAAAATCATGTTTAGCGATCCAATGAGCGGTGTGAGGGTGACGCTAAAGTATCAGAGTTTTTCGACCTCATCTCTCTCCGTAATTCTTTAAGCATCGGGTATCGAGTGCCTAGCGTTATAATCGCCCGGTTCCACCAAACATCACGTTCTTCGGTCGACGCGACATCAGAACTTTGTGTTGTCCCACCAATCCTTGTATTGTGTGTAGTATTGTGAGGATGTCGTAGGCACCGAATCCGACCATTCACACCGGAAACAGATCCCTCGCCGCGTCGAAACTTGTGACCAGGAGGAGAAAAAAAAAAAAAAAAAAAAAAAAAACATGGAAAGAGAAAAGTTAAGAAAATTTACCGGCTCGATCCTTCCTTCGATTCCTCGATCCTTCCTCCTTTTCTCTCCTCGGCTCGTTCCTTGAAAGTCGGTAATTTTTTATTCTGATCACGAACAAAGTGATCGGTGTTTCCCTTGCTCCATAGGGTATAGATGTCTTGTTGTGGGAATATACAAGATGCTAGAAAACAGAAGAATGTCAAGTGTGAAAACTTTTTGTTTAGTTTTTCGGGTTGTTTTTTTTTTCGTTGTTGTAACCCCGACCTTCAAGACTCTTCAAAATCTATGCCCCAGGAAACCGGATCTGCACCCTCTCTTGCTTCCGTTACATGTCGCATCGCATCCTTGAAAGCCACCCCTTTTGAGATCCGTACCCCTCGACTGGCCCCTGCGTCTGGTGTTATTTCATTTTTTATTATTTATTTTTATTTTTAATTTATTTTTGAAGCACTCTTGGGAGATTTAATTGGATTCTTCTGTAAATCAGAGACGGGTCGAATGCCACCTAAAAGTAAGATTAGTCGGTAGATCTAACATCGAGCGAAAATTCCAAAGAATCTAGCATTTTCTGTATAACTATAAGTAGTAATTTTAAGCTCCCGGTGATTTATTCTGTGGAAACATTACCGGAAAAATTCCCAATTGAGAATTAACTCTATTAAAGTGAGGTAAATCCAAGATTATAGATTAAAGAAGTATGCTCATCTGACTTCGCGCCACAAATTATTTCTGATATTACTCGGTGAAAAAGAATGAAAATGAAATTGAGTGTTCACTTTTCAACGAGGAACACTTTAAACGCAAAAGAATAAAGCCAGAGACAAGTTCGGTTTTATTTTAAAGGAATTAAATTTGAAAATTCACCAAAGATTATGGTTCAGGTCCGCCTACACTTCTGAAACGAGCTCTATGTAATTATGTAATTTTCTTACATCATAGATAACGATTGCACGGTCTTTTTACGTGGAATCAATCTATCCAAATCTTGTTGTTTAAGAAGACACGATCTAATTGCTCTGTTGCTGATTTGTTGCACTTAAACCCGTACGGCGTACGTGCTTTACAGTTCGCAATATTTTTTCTAATCATTGTTTTTTAAAGAAAATACGAGAGAGATTTTCTTTTCATCTGACTGGTGAGGGAAAGGAGAGGGTGGTTGTCGCAGCGGAAAACTGGAGCATGATAGTAGTCTACAAAAGAAGACAATCAATATACAGCCATGAACGCCGATTAATTAAAGTGAGAGAAAATGTTTAATTAAAAAGATGAGAATGTTTATTGTTTGCATCCTCTGCTTTGTTTCGACGCGAGGATGAGTCTCAGCGAGGCTAGAAGCGCGGCGGTGAATTGAAGTATAGATGGATCAATAGATCGATCTAATTTCGCTTTTAGAATCGATCTGTATTTCGACGCTTTAGCACACTGCTTCCTGATGTCGAAGAACACTTTCTGTTTACGCCCGCTTCCGAGGCCCCGGCCGCGCCGTTTGTTGCCAGATTCGTTTGTTAGAAATTAGAAATGTATTCAAAGAAAACGCGAAAGCAAGATTTTAATCCATCACGGCAGCCTTCTTTAAGCTACAGCTTGTGTTAACCCCTTATGGACCAAGCCCGAGTTTACTCGTTTCCCTCCTCTAGTTTTTTTCACATTATTGATTCAGTCTTCATTCCGAATAACCACAAATATCGATGAAAACTCTTACAAGATGATGTCTTCGGGCGCCTTCAATTCGTCGTATAGGCAATTTAAACTCCACCGAGTACGAACAGTTAACTACCTTCCCTGTAGAAACGGGAAAGTGGTGTTCGCTTGAACTAACCTGGTCCTTAAAGGGTTAAGGGGCAGCTATAGCTAAACAATATGCAAAAGAAAACGTCATGAATTACCAAAAAAAAAAAAAAAAAAAAAAAAAAAAAAAAAAAAAAAAAAAACTTTATAAAGTAATAAGTAAATTAAAAAACTAATAAACAACACATTGCATTGAGTGAGTGAAGGTGTAGAGTTGGAAAATTATAATTTTTAAGAATTATGAATTTCTAATCCCCCCCCCCGGCCGTCCTAACACCGGTAAACACCGCAGCGTTGATCGAATACTTTGGTCACAGAATACTACATGAAGACAATCAATATACAGGGTGTACCAGACCACCCGGATAGGTACTTTTTCTCGAAAACGGCTGGGCGTAGAGAGCTGAAACAAAAAAGTCAGATAGGGAATTGACCCCAAAGAATTCAATGAAAATATTTTCAAAGCCCCCCGAGGACCCCCTGGGGGGTTTTGGGGGGGCTCGAAACACATTTTTCCATTTTTGGCGGGAAAAAGCCTATAAAAGGTACAAAAATAAGTTCAGATGCTGAAAGAACAACTCATTGCCGACATTTTTGTTCCAGTAAATTTTACCAGAAAACCCCAATTTTTGGGGTTATGGGCCCTTTCATTCGGCCACTGTGACCACACTATTCAATATTTTTACAAAAACTAAAAACCATCTGAAAGAAGAGATTAAGACCTTTCGATTGATGTGCCACATAATACCTAAAAATGAAAAATTAAGGCCCCCACTTAGATTCCAAAATTTGGGGGTCTTTGGGCCCCCCCACGTAAAAAAAGTCAAATAGCAAGGTATGGCTTGTGATACATCGATCAAAAGCCCTCAAAGAGTAGAATAAGATGGCGCAATCCAAAATCCTCTACAACCATTACTTTCAAAATGGCGGCCATTTGAAAATTATGGGTGTTCAAAGGTAAGTCCTGGGAAAAGAGTCCAAGGTTGAACGATACATGGATTGAAAGGCCTTAAAAAAAGCAAACGAATGGCGCAAACCGCAAATCAATCCGCCTCTTCAATCAAAAGTTATGGCCGATTGAAACTTAAAGGGCTCAATAAGGCCTATTTAAGGCTGCATAAATTTAAATCGGCCATAACTTTTGATTGAAGAGGCGGATTGATTTGCGGTTTGCGCCATTCGTTTGCTTTTTTTAAGGCCTTTCAATCCATGTATCGTTCAACCTTGGACTCTTTTCCAGGACTTACCTTTGAACACCCATAATTTTCAAATGGCCGCCATTTTGAAAGTAATGGTTGTAGAGGATTTTGGATTGCGCCATCTTATTCTACTCTTTGAGGGCTTTTGATCGATGTATCACAAGCCATACCTTGCTATTTGACTTTTTTTACGTGGGGGGGCCCAAAGACCCCAAATTTTGGAATCTAAGTGGGGGCCTTAATTTTTCATTTTTAGGTATTATGTGGCACATCAATCGAAAGGTCTTAATCTCTTCTTTCAGATGGTTTTTAGTTTTTGTAAAAATATTGAATAGTGTGGTCACAGTGGCCGAATGAAAATTTCCCCCCAAAAGGGCCCATAACCCCAAAAATTGGGGTTTTCTGGTAAAATTTACTGGAACAAAAATGTCGGCAATGAGTTGTTCTTTCAGCATCTGAACTTATTTTTGTACCTTTTATAGGCTTTTTCCCGCCAAAAATGGAAAAATGTGTTTCGAACCCCCCCCCAAAACCCCCCAGGGGGTCCTCGGGGGGCTTTGAAAATATTTTCATTGAATTCTTTGGGGTCAATTCCCTATCTGACTTTTTTGTTTCAGCTCTCTACTCCCAGCCGTTTTCGAGAAAAAGTACCTATCCGGGTGGTCTGGTACACCCTGTATAGCTATGAACGCCGATTAATTAAAGTGAGAGGAAATGCTACTGGAAACTACTGGAAAACTACTGGATAACTACTCCTCTCGCACTGGATAACTACTGGAAATTTCGATTAATTTTAAGCATTATTTTCTGGTCCACCATCTTAAGCGGTTTAAAACAATCCTTATGCAAAGCAATGATAAAGACAGAGACACAGAGTGTATGTCCGCTTTCTTGAAAAGTCACCAAAATAGACCGAAAAAGGTTTCCAGTATGGCTCTTAGGAGTTATGGACGGTTCCATTCTGATTGTATTATTCTGTGATTTGGTGCTTGGAAGGTCAATAGTATATCTCTCTTAAGGGAGAAAAAAGTTGGTCCGAATGAAATTCGGCATCTGTGCTCGGCTTGGCTTTCATCCCGTTAACTCTTTGTTCGCTGTAATTGCATCCCGGATCCAAAAAAGGACGCTCCGCGCGTTACGACGATGTCTCCCGCGGGAACGTAGGGAGAGCCGATCGGTGGGTACGTTTAACTGTCCATGTCACGTTTTTCTCACTTTCAATTTTTCCTCATCGAAACGTTAATGATTTGTCAAGAAGTGAAATTAAGGTATCCGATACTATAAAATAATCTGGCTATAGATTTTCCGAGTGAAACGGTTATCCGAATTATAAATCTGAAAAGTAATAAGCGGAAGTTTACCAAAGACCTGAACCTAACCATTGAAAAACAATTTTCCGTTGGAACAGCCTGTATTTAAAACCACAGAGTCTGCATAACCAATTACTATAAAACACGTTGTTTAATTTTTTTTTTTTTTTTTTTAGATTATGAGGATCTCTAATATCTCTCTCGTTTCCCCTTTAATGATGATTCCAGGCGGAAGTTGAGGGATCTTGTAACCCCCTAAAATAAGGTGCAACTAAAAGTATACTTTTCCGAATTGTCGTCTTTTTCGGGTAATTTGAATGTTTTTTGGAAATATCTCCCTCGTAACTCATCGGATTAAAAATCCAATTAGCAAGTACCCGCACCCCTTTCTGTATCTCAATACAAATCGATGAGTACTTATGTTATGGGGTTTTAATCAGCGGTTTTCTTGGAAACGGTGGATAAAAATCAAATAACCTTCAAATCATGGACGGAAACGAGCTGTTCCGTGAATGGGGCTCTCGCAAACTTTTGTTATAAGGAAATAAATAGTCCAATCTTTTGTAAAGACCATCAAAAATTAAGAAAATCACGCTAAGAAAGTCTAAAATTCAGTTATGAACTCACATAACTGCTATAACGGCAAGATGGTAATGGCGATTCGACGCAGGTGTCATGGGAGATTCCTGTCTATTACGTCACTTTCTCTACGGAAACACAGAGATATGTCTCAATTTAGATAGGAATCTCCCATAATATCCGTCTCTCCGCCATTAAGCCCGATTCTGAGAGTGAATTTCGGTATTTTTTTAGTGTATTCATCGTTATTTTTACAGGTTTTTATGCAAGAATTAACTCTTCAATCCCCTACAGCAAAAGTTTGCAAGAGCCCCATTATGAGTGTCCGCGGATGCCTTGCGCCGCCCTCTAGCTGAAGTAATTGGCTGAACGTAATGCACTGAAAAAAAAAAAAAAATATTACTAGAAGCATGACAATATGTGATGTGAAGAGATAGTACAATTATCAGAATTCTAGTGTTTGTACCACAGTTCTTGAAATTTTTTAGGAAATTCTATAGTTCAATGACCTTATTCTGGTATCAACACCAGAATTTTCTAGTCAAAGTACTAGCCCGTTTGTCGTTTTCATATCTTTGTGCTTCTGGTAATGTGACTAGAATCTGGTATTATGACTATTGCTTTTTTTTCAATGTGGTGACACTCAATATTTATTTTATGTTCGCTGCACTGTATCGTTTTCGCCAGGAACTTTAGCTCATTGTAGACGTTACAGATCCATTACGTACAAAAAGTTCATATGTTAAGATCGAATGTGATACGTCTTTCAACTTTTGAACCATCGACATTATAATTCCGGCGAAACTACGAGGCAAGAGAGGGAAGAGAGGGGAGAGAGGAAGGATCGGCAGTGTTGCCAGATTAGTGTGAAAAATCCGTACGCTTTACATTGATTTAAATGGGGACGGTACGACTTTTTACCCTCGATCTGGCAACACTGAGGAGCGGATCGGGAGTCTAGTGTCTACGAAGTATCCGAGAGCGCATTAAAAGCAATTTCAAGAGCACGCGCTCGGCGAAAGGTCATACGTAAATTACTTTTAAGGTGACGATGGCGCCGCCCGGCGCCCGGGCCCCAAGATCTGAGTCTGCGGACGAAGACGGGACGACAGGAGAGCTACTTTTTATTTTCGCGACTAGGAAAGGAGAAAACTCACAAACACAAGCAACGAAAAGAAGATGAGCCCGGTGAACGCTCGCTGAATTTTAAGATGAGTGTCGCGGCATTGCACAAACGCGGCGCCCGCCCGCGAGGTCTTCCTCTAACCCCCACCCCCAACTGAACCACTCGCCCCCCCCCTTCTGGTGGCTATGTAAAGGCGACTATGGCGCCCCTTCCTCTCTTGACTTTCGCCAACAACGAGTCAGAGTAAGTTCGTGCAGTTGAATATCCCTTTCGTTTGCATTTACTTCGAGACCAGGTCCCAAACTTTGTATGGGACAGACCACCGAGTGCTGACTGTCGAGGATTTAGCATCGAAACGCAATACGTAAGTCTTCAACTTTCATCAGTCAAGAGGACCGTCTTCGTCAGTTCAGGGATTGGGAGCCGGAGCCGTGGTCAGATCTGAATTTTATGTTCTCCTCGACAGAAAACTGTAGGAATACTTAAATGAGATACAATTTCTCATTCAAATACGGAATCCAAAGGCTCTTGCAACAACAGCACTTGATTTCAAAGATTCGGTTTCAAGTTATTGCGTTGGGAGCTCTTTGGGAGCACGGCTCCCAAAAAGTGCTCCCTAAAGAGCTCCCAACGCAATAACTTGAAACCGAATCTTTGAAATCAAGTTCTGTTGTTGCAAGAGCCTTTGGATTCAGTATTTGAATGATACGTTTTAACTAATTTTAGTATTGCCACAGTTTTCTGTCGAGGAGAACATAAAATTCAGATCTGACCACGGCTCCGGCTCCCAATCCCTGGCTCCGTATACCATATAAAAATGTGGACCCTGATTCGACGTCTGTCATGCGATAGGTCTGTTGCGAACTACTAGAGCAATAATGGTTTTCAACGATGTTCCATATGTAATTTAACACAAAAATATCAATGTGCGCAATAGTTCTGTTGCAAACTTTTATAATTGCTTCAGCTATATATTGGGAGGGTCTATTTTAGTCTTAAATGTCTGAAAAATAACTGGCTACGCCACTGGTATCAAGTTTGACTTTGGTACGATGATTTTACATTAAATGGCACGCCCAGATATGTGTGACGTGGACAGGTTGAGTTAGGTTTGGTTGTCAAACTTTAAACGCGTTTTTCTCAACGCGCGGGCATTTTGCAGAGACACCCTTCATGCATCAAATGATTCAATTTGACGAGAGGACTTCCTTTTGAAGGTCATTCAAAGGTTCATTTGTGGTACCTTAAAGCACAAACGCAGAAGAGTAAGGTTCGTGTAAGTACCGAGTGTCCCATAGTGTGTATCACCGATTACGGCAACTCTATAATTTAAAGCGCGCTTTCGACACCGAGAGCGATTACACGCACAATAAATCATTCAAATTGGTGTAGAAGAAGAAAAAAGAAAACAGAAATAGCAGGAAAATAAAAGAACTGACGGGTGGATGGTGAGGAGGAGGAGGATTAGCGAGAAAAACTTTGCACATTTCTCCAGTAAAAGTGAAAGCACAGCGAAGTAATTTTGATCTGTCTGTCTCGTCGTCGGAAAGATTTTCCACAACATTAGCATCGAAAATGAGTTATACTACGCAGTGCCACGCCACCGACGCGACGCCATAGCCATCGCCGCAGCCAATGGACGAACGAGCACGCGAGCAAAAATTAAAAACATATTTTACAAACAGATTAAAAAAAGAAAGAATAAAAAAATGATGAATAAAATAAAATAGAAAAAGGAAGGAAAATACAGGAAATGAGAGCTATTTTACGCGGATCTCGACGAGGAAAGTAATACTAATAGAGGAGGAAAAATGCAGAGCGAAACGAAAACGGGATCGCGGAATGAATACATTTTACTTGCGAGTGTCACTATAAAACTATTGCAGTATTCGGATTTTTTATGATGAATGGACATTCAGACGATCTGCATTCTGCATGCCTGGAAATGGCCACGGCACAACGCACAGTGGATCGGAACGAGGGATTTTTGGGACTTAGAATAAAAATCATGGTTATGAACAAAAAATAGTAAAATAATTTGGGAGAGTGTGAAATAATTTATTTAGAGCTTTAAAGCAAGTCGAATAACATGGTTTTTTTGCAAGAAATTATGAACATTTAAGATGTTTTTGAAGTAAAGAAAGGAAAACTTTTTGTGACCGTAAAAATATGAGTTTTGAGTCAGCGTGTGGCGGCTCGCGACGTGCGCTTAATATTCCGTGAAAACGTATAACCTCGTCACGTTTAGTCCGTAAATTATGTTGCCGGATTGACAGTTTCTTCATTTATTTATACGCATTAGAGAACACATGAAAAGTATAGCTGAAAAACACTTTCATTCCGTGGGGGGGGGGGGGGAATGTCTTCGTCAGACGTGTCCGGAAAGAAAGTAAAGAAATTTTACCAACCGAGAGCGAGTTCAATGGCGTAGCGTGAAAATTGGCAACTGTGGTGGAAAACAACATGAAACTATCGAACTATCGCTTTGATGAACGAAAACCAAAACTATGTTCTGATCTTGTATGGAGTGCATCGTAAAACGATGAAATCCCGCGGATACCAAATCGCATAGCTTAATTTTTCAGCCGTAGATACTAGACGAGCAGTGGTGGTCTTTACGGTAGACAGACTAATAATCGCAAACATGAATTGTCCGCGGCTCTGAGCAAAATCTCGGTCATTTTATAAGAGATGCTTTCTGAGTTTCGAGTGCATATGAACGGAAAAATCTAGCTGATCCTTCATCCATTTTTGCTGTATCATGCATGATGCATTTTCACATGTATCGAAACCGTTTGCTACATAACTTTTGGACATTAGTAATCTTGTAAAATGATGCAAAAATAGCGATCAATACACTTAAAGTTACTGAAATTTACTCTTTCATTCAAGAATAACAAACGAAAAGGTACATTCTGATAATCATTCCCTACTAGAAGTGACCAGTTGAAATCAGTTGACATTAGGCTGAGTTCAGGCTGAGATTAGGCTGAGATCAGGCTGATGTCAACTGATTTCAACTGGTCATTTTTAGTATAGGGCCGCTGGATACTATCTTTACATTTTGTCATCGCTATATTTAAGTGCTCTGAGAAAAAAAGTGCGGCCGTGGTAAACAGAATTCTAATAGCCGTATATGAAGATACTGAACATTTATAACTATCTCTTAAAAGTCCGCCGTACTCCCGCATGATTAGTGAAAATTCCGGTAAAGCAACCAAACCTAACCCAACCAATTTTCGAGGTTACAGGACTGTATCTTCATAATTATCAGAAATTGTTTTAAAGAGTCCCAGAACGACGATCAAAGTCCAACATCTTTGTTTTTTAGGTGCGTACTCTTTTTCACTTCGTATTATTATTGGTGCGGTGGTGCGGGGTGCCATCTAGCGGATTGAAAGATATCCGGACTTTCGCGTAAAACCATTTTTATAAGGAAAGGAGAGAGATCCTGCGGATGCGCCACTAGTTAGAATTGACAAAATCAAAGAAAACGCAATTATTGGCCGACTTCTCCAACTTCAGGGACGATTTTCGTGGAAATTGTTTGCGAAAAGGAAAAACTTGCAAGGACCAAAAATGCATATTTATTTACGAACTTTTGATTAATGCCAATTGTTTTTTGGCTTTAACGAATCCGAAAGCATGTTTTCACATAATTTGGCCAACAAAAGTGAGAAAAACAAGAAAAACCCCCAAAACCCCCCTCAACTTTTTGAATACAGCATTTTCGCGGCCAAAATCGACAAAAGCGCCTAAAATTACATGAGAGTACCTATTTACGAGCATTAAAAAAAATTCACGAGGGAGTTAAAACAATTTTTCAATTTATTTTTCGGAAACTTTGCAACACTGTAACTCGAAAATACTACAATTTCGGACCCATGTTTATGGGGGGGGGGGGGTGTCTTATTTTCACCTCTACAACACACCCTGAAAATTAATGTTTAAAGTTTTTTTACACCCTGTATATTATAGGAGATTGGGCTTGGTTTTAAATTACGTTTAGTTAATCCTTTCTGTTTTTCAATCGCTTTAAATCGCAAGACAATGTGTCTACAGACAAGTTCATTTCAACATTTTTCAAAAGAGGAAGTTGGAAAAATTTAGCTGAGAATAGGTTCATTGTCATCAGTCCTCGTGAGACGAAGCCCAACTTACGGTTATTTATTTAAAACCTACCCTCCATTATACTTTGTTTGCCTCAATTCGTTGTTCTGATTCATCCCGAGATCCCGACGTTTTTAGAGCGCATTGATTATATTCCCTCTCTCTCTCTCTCTCTCTCTCTCTCTCTCTCTCTCTCTCTCTCTCTCTCTCTCCTCCCTCTCTTTCTCCCCTCCCTCTCCCCATGTTCGCTTTCGCTCTCTTTTTAAGTGGAGAATTTCGCCATTAGAGGCCAATAAGAATCGTTCCTTAGGATCCGTAGCTGGAAACAAAAGCCACAAACGAGCACTTACCGATGTCGTTAATCGGTGTCGCGTCGTTGTCATTTGCACGGAGCAGACAGAGGAAATGTGAAGACGCGAGTCGCGAAAAAGTAATCTGAATCACTGTTGCCAATTATCTCAACTTGTAAGCGAGAGATGGTACTTTAGTTTGATACAGAAATCTATAATCTACTATTTTATTGCGTCGCTCATTAATTGACACCATCCTATAAACTGCTGTTTGGACGTTGATCTGCATGAGGAAACCAATTGCCACCTGGATTTAAAGGAAATTTAACAAAGGGGGTCGGGGAAATCCAGTTTCTACTCCTAATGGAGCTCTTGCAAAGTTTTGCTGTTGGCAAAGGTCGACTGGCAGTTCCGGTGTAAAATGCTGCGAAAATAACGATAATACCATTGAGCAAGTCCAATTGCTTTTTTTTCGCAGAGAAAACTTAACGAAGTTCAGGTGGACCTCCCTTGTATATATGTATAATGTATATGCCCTGCTCACCAGCATATTTGAATTAAAGTGTCGTCTTTCTCGCTTACTACTCTACGTAGAAATTTCAGCCTTATTTTGGTTTGCTGTCGCAATAACGATTTGGGCGATAAGGCTTTTTTGTTGGTGTCACCGTGTTCCTTGCGACAAAATCTGTATAAATTGGAATCAATCTTCAACCTGTTTGAAAACCAAACGAAACAATTTAATCATTCCAATCTGTAGGTTATGTTTTTTGAGGGTGCTAAACGTACGGAGTGCATACGTATACGTGGGTACTCCATCTGAACTTGAAGTTAAGATTTCTCTGTGAGAACTGAGTTTAAGACGTGTTTAATGGTCTCATTATGTTATTTTGGCGGTATTTGAGAATTTGAGATCAGAATTTCCAGTCCATTTGCCTACAGTGGAACCTTGCATCGTGCGCTATTTTGAATAAATTAGATAACTTTACGGCTTGTAGAATTTTTGCTTTTGTCTATCCTCAAACCATTATTAAACATGTTAGAAAAATATAGCAACATTGTTGTCAAATGGCTCTCTCCTTCAAAACGTCGTCCATTCCATATTCTTGAAAGTTAGATAAGAGAACAGAATGACCTCAGATTGACTTGTGGAAATCCGATTCAATATTTCGGAGGAGCTGCGCGCTGTAGCCATGTTCTCAGTGGCGGCTCGTGCTATTTGGCAACACTGTCTTCACTCCATTTGATTACGTGTTTAACAATCGATCGCTGGTGAAGCGCTGCTTCACTTTCAAATCGATTGTTTCACATACAATCAAATGAGAGGTCAGCATAGTTGCCAAATAGCACGAGCCGCCACTGCATGTTCAATCAGCAAGCATTTAATTTGGATAAATCCAAGTTGATCGTCGATTCATCGGCTCAATAGGCTCTTAAGCCTATTGGTCGGAAACCGAGCCGCCATTATACAAGCAAGAGGCGTTTCCGCACTTGCCAGATCAAACCGTTTTTAAACTGGCTTCTGTGGGCTCCTTTTGACGGGAGTTGCGATTCTAGCAGTGGTGGCTCGTGAAATGCGATGTATCGACATCTACTCCATTTAAAACGAAAGAAAAGTATCGATTGTCAGGGGGTGCAATTGGACCCCCGTGAAACCGATACTTTTCTGTAGTTTTAAATGGAGTAGATATCGATATATCGCATTTCACGAGCCGCCACTGGTTTCTAGTTAGTCTATCTGTGATATAAGAGTGAGCGATTCGAAAGCATCGAGATCACTGATCCGATCAAAAGGTTCGAACTTGTTCAAAAGCAATACCGTCTTAAATCATACCTTTGCTCCGTTGGAGAATGGGAGGTTATGATGAGCTTGGCGCACGTACGCTTATGGCGCGGTTATCAAGTAATGGGGCAGTTGCAAGGGTCTGAAATGGTGTGTTTCTTATGAAGAAAATTATAGTACTTGATGAGCTGAAAACAATGGTGCCTTTGATTTTTGTCTAAGTGTCCCGGTTTTGGAGATACACACGTGCAAAGTTGCAAAAAATCGTGTGTGTAGTGACGTCACTACGCGGAATTCTCATCTAAAACAATGTATTTTGGGCATAAATCTTATCTCCGGAACAATGGGACTTAATTAGAAACCAAAGGCATATTTGTTCTCAGCTCATCAAGTACTTTTCATTTTCTTCATAAAAAACACAACATTTCAGACCCTTGCAACTGCCCCATTGGTTAGTTTTTGAAGAACAACCAAACTTGACGGAGCAAGTCAGTAATGAGAAGTTTTTAGCCCTATAGTTATTACCATACGATGAATTGGAAGAGTGGAAAATCGTATTTAGAGAGGATGGATCACGATTTTGCATTTCGCTCTCGATAAGCTTACCAAGACAACCCTAACCTCCAAAAAGTAACTGACCATGATTTAAGACGGTATTGACAAAATCTCTCATTGCCTAAAATTCTGACCGTTGAACTGCAGTGTACTCAACTGAAAATTTCTGACATGAGTGAGTTCAAGTGATTACTTTGATACTATCATTCAATGTCCGATAAAAACATTAAACAGTTTATTTTCAGCTGAAATGGCAGCGTCAACTTGATCTTGAAAATTCGAGGATCGGGTATACATACTATGTATTACATAGTCGCGGAAATCCGCTTCGAAAGGCCAACATTTTTTGGATGAATCTTCTGAAGGCGGCCTTTGCGCTCAGCGCGACAACCCCGCGGCTTTTGGTGCGTGGCGCGAGGAGTATGAGGTAAAAAGTAGCTCACCGCATTTTACAATTGGCTCGGCGCTCGAATCTCCTCGTCGCATTGAAAATGCTGTCGTGTTGTGCTCTCTGCTCCAGCCTCCCCCTCCCCCCTCCCCACTCTCCTACCTCATTTGCCGTCCTCCCCCTTTTCGCCGGAGAAGAACGGGATAAAAGCATCATCTCGCACTTTGGCGAACTCGAACCCGATCATCGCATCGGTTTGTTCCGTATTGTGAGCGTGTGTGAGTGTGTTTGCATCCTCCCTGACCCGTGTTTCCGCGAATGTGTGCGTATTGTCTGCTTAAGTGTACGTTGTGTTTGCATGAATGTATACGCATTGTGTATAACTATGTGTGTGTGCACGCGGCACGTTGTATCATGCACCTTCTCGTTTTTGAGCTTTTCTCTTGTGTTGGTGAGGGGGAGGGGGGATGGTGGGGAATGGTAGGGGGAGGGGTGGGTGGGGGGGGGAGGGTGTGGTTTCAAACAATGAATCTGAATCAAACCACCCTCACCTTCGCAAGAACATGTACACTTGGCACACGCTTTGACCGCGTTGTCACATGTCGTTATGGAAATGAAAATGTACTGACTTATACTTAGCAGTAAGTTAAAACCTCGTATCTGCATTAGCGTAAAATTAAAAGACAAACATTTCAAAAATCACCAGTTTGAAAATGAGCCATCCTTCGATCTGACTTCATGCAGAATACGATGCGCACAATACCTAAAAAGTGCGCAGAGACTAGCCAGGCCAGGAAGAAATGTTCGCAAAAAAATTCACCAATTTTGACTTCGACCGTCAAAAAACCATCTAATGTAATCGTTTAAGAAATTGTCAAAAATAACCAAGTTTGGTGATCTATTTCACGGGGAAAAAAAGATTAGTGAAAATAACCATACGGATACCTGACTTTGGCACCTGCTAGATGTTATGGTAAACTTGACCAGAAGTATGGTACATTTACCGATACTTTGAGTAAATTCGACATGCAATCAGGTAACATCACCTAGTACCTAGTCAAAACAGTATACTTCTGGTTAACGTTACCATAACATCTAGCAGGTGCCAAAATCAGGTATCCGTTTGGTTGTTTTCACCGTGATTTTTTCCCCGTGTTTTAGACCTGGCAACACGGTTCAGCATTTTCGACAGTTTGTAGACTACAAGGTAAATCGAATGCTCTTATCGTAATCGAATCGATGGTATAGGAAGCTCTATTTCTTTATGGGTGACGTCATTCTATCACAAAACGGTTTCTCAAAAAATCCATCGAAACTGTAACTTCATTTCTAAATCAGTGTATGAACACCTTAAGTCCCCCCTCTGTTTTGCGTCTTTTTCATACAATCAACTTAAGGTACTTCAATCAATAATACCTGTTACAACTTACCCGTTCATCGGACCTTAGCGGCTCGCGTAAGACTCATCTGAAACAGTGGCGGCTCGTGCAATTTGGCAACTATGCTTTTTTGCCATTTAAACCTATGCAAAAGTATCGATAACTTGGGGGTGCACTGCACCTCCTAAAGATCGATTGTTTAACATAGTTTTAAATGGAGGGATTACGTTGTTGCCATATTGCACGAGCCGCCACTGATCTGGAACCATAGCCGTAGCCAGGAAGTTTCCTCTCTCTCTCTTTGTTCATTTGGTTGCATGAGTTAGAAAAGAACAAAAACTGGGGTTGAAGTCACGTGACAGCCCCTATCTGCATCCTTTTCTAACACATGCGTTCAAATGGAGAAAGAGAGAGAAAGACAATTTTTGCATTATTAACCGCTAAATTTTCAAAATGGCAAGTTGAATTTGTATTTTTGATGGAGTTATTGTTTTAAACTCTGCGCTTTTACCGATGGATTGAGGAAAGAGTTGTGTCATAGCCGCTAATTTATTTTTCTTTCGCGTGTTGGCTGACTATTATGAGTCAATGGCGCGCGAACCTGTGACAACGCAAATACATTTGCCGTCTGGGTATTGTTGCCGACCACCACCGACCGTTCAATCTTTACACGGTGCAAATATGTGCATTATAAGGCGCTTTCATGCATATTCATCCTGACATCACATCACAGGGAGACCGCTCAAGACTAATTTGCACTATTCTCAGATTTCGCAGTTTGGTACAAGATGGATCATCTGCGTTTAGTTCCGCTTTCGGCCACCACTGAGTGTGGCAGACTGCAGATTTTATGTTGACTTACTCTAGGTGAAGAAGTTAGATTTGAGAGCTTTCAACGCTCAGACACGCACAAGATGTGTACTTTCAAACTCAAAAGTTTTGGCCGTCAAGGATTTGAGATAAGTGGCGAATGCTCGAGTGATCAAAGCAACCTTCTGCGATCCGCGTTCTTGACTATCAAAACTTTAGGGTTTGCTAGTACAGTCAGGGACAAATTGAATATCAGATGAATCCGTAGATTTTGTCTAAAGTATAGGCAACCTGCGACTCCTAAATTAATTTAGTTCACTGCATATGGGATTTTTTTCTTTTTTTTCAACCAAAACTGGATTTTTCGATTCACTAGGTGGTCACATATTTGGGGAAAATAGCAAAAAAAAAATAATTAGACAGTTTTTCGGTGAAAATTCTCATTTTTCCATTTTTGTCTCGTTTTTTACACGTGCTATAACTTCATAAGAAATGGCAAGAAAAGAAAAAAAAAACTTTTATTTTTCAAAATGTTCAAAAAAATAAGAATTTTTTACTTTATTTGGATTTTTTCAAAGAGAAAATGCCAGAAGCTTAGTAAAAATAATGAAATTGGGGTTGAATTGGATACGGGGGCAAATTTTCCCCCCAACTATGATTTCTTTTTTTTAATGCATTATAACACGGAAAAAAAAGATTAGAGAAAATAACCATACGGATACCTGATTTTGGCACCTGCTAGATGTTATGGTAAACTTGACCAGAAGTATGGTACATTTACCGATACTTTGAGTAAATTCGACATGTAATCAGGTAACATCACCTAATACCTAGTCAAAACATAGTATACTTCTGGTTAACATTACCATAACATCTAGCAGGTGCCAAAATCAGGCATCCGTATGGTTATTTTCACCACAGTTTTTTTCCGTGAATGAGTGGTGGTGGTCTTTTGAAAAATGTTTGAGCCCCTTTTTATGTTTTCTTATAATGTGACACTGGTGATACAATTTGAAATAAGTCAAAATATATATTACATTGTCTGATATAGGGCGTTTTACATCATGTGACACCGGTGTCACACTATGCAGTGAAGGGTTAGATGAATATTGTGAGTAGCTTACCCCCAGGAGTCCTGTGACATCATTTCTGCCCCCATCCCCAACTGCGTACCCGGCTTACCGTTAGGAGGCCGCAATGTCTCCCAAGCATTCTCGGGTTCCTCTGCATCAAATTTTTAAGCTTGCACAACCCTCGAATATTGCATATTTTCTTACTTGTTAACCCCATAGATCACTGAAACGCATCGCATAAAAACGAAATTCGATTTGTTGCAGACATATCGCATGTGTGCAGGTTTTTGAAATATCAACAATTTTTTCAACGCTAAGAACAAATTCTCTTAAAAGTAGTTGAGATGCAGCTTATAGTTTAACTGTCCTTACGAAAATTCGGTTATTTGTCAGCCGAAATACGAATAAAAACCAGTGTTATAAGTGTGCACAGTGCAGTCTTCAAATCGGCTCGCATTCAAGTCGGTCAAAACTGTACTTTGGATGATTTTTACGGGTCGATTGACGTTAGGTGCGTATAACTTTAAAGCGGTGATTATACACGATCAGAGCTTAGTTTAAATACAGGTCATCGATCGCTCTTGCGAAGTGTCATCAAGAGTATACGATGTCGCATCAAGTAGGAGCAATCGATGACTTTTATTTTGAGCTTTGCTTTGATCATGAAAAAGTAGCGCTCATGTGAGACGTAAGGTAGCATGGCGTATAGCCGTAGCCAAGAATTTGTCTTTCTCTGCCCATTTGAACGCATGTATTAGCAAAGGATGGAAATAGGGGCCGTCACGTGACTTCAACCCCCTTTTCTGTCCTTGTCAGACACATTCATTCAAATGGGCAAAAAGAGAGATAGAGACGACTTCTGGGCTACGACTATTTGTAAAAGGTGGACTTTTATTTGGTGGAAGACGAGCAAAATTCAGGTTGTTTTTACATGGAAACATAAGTTGAACTTGTCTCCTTTCAGCTCACCCTTCGTCAATGTGAACTTTTTTTCACGTGTGTCATTTGCCGCCGTGCAAAAGTTATTGGTAGTGTCGATATGGTATCCATCGGAGACGTCAGAGTTGAGTTTCATAAATAATGAATCTGGAGCGATTCCTCTCTCTCCCTGTCTCTCTCTCTCTCCATCTCTCTCTTCCCCCCCTCTCTCTCTCACTCTTTCTATTTCTCTCTCTCTCTCTCTTCCCCTCTCTCTCTCTCTCTTTCTATTTCTCTCTCTCTCACTCTTTCTATTTCTCTCTCTCTCTCTCTCTCTCTCTCTTCCCCCCTCTCTCTATCTCTCTCTCTTCCCCTCCCCCTCTCTCTCACTCTCTCACCCTCTCTCTCTCTCTCTCTCTCTCTCTCTCTCTCTCTCTCTCTTCCCCTTTCCCTCTCTCTATCTATCTATCTGTCTCCTTCTATCGCGGCGTGTCTCGTCGGTCGCGATCATGAATGAATAAATTATACGTGGACCTGCTCTTCTCTTCTCCCTTATGTCTATTGAACTTCGTCAGTCAGGTCACATGCCACCGCACAGACTTTGGCAGCGCAAATTTTGTACGGCTCATTTCGTTCCGCCTAGTCCTCCCTTCATTTTTTGTTTCGGTTGATTTATTCATAGAGTTTGCACTCTCTTTTCAAATCTTGGGCGCAACAGAGGGAAACCTTCGAAGAACCTCAATCAAGCTTTACTCGCTCATATTCGATGCGTCAAATAATTTTTGAATATTATCGTCATCGCACTCCTCGATGTACCAAATTCTGTCGGAACATCGATTGATTCAAGTTCTTTTTTAAGTGCTGCTTCCTCTCCTCGACGATTCCAAGTATCGGTGATTGTTGGATGCTGTGGTCGCTAAATAATATCGTGAACGTGGGGAAGTTTCGGCAATTGAACTATCGGAGCTCAATCTGATTCAACTATTTCAAGGGCTTTTTTGGGGAGGAGTGGAGATTTCGAAATACTAGTAACCAGGGTTCGTGGTTCAACTTGCCATTGCCCCCCCCAAACTCCTCTTGGCCTGTTTTTTCCCCCGAAAATCTTCTTGTGGTTTGTCATTTTTGTATTTTTTTTTACCCTTTTTTGAGGTATTTGGGAACAATTCTTGATGACAACTAAGTATTTAATTTGTCTGGCCCTGGAGTATATTTTCACCAAGTTACAATGAGATCCTTGCAGTGTGCTCTCAGATATGAAACATTTTACTGTATCCGCCCACTGCCCCAATCCCTCTCCTAGAACTACCCTTATTCCCGGCCAGGAAAACAGGCTGAGAGAATTTTTTTTTTTTTTTTTTTTTTTTTTTTTTCAGTGTTTGCTTTGAAATAAGTGCCATTTTCAGCAATATTTTGCACAAAAATGTGTTAAATCTGAAAAAAGATACAGTTCTATCTTTGCTCATACGGTTCACACATCGCGTTGTAATTTCGTCGCTCGTTGGAAAGTTTTGCCGTTGGTATTGCACACCCCTGACCAATCCTATCGGGTTAAACGCCTATAAACGGTGTCACGTGACAGGTTTTGAGTCATTCGATGGACGGAGGAGTCATTTCTCCGAAATTAACGACTTAAACGACCTCAAATCTGTCACGTGACGCCGTTTAATCCAATGGAGAATGGTCGATTCCCGCTATCTCTTCTCGTCTCGTCCAAAAGAGCATAATCAGCCCCCAGATAGTGGAATATGGGTCACCGATGTATGCATGACCCTTTAGAAATTCAATATGAACATTTTTTAGTAAAATTGTGGTGTTTTAGTCAAAAAGTTTGTGTCGTAAATTCGCCCGCGCTCGCAACTTCCGTCCCGCGCCGTAAGGAATCCACGCTGACAATATGATTCAAAATCAAGTCTTGAAATTAAATTGAAAACACACGTCTTTCCATCGAAACAAGTCTTGAAAATGATGGTTTATTTTCAAGTGGATGCATATTTATCATCATCAAGACCATAAAATCTCCTTCCGTATACTTATATCTCTATTTTTAGCCAAGCTATCTACACCCGTCAACTTCTCGATTAATTCAAGTTTATGATGAGGCGTCTACCAATGCTCGATAAGGATTCAGTTGATAAAAACTCCCAACTGCAAACGTAAATAGAATCTACCTACACGCACTGTTCGTCGCATTAACTGGCCAGACATAAAAAATAAGAAAAAAAAACGAAGTAATAATCATTTTAGTTCGAAAATAATAAGCTATCCCCACCTTTTTTTTTATAGTTCTTATTCAGTTAGCTCATTTCCTCCACCCACGCATAACACAACGAAATGTCATTAACCTAAATTTGCACCTGAAACGTTGTAGGAATATCATCATATATATACTCAGTACTTTTATTACCTATAATTTAGAGTGCGAATATTAACTATATGACATAGTCACGATCAGTATAATTTTATTTCATGTGCATTTACGTAACAAAAATTTTGGAGGTTTCGTACAAGTCTAATCATCACTGCTAACGTCTACTTTCTTTATCTACAGTATACAAACTTTAAACGGGGAAAAAACGAAACATTTTGTATGAACGTGTGAGCTAGCTTGCGGTGTGTGATGACTCGCGTTACGCGTACTTGGGGGCGCCATGCACGGTTGCCAGATTTAATGTAAAAGCTCACTCTCAGTTCCATTTAAATCAACACGAAGAATGATGTGTCAAGCAAAATCATTTATTTAGCCCCAAATCTTATAAGAACAAGGGCTTTCATTTGTGAAATGATACGGAGTGGTCGAATCAAATAATTTCAATCGACGCCTTACGTTTGGCTCAGGTAAGCCCTGTGGTGGCTCGTGCCATGTGGCAACAACGGATTATCTTAATTTGAACCAACGTAAAATAATCGATTGCATTATTTAATTCATTGACTGTGTTACCATTCAGTGACAAAAAGAAGATCAGAAGATTCCTTGAGGTATAGGCTACCCGCAATACCGATCTCCTTGAATTCAAGCATAGCGGGTGGCCTACCTAAGCCAGAATCTAAGGAGTTGTCTGACATTTTTGTTGTTGTCATAATTAATAATGCGATTCTCGACATTCTCGTATTCCTTGCCCCACTCCCCCTTTGTAATCAGTTGCGATGCTCAGGTATGATTTACATCTCCTACACATCCACAGAAAAGAAACCGAAAAAAAAAATGCTTTGGTAGTGCTGACAAAACTTTTCGTAGACAAATTACCCAGCAAAAGACTTTGGTAGAGCTAACCAAAGGTTACGTACGCCTTTTACTAAATATATTTTGCTGGGTGATCCAAAGATTTGGTTTGGCTCAACTGAAGTCTTTTGTTGGGTCATTTTTCTACCAAAGATTTTGGTAGCGCTACCAAAGTGTCTTGTTTTCTCTATTTTTTCTGCACAGAAAAAACGGGGAAAATGCTTTGGTAGCGCTGACAAAACTTTTAGTAGAAAAATTACTCAGCAAAAGACTTTAGCATAGCTAACCAAAGGTTCTGTACGCCTGTGACTGAAGAGATTTTGCTGGGTCAGTTTTCTACCGAAGGTTTTGTCAGCACTATATCGAAGTGTTTATTTCTGTTTTTTTCTGCGTGTGTTCCCCTTAAGGTTTGATATGAATTACCATCTCATCGCGGTAAATTATAACTACGCTTTGAAGTCTTATCGTAAAATAGTGCAAAGTTGTGAGGTGTGAATGAAATTAAACGTATCATCAACGCATGGAGAGAAAAAAAAAAAAAAAAAAAAAAAAATCGTGAATTCATTCACTGAGGGAGGGTGACAATGTTTGTCGGTGAGGCCGTTTTTGTCGATAGCGTTTTAAAGTCAAACAAATCGTTAGGAATGACGGGCACGTGTAAACTCTTGTCCGATCAAACAAAGGCCACGCTCGTTCGGGAGCTTGGCCGGGGGAGGGTTGAGGCGGGGCTCAGGACGACTCCCCCTAAAGCTGTTTGTCGGAGATAATGTCACACTGGACGCCTCAAATCAATTAAAACCTAAAAATAAACCCTCTGCCTCTCGTTCAAAAAACCGCGAGACCGCGACTCTTCGCGTGTTACGGCCGCAATTTGGTTTTAAATTGTTGTGGCCTATACGGTTGTCGTGTCATGAGAGGCGCAAGAGGAAATTGGCCTCTAATGAAGTTCAACTTTTGTCGAGGACTGACCATGGTTTAATACCCGATACTTTCCTGCATTCGCACAGTGGGGGAAAGAGCTTTTTGTGCTTTGATTGCCGTGGGGCAGTTGCAAGGGTATAAACTTTTGTGTTTTTTTATAAAGAAAATGATAGTACTTCATGAGCTGAAAACAATGGTGCCTTTGGTTTTTGCCTAAGTGTCCCGCTTTTGGAGATACACAGGTGTAAAGTTGTAAGAAATCGTTTGAGTAGTGACGTCACTACGCGGAATCCCCATTTAAAACAATGTATTTTGGACCAAAATCTTATCTTCGGAACAATGGGACTTAATTAGAAACCAAAGGCATCTTTGTTCTCAGCTCATCAAGTACTTTCATTTTCTTGATAAAAATCACAACATTTCAGACCCTTGCAACTGCCCCATTCTTTCAAGAGATATTCAAATCGAGATATTAGAAAATAGTTGTGCGCCAAGTTCGGAAAAAAACACGTAGGCTCACATATCCGCACACTTAAACACCACTGAAGGATGTAACAACACTGTGACCATATTATTACATATTGTAATCACTATAACCCCCTCCCCCCCTTCCTCCCAAATGCAATGGCAGGCTTATAAATTGAGATACCATCCCAATATAAGAAATATCAGACAAAGTCCACATGACCTTGGGTATTTTCTCATTCTTTTTTCTTTTTCAGCTCCGAAATGAACATTTTTTCAACATTCTTGAATGATAAAACAGCGGAATGACAAAAGAAGTTGAAAACGAGGGTTGGTTTTTTTCCTTGTCATCCCTCGAGGCCAGTTGCCTTTTCCTCCCTCCTTTCAGAGCGGTTATCGCTCCGGAGCTTTGCCGAGTTGCCCTTTTTATTTTTTTTTTTCCATTTTTTTTACCAAGGTGTTGTTCGTTATATTTGAAAAGTATTTGCTAGGTGATAAACTTAATTCTTACATTAATAATTAATTTCTCTTCCGGCTCAGTACGTTAACAACGGACCCCTCTCTATTTTTAGGGCAAATTTTGAGTGAATTCTTTGGTGTTTACAAACGTTTTTATGAGGATAAGACGGTATTTTGATCAGATCAGCGCAAAAAAGTTGCATTTTTTCCATTTAACAGTAATTTTTAAGTAGTGTCTCCATTATTGTGTCAGTAATTTTAAGAATCCATTAATTTTTTCAAATTAAGAAACGGTAGGCTTGCTGATTTTTCCCTATACCCTTCTTAAAGAAGTGCAAAAAATGCCCGATTCAGCGATCCGTGGATCGTGGGAAAAAGAGAGAATTTTCAAGATACTGAGGAAATGTGTCCGCGGCAGGGCTGTCGTTTTGCGTATAATTAATCGCATTTTTAAATTCACCGATGATTCCACCGGTTGAGAAAAGATTACGCAGTTTAATTCAATGTAAGACTGAAATGCACGAAAATATTCTGATATGTAATCTTTTCTCAACCGGTGGAATCGTCGATGACTATAAAAAACTTGCGGATATTTTAATTAATTAACGGAGTTTCCACCGATTGAGAAAAGATTACAGATCAGAGTATTTTCGTGCATTACAGTCATACACTGAACTGAACTGTGTAATCTTTTCTCAACCGGTGGAATCATCGGTGAATTGAAAAATGCGATTAATTATACGCCAAACGGCAGCCCTGGTCCGCGGCAAAATCTATGGGGGGGGGGGGGGGGGGGGGCTCAAAATTTCGAAATTATTGGTCATCTGGAAATAAGTAAGCACAAATCTACGGTTCTAAAATAAGCAAAAAAACAACAAACAACAAACAAAACAAAGCACGGCCATCGTTTTTCACATTGTTGTGAGGACATTATAATCGGAACTCGTGTGAGGAAAAAAACCCAGCTCGTGTGAAACTTCCGGCTTTCTGAAACATTTTGCTTCCCTACCTTTCAAGGACTCGGAGTCTTCTTTTGATGAATCGACAACGTTGCTCTGGATCAGTTTGGTATCATCAACCCAGCCCAGCCGCTCACCTTATCACTAAGTTCTCAACTCCTTAAGTCCTCACTTTTCCTTCATCCTAACATCCTCGCTTGACGATTCACGAGACTTTCCTCACTCCTTAAGACGCGCCCCTCTTTTCCCCCTCGCGATATTGATTACGAAGCTTCCTTCGATGACGATATAGTTGAGGTGTGTACTGACTAATCATTTCATACGCTACGCTACGCAATGCCCTGCCGATGCCGTATTATTAGTATTACGCGCGCTGCTGTAAGTACCGCTCTCTTCTGCTCACACGCTCCGTCACTTCTCGTGCCAAAGAGGGTCGTCCCTTTTGGCACGTGACTCGATTTCTCAGCCCTTACCGGCGGTCCCCCCCCCTCCTCGCCCTCTCCCCTTCCTACTTTGCTCTCATCGTTCCACTGTCATATCTGGCATAAATTGAGATCCCTTGTTGTCAAATTAAATTAGTAGTATGAAGCTCACATTTTTTTTGTAGCCTTTGGGTGGCATATAGAAACTTTTCTGTTAGAAATGAGTTTCGCCAAGTTGTGGCTAACCAATTTTTAAAGTCTTTTCTTTGAAGAATGGGCTTGTTGCAAACTTTTGCCACAGCGTTGTGGAAGGTTGGTTCTAATGGCAAATCGTATAGAAATCACATTGCAAACATCGGAAAGTCTCAAAAGCCACTCACAAACTCAAAAAATGGGTACACGGAGAAAAATTTCTGGTTGAAATTACGGAACGTATATCATTAATAATGGGGTAAAAAAAAAATCCTTCTAAATAATAAGAATTCTTATTGATCCAACGATTCTTTCTTGTGATTCTTCTGAATCATCAGAACCGTTCAATTGGACCAATGATAATTCTCGTTGAATCAATAAGAATTCTTATTATTTTAAAAGAAAGTTCTTTTTAACCCAATTTCTTAATATGTTCCGTAGTTTCAATTAGAAATTTTTCTCCGTGTATACTGTATAGCAAAACTCATACATGGTGATTGGTGGTCGAATCATATGGGCGGATACAGAACTTTGTCTCTCTCGCTCTCAGATCATTTGAACACTTGTGTCAGAAAAAGATAGCAGAGGGGAGTCATCACGTGACTTTCGCCCAGCTTTCTCAGTGAATTTGCCTCATTCTTTGGTTCCCTTACCCCCTTCCCCCTGAGAGGGGAGTAGCGCCTATGACGTGTGGCTTCCTTACTTCTTCAACTTTTCTCACCATCAATCTCTAATTCGACAACGTGGTATGTTAGCGTCGTACTCTGCGTTTTGTGAGACGCTAAAAATTCAAAAAAAAAAAAAAAAATTACTAAGTCACACGACCCCTCCCTTTTTCTTTTCCTTCGTTTCAGATTCCTCTGAACAGAAGCTCCAGGCAAAATCCACGAACTGTAAGTGGAAGGGGAAAAAAGGAGGGACAGTAATTCATTTCTTTTTTTTCCAAGATTCCTTCCCTCTCCTTCATCCTTCGCTCCAGAATCTTTTTCATCCATTCTTGGCCTCTTAACGCACGGCTTGAGTAAAAAAGAGAAGTTGATTTCTACTTTTTCTATCCCATCCGCTTCTTCTCAATATTATCCGCGGAAAAGAAGGCGCTTTCGTCAAAGCGCACACGAGGAAGGAAGCTTCATTGTAGTAAATATACTCGTTACTCCGCCGCTACCAGCAGCGCCATCGCATCTATTTTTAGCGTATTTACGATAGATCAGATCCATTCATAATTTTTCTTTTTTCTTTTTTTCGCGCTCTTTTGTGTGATAAGGTATCGAGTGGATTATAGCTAAATGAATCTGTCACTCGCGGACACCGCCGGAGAGCGCTAGCAGAGTTGCCAATTTTGTATGAGGAAGATCGAATAATGTTTCGCTCATCAGCATTTGCGCAGCTATGAACTTGTATTTTTGTCTCATTTTCATTCGTATTTTAGCGACAAGTATATGGCAAAGGAGAAGGTGATTTTTTAAACTTTTGAAGAAGAGGGATATTGATAATTACGTTAAAAACTTAGGTTAAATTTTCTTTATTTTTCCCCCTTCAGCGTTTCTTTTCAAGTTATCAATTTTAATCGGTCCTTTTTCCGGTAGCATTTTGACGAAAAGCGATTAAGGATCAGATTACTTTTAAAATACATTGTTTTAATGTATTTCTGGAACGTCAAAATGGTGCGGATCTTTGTAAGAGAAAAAACATAATGAATGGACGCGCATTTTGATGTAAATGTTTCTTTTTTCGATTTTTTCAATGAAAGCTGGTATACAGCCTAACTGAATAGTATAATTTATACATTTTAGTCGCTTTGCTTCTCTCCTTTATACGTTTTGCTTTCTTGGTGTTGTATCTTTTATTAGTTTAAATGATCATAATATATTTGTTTTAATTTTTTTTTTTTTATTTTGTGTTGCAGGTATGTAAAAATTCATTAATTGACAGCCAAGAGCTAGGTTTGTTTACACTGAAAACGCACCCCAGCTGTATCGTGAGTATATCTGAAATGGTTGTTAAACTATCGAACACAAGTTAGCGTCATTACAAGAAAGCAGGAACCGATTCATTTGGTTTCGTTTCTATACTTCTTTGATTGCGTCAGTGTTGGCCCGTGCAATTTGGCAACAAACATATTCTCTCCATTTAAACCTACGTAAAATAATCGATCTTCGGGGAATTCATTGATTCCCCGAAAAATCGATACTTTTGCATATAGGTTCGAAAGATAATAAACATGGTTGCCTTTTAGCAGGAGCCGCCTCAGGGTTGCGTGATCTCATTGTGTCATACTTTTTAGTGACTGGCCTATACGCTAAGGTTTAATAATTATAAGCTTCCCACAGTACTGCAACCAAGTATACATATAGCTCTTTTGATTGTATTATAAAAATTGTAGAGCACTGGCGAATCCAGGAATTTATCCTTCCCTCTATTATCCAATTAGAATGCGTGCGTTAGAGAAGGATATATCCAGGGGATCCACAAATGTTATGTCCAAAATCGAAATGTCCACACGGCAATGTCCAAAATTATACGTCCAAAGCTTGATTATCCAAAATGAAATGTCCAAATCGTTAATGTCCAAATAAACGGATGTCAAGTTAGACTAAAAAAATGTCCAAACACGTTGCGTCGAATTTGTAATTTGAAATTAGGACCGAAAAGTTAAACTGTTGCGCGTAGAAATTTTGAATGGTAGGTTAGAAATAATCAAAAGTACAATCAAAAATATGCATGACAATACTGCTGCTTTTGTTATGACAACTAGTTGATAAAGTATTAACAAATGTAAGATGACTCCGCTCAGTATGGAGCTGCATTCAATTAAGAATGCATGTCGATACAGAGTCAATTTAAAAGAGAAAAAAAGAAGAGAAGCGAATACAAGTAAAGAAAAAAAAATTCTGGACATTGGACATTACTTTGCTCACATTCATAGGTTTTGGACTTTTCTATTTGGACTTGTCTATAATTGGACATTATAGTCTTATGAACGCAAGCGCGTTGGACGTTAAGATGATTTGGACAAAATATATTTTTGGACGATAAAGTTTTGGACATTCATGTTTTGGACTTATCATCTGGGAACCATCCAGGGACAGTCACGTGATTTTGTCCCCCTGTTCCATATCCTTTTCTAACACATGCGTTCTAATGGGAAGGGAGAGCGAAGAACAATATCTTTGATCCGCCAGTGACGTATAGAGGTCATCAAGTAGCCTATCATCGTTGTTCCTCTTGAATATAGGAGAGGGTTTCACTTCAGAAGCCTACTCAGTTCAAGCACCTTTTTCCGCGTTCGTGAACCTTTCAAAAATCCCTTCGAATTTTCGGTCTGTGTATACATCGCACAACGCGAAGTGCCTCGAAATTCGTTTGTTATGCGTATCTAGGTCAGAAGAAGGAGAGAGAAGTGAATTTGGCCGCGTCAAGCGTTTTTTTTTCTCGCTGTACCGTTTACGTTTGTAGAAAGTGCGTGGGCCGATCAATATTCATCCGATTTTGTGACCGAAAATTGGTGGTTTCAGCTTGTGTTTTGAACTCGGCGACCCACGCAATTGACGCAATGAATTATACCTGCCTGCACCCAAAACTGGAGCAAAAGCAGGTATAGTGTCAAACGACTCCACTAGGATTTATATCTCGATGAAATTATTGTCTTAGACCAGTGGCGTCGCGTGCAATTCGGCAACGCAGCATTTTGTCCATTTGATCCCATGTAAAATATCGATTCGAGGGAGTGCACTGTGCACCCCCCAATGTTTCGATCTTTTTCATGGGTTTGAATGGACTATATACAATATTGCCAGATTGCACGCGACGCCACTGTCTTAGACAGTATGTGAATATCTAATTTTGGAAAAGGCACCTAATCGATGAACAGGGTAGATCTATGATGATGTGCCCTTTTAGAAATTAGCCCTGCATATGGATAGTTAAGACAAAAGTACTATTATGCGGCTATAGTTTTAGTGGTATCTAAAACTTGATCATCAAAATAAATGTTAATTGCATTCAAAAATTGGAAAAATTGTCGGACATTCCACTGAGCGAAGCTTTTTGGCGAGTTCGATTGAATTTGAATTTAGAGTTGCCGCAGATTTTGAAAACCGAGAAAAATCGGAAGTTTTAAGACTTTTTTAAACCTCTAAGGGGGTGGGGGGACTCGGGGGATTTCAAAACTGCAACGAGTGTTAGGAAAAAATCGAATTCTTGACTTTTTCTCTCATTTTTTGACCTGCATTTTTCGAGCACTTTTTTTTTTATTTTTGGCAACGTTGCATTTGGGACGTGTAGACGGTCAAACCCGTGGTGTTTGCAGAATACCCAATAGCTCAATCTTCTGTATAAGTTTAAATAAACAAAATCAGCGTTGCCACTTTGCACGCTATGCCACCGAGGAAAATTCCCAACGGGTCACAATATCCTTGCAATTAAGAAGGCAGTATCGCTCGACATCATTCCTTGAGCTCGTTCCTATTTCAAAGTCTTAATCAATATAATCTTTGGCACTCCTGGGATGCATTTTTTCCTTCAAAGTACAAAAGAGATTTAAGAATATACGATAGAATTTTTGAAACAAAAGGGTCAAAAACTATTAGAGAAGCCGTTTTCGAACAAGTTTGTCACTTTTTTATTAATTTTATGTGATTCAAAATAATTCAGTTTTAAGTGAAAGACTATGGATAATAACCAACACTCGGCCTTTACGTTTAGAACGAGCTAAAAAATCATCAGAGACCTTAGTTTTTATCCAGCTCTTCAAAACACACCTATTTGGACGTATAAATCCAAATGGGTCTGTTGCAAACTTCTGCTACAGCGCTATAGCGTGATCAATCTCATGTAAAATCGCGTAAAAAGTCCATCGGTGGCAGCAGAAAGTCACAAAATGCAGTATTAAACTTACAAGAGGCATTTAACTGAATTCCAAGATGGCGGTAAAATATCGAGCAACCTGTATGCAAGCACCATGAACATCCAAGATGGCCAACCTCACAACATCGATCACAACCAGTCACAACGCAAACAAACTCATAACCTCCGATATGCTGTGATGTTGTTAACGTTGGCCATCATGGATGTTCACGGTGCGTGCACACAGGTTGCTCGATATTTTACCGCCATCTTGGGTTTCAGTTAAACGCCTCTTGTGAGTTTTATACTGCATTTTATGACTTTCTGATACCACCGATGGACTTTTCACGTGATTTTACGTAAGATGTAACACTCTATATCGCTGTAGCAAAAGTTTGCAATAGACCCATTGGGTGTACGTACTTCTCATTCATACAAAAAAAAAAAAAAAAGTGCCGACAAGTTATCATGCGTACTTGGACATAGATTCAATGAAGCATAGCAATCTCGTTCATATTTTTCTCCGATGGTTCCGTCAAACCGTTTTCTGTGACCGTTTCATTCCATTCCTCAGTCCTCATCTCTGAATGACGCAACCACCTTGAACTCAGAACTTGGAATTGGGGATTAGGAGGATGCGAGGATGTGAATTTTTTTTCTTTCATTTTTTCGAGGCACATTATTTCCATTCATTCATTTCACTCATTCATGATGCTTTTGAATACTGAATACTGAATAGTTCAACGCGTATAGGTATGAATGGCAAGCGCTCGCTGATGCGTTGGCGTCTCTGGATTGAGGATTGAGGATCGTAGAACCGTTTTGCATCTTCGCCTCGCGTTTCGATCGTCTTTGACCTCTCACTTTTATACGCACTTTCGGGCGCAGTGTTGTCAGATCGTGCAATGCGTGTCTTCGAAAAATCAGCTGGAAATACTTTTCGTCTTCTTTCTTCGTCTTATTTCTTTTCTTTTTTCGTTAGTTGCTAATTTCTTTGTTATTTTTGTTTTGTAATTGGGACTTGTCCTGTTGATAATTAATAAATAAATAAATAAATAAATAAATAAATAAATCAATAATGGATCCATTGCAAACTTTTTCTACAGCATTATGACAGGATCGCCTCTGAAGTAAAATCTCATGAAAATGACATTAAAAGCATCGCAAAAGTCTCAAAACCCGCTCTTGAACCCTCACACTGAAAAAAAAAAGTTGGTTTGCCCTAATAATTATTATAGTGACATTTAATTAGACAATCAAATTAATTTGACGTTCTTCCCCAAAATAAGAAGCACTCCAACTAATGATTGGTAGCTGGCACCAATTATTTTGGGTAAGTGCGACCAATAAAATTGGGTGTACCGTACCACTTGAATTTATAACCCGATACTAATTTATTGGTACTGAGTACCAAGTTATTGGTTGGAATACCTATTTAATGGGTAAGTAATATCAATGAATTATAGATTATCGCGAGATTTTCACGAGCTAAATTTCGCCTTCAAGGTTCTGGTTCGGCCACTTTTCATACTCCTCACACTTTACAGGCGAGCGGCCAGAGCGGGTGAGGCGGAAAAGCCGTTGCAGATCAGTCTCACTCTCACACCCATAACTGAAAATGTGCTTTTTTCTTCGCACTAAAAAAAAAAAAAAAAAAAAAAAAAAAAAAAAAAAAAAAAAAATGGTTCACCGTACTAATTATTAGTGAAATTATGCGCAATCAAATTAATTGGTCGTACTTACCCAAAAAAATTAGGTACCCCTACCAATAATTGGTAACTGGTTCCAATTAAAATGGGTAAGTTCAACCAATAAAATCGGGTGTATCAAACCTCTTTGAGTTGTTACCCGGTACTAATTTATTGGTTGGAGTATCTAATTTATAGGTAATCACAACCAATAAATTTGAGTGCGCACATTTAGTTGGTCGAACCATTTTTTTTTTCCCCCAGTGCGGGCTTTGTAGGTACAGATTCTCTGTATATTTGTAGTAAAAGTTTGAACAGACCCATTCCAAACACTAAATCTTCCTCTAAAATTCTGAAGATAAGCTGACAGGACATTCATAGTATATTCTACGTTGAAACTATACCTCTTTAATAATTTTGTGTTTTCATCCGATGCACTGCACTGTAGCGATGCTTGAGGTCGAATGAACACTGCAGAGGTAGAGGTTACACGTTGAGCATCCGGCGCGAGATACAAACGCTTGCTCGATGGACGCGTGGCTGCTCGCGCTGCCCTGTAATCGCACCGACAGGAACGCACAATCCATGAGTTATGGCTTGCAACTTCCAGCCTCCAAAGTCCAAACAACCGAATCGCTTTCTGTATCGCTCCGCGTTTGCCGGTTTTATTACGATGAGCATGCACGAGTTTGAATCCAGTTTTGTGAACGGTGCATCGATGCATCGGCGGATACAGGCAATTGTCTTTCTCTCTCTCCTTCCATTTGAACTTATGTGTTAGAAAAGGATAGCAAAGGGAGCCATCACGTGACTTTGGCCCCCTCTTCTGTCCTTTTCTAACGCACGTCTTCAAATGAGAGGAGAGAGAGAAAGACAATTCCCTGTATCCGCCCATGCATCGATTTTAATGATCGCCATGTTAACATGGGTATACCCATAGGATCCGAACGCATTAAATGTATTTTTTCAAAAGGTGTGCTTCACTCACAATCAGTACGGTAGCATGCAATTTGGCAACGTTGCAGTTCGTCCGTTTAAACTCATCAAAAAGATCGGAGTAATGGTATTCGGTGAAAAGTTTCACATTCGACTTTTTACTTGCGTTTAAGTGAACAGATTACAACGTTGCTAAATTTCACGCTTCGCCACTAAACGGCTTCACTCTACACTGAAAAAAATAGTTCCTAAATTCTATTAATATTACTGGAAGCACAACATTGTGTGAACCACGGATAGTGTAGTACGTTTACCAGAAATTTCTGTTTCCTGTTTCTGGTTTACTATATCAGAATATTGTCACAGTATTAGAATTTCCTTAAAATTGTCAAGAGCTATGGTAAATTTGTAGAACCATTTTTCTACCCGCGATTCACACATTATTGTGCCTCTCTCTCATAACATGTTTTGCACTGATAGAGGCGTACGCACAGAATTTTGTTTTTCTGTCTCTTTGTCCATTTGAACGCATGTGTTATAGAAATAGTTAAAGATAGAAGCTAAAGTCAAATGATAGATTCGCTTGTCTTCCTTTTCTAACACATCTGCTTTACCATTTTACTCCCAAGTTCAGGTCATGAGGAGAAATCAAAGTCATAACTCGCTCAAATTTATTGGGTATAGTTGAATATCCCTACTCCGCGGTGTTCATTTTGCCCATCCCGTCAATTGAAGGCGTTCGATGAAACTTTATTCTTCAAATTTTAAATAATTTGAAGATGCCTTTACTGTCAATGAGAGATCGAGTTGATTGAGTTACGAAAATGATTAACTTGGGCGTGGTATTGAAAGGGTTAAAAGCAGTGCTGCCACTTTGGCGGGAAATTCAAACATTTTACAGTAAGTTGAATGGAAAAATATGTGTAACTCGTAAAATCTCGTAAAATCGCTTAAAATCTAGTGAAATAGGTACGTCAAACTGCAGTCCTGGGGACTGATCATTTACTTCATCGATAAACCGATCGTTAAGACTGTCTATGAGTGATACTATTGATCCAAAATTGTAAAAGTTGCCAAAATTGTAAAGGCTATTCATTGAATGTCTCTAAAAAATGGACACTTAACGATAGTTACCTTAGCAGCAGACAAGAATACAATTTTGGACCAATAGCATCATTCATAGTCATAGACAGTCTTAACGATCGGTTTGTCGATGAAGTAAATGATCGCCCCCCTGGTTAAAAGGGCGAAATGCGAATGGGTCTGTTGCAAACTTTTGCCACAACGATTAAGAAAGTATAATCTGAAATAAAATCGCCTGAAAAGTCCACTGATGGTGGCATATCAGAAAGTCATAAAATGCAATAATAAACTCACAAGAGGCGTTTAATGAAATCCAAGATGGCGGAGAAATATTGAGCAATTTGTATGCATGCACCACGAACATCCAAGGATAGCCAACCTCACAATATCGATCACAACCAATCAGAACGTAAACAAACACATAATCTCTACCTCCAGTGAGGTTGTCAAAGTTGGCCATCCTTGGATGTTCGTGGTGCATGCATACAAATTGCTCGATATCTCTCCGCCATCTTGGATTTCATTAAAAGCCTCTTGTGAGTTTATTATTGCATTTTATGACTTTCTGGTGCCACCAATGGACTTTTCAGGCGATTTTACATTAGATAACAAACTCTTAATCGTTGTAGCAAAAGTTTTCAACAGACCCATTTTCGTGCTTCTATTTGGACATCCATCGGAAGCATTATAATCGCTCGTCACAGCACCAAATTCGTATCCAAAAAGCTTCTGCACACGCTTAAACATTTTAATCATTATTAGCAATTGATGGCACTTGGCAACATCCTTGCGTGTAGACTCAGCGTGGGCCGTACTGGAAACCCGATTATAGGTGGGAGCGTCCCGGATCATAGTATTGCATCTTTCCATTTCGGACTGAATATTTCAATCTACCTAAGCTGAGCTGTCGTTAAGTGGTTCTCTCTCCGTGTATTCATCATCTCTCATTTTTTACGGAAGTGATAGGAATTTGTCCACCCAGAATTTTAAAGGTTATTTTGGTGGGGGAAGGGCTTGAATGATGGATGATTTTTGGTCTTCGCTGATAAAGGAAACAAATTTCTCGTGATTAATATTCTCTGCAGAGACCTCAGTTGCCAGGTGCTCACTTTAAGAATGTAGAAAGCTTCAAGATGAGACTTTGTTTAACATTGTTCTTGTTTAATCTTGAACTTTTGTGATATTAAACGATCAGTATTCAGTCATTTATTTGTATATTTACTACACTTAAAAAAAAAAAAAAAGTTCATGGACCTGAAAAACTGCTGGTAAGTCTGTTATTTGGACTTCCTTTTACATCTATGGTAGTCCATAGTTTTGACATTGATCATTGGTTGTACAAACAACGCATCAGTATCATATGAATCCTCCTTTTAGGACACTGAAAAAAATGGTGTTCATTTAGATTTTAGAGTGTAATTTACGGGTGGTAGGACGGTTGGTGTTGGGTGAGTGCTGCAGTTTCTTTGTAAATAAATTGTAAAGTGAAGTTGATTCAAAATGAAGTAGTCATTTCATTCATACATTTGACTTTTCTACTGTTCGTCTCTGCGCAGCAGAAGTTTTTTTCTTGCTTTTTGCATACTGACTACTGATTGTGAGTGATTTTTTGTCTTGTGCCGCAGGTAGCTTGGTTATGAAAATTTTATAAAGAAAGTACTTGACATTTCTTTTTCAAAACTGTTGAAAGAATTTGAACCATTAAATCAATCAGTCATGCTTACATAACGCTTAAAATTGCAAAGCGTGGACACAGTATCCATCAGACCTCTCCTTTAATGTAAATTTTGATTATTTGGCAACATTGCATAAGTTTCCATTCGCATGCCCTGCATAATTAATCTACTTCACTAATTCAAGACTTTGGGGTTCCCGGTAAAAGTGAGGCCTATAAGCAAAGGGCTCTAAATGGTTTGCGCACGAAAGGTTCGAACTATGGCAGACACCTGGGCCCTTCCTTGAACGAGGGCTTTGAGTTAGTAAGATGCAAAGTTTCCTCATTGAAAAAGTAGGGGGTGGGGTGGGAGAGAGACCGAGCTGCTTTCTGTCTCTTTCTACCCATTAAGTCAATCTAGCTCCGAAATATATTTTTCGCCCATTTATTTTTCTTTGTTCTCCGTAGCAGTCGAAATGTGCGGGCATTTTTCTTCGTCCCCACTTTTGGTTAGCATAAAAATGCTATCCAGACAAGTAATTAAAGTTTTATTAAGACAAAGAAGAGGGATTGTGGAAGAAGTATGCATCTGAAGTTTTACCTCATTGCACTTTGTGTCCTCCGGCAAATAAGGAGACAGAAGGGTGAGCAATGAAATGCAATTTTTAATTTTAAGTTTCATCATTTCATTACGGTATGTGAGTAAGCTTCTCTGTTTCGATAGGTCTTAGCACCTGTATCTGCTTGAAGTGTGGCCTTACTTGCTAGCAAAAGTGTGTAAGAGCATTTCAATTTGAAGATTTTTAGGTTTCTTTCACGAACAATCTACTCAAAGCTTCTTTAAAAGCTTTGCGTATTTAGTGAAAGCTGAAAAGGAGCCAAATGGCTGTAATAGAAAGACGAAAGAATTTACCTCACGTTGCGGTAAGAATCGGTATCTCACGAAATTCGTGTTTCCTTTGTCTAAAAAAAACTCCTTCATAATTAGCCGACGCAATCCCAATTCACTCACGTAAGATGAGTTATCTCACGAAATACCTATGCCGTATTATTTCGCTCTCCCACAAAAATCAGCTAACTCCATCTCAACTCACACGCTGACGCATTATTATCTCACAATAGGCTGTGACTCTGCTCCCGGCAAAAAAGTAAGGTTCTAAACGACTCCTCCCCCCCCCCCAAATCTTCAAAAATCTCGGATAAAAGACGTTTGAGATCATTTGCAGACTTTAATATATTGTTAGGAGAAAAAATGTAAAAGTCCTGATGACGGTCAAAGCACAATTTTTTTTTATTTTTTAAACTGGGATTCCTCTCTACCTATCGCAACAATTCTTATTGTTTGTTTGTAACTTACATTCCAATTTTCTAACGTTGGAAGAGATATCCCACTGAGCACCGTTTTTCTCTCAAAGAACTCCATCAACATCAATAATGGGTAGTATACACCCATGTAGAATGAGTTATGTCTCTTAACTTTAGGTTTTAATTTGATTTAGGTATCTATTATTTAATTACTTCGCCAAATTTCAAATAATTTGTCTTGATAACTATAGTTTTATGTCCTTATTTTTTCTGGCAGTTTAAAAAGCGGTGCACAGCAAGGAACAGTAAGAATTTAAAGTGTTGACAAATTGTCAACAAAAATCATTGAAATTCAAATTGACACGGGTGCTAAACTCTGCTCACTGTGAAGCTTTGGCACAAACAAAACGACCTGCCTAACCTAACACCAACTCATCCATAATTACTTCTATTAAGGTGATTCTATGGCAAACTCCCGAAAATTTTAATCCGATAGATGGCGTTACTTGTCGCTGGCTCCGAAAATTGCCGTTTTTTGACGGTTTTCGGCTGTTTTCTCTGAACAGACGATTATTAGTCAAAAAATCGGAGTGTCAGCACCTACACCTGCTTAATTTTTGCTTGATTCACCTGTAATCTTTACTGATAATACAACTCCAAAATACACATGATTTTTTCTTTGCATAGTTACGCCTTTATTTTAGAACCAATTTGGCCTGTTTATGGTTCAAAAAATCAAGCAAAAAATTAAGCAGGTGCTGATATTCCGATTTTTTGTCTATTATTCGTCAGTTCAGAGAAAACAGCCGAAAACCGTCAAAAAACGACTATTTTCGGAGCCTGCGACAAGTAACGCCATCTATCGGATTACAATTTTCGGGAGTTTGCCATGGAATCACCTTAAAAGTGAAAGAAATGAGAAGGTTTGGATGGTCCGATTTTTATCAGCGCGCCCTTCACGAGGACGAGGGTGAAAGAGGGTTCTTTTCAAGCTCGAGCAAACACGCTATTATTTTATGGCCTTAGTTTTTCTTTTATCCTCTTTCAAATTGATAAAATAGCTTCTATAGCACAATGCTAATTGTATCAAAACTGTTTTCTTTCTGGTCTCTCAAAATTAAAAATTGACCTATAAAAACAGAATAAATTCCTTTCGCGAGTCCCCTTTTTTTTCACCGAAAATAAAATTGTTTCCACTCGTATGATCCTTTAACTCATTTATCTTTTCCGCGGTAGCAACAGAAATATCTGAGATGAGGAATCGTCGGAAGTTGAAAAAAAATGATATTTTCATTTATTTATGGTGCAATAATATTATATCTCCTTGTCGCGTCTGATGCCAAAGCCATAATTTTCTTTCTTTTTACGCGCAGTACTTGAATGCTCAGGAAAGGTTTATAAGAGGGAGGCTTAACTTTCAAGGTCATCATCCCTCTTCCCTTTCCTCAATGTTGCACAATGGTCTACGATTGTCAAAAATTGGACAAAAATCAAAAAGTAAATTTCTCATTAGTTTTATCATTTACAAACTTGTTAGACCAATTTTAATCACAGAGCAGTGGAATAGCCGGATGGGGGCATCCAGGGGGTCTGGACCCCACCCCCCTCCCATGACACCAAAAATTGTCCTTTAAAAAAAGGTAATTTGTTTGCGTTTTCAGACAAAATTAGTATTTTTGGACCCCCCCTGACAATTTTCAGACCTCCGACCCCCCCCCCCCCCCCCCCCCCCCCAGAAAAATTCCTGGCTACGCCTCTGTCACAGAGAACACTTTAACTAGTAATTGAAACCTAGAAATGTCACTGTGAGCTTTCCAATCAAGCCAATAGGTCGAAAACAATGACTTTTGATGACTTTTATTCACTGACTTTTGGCCATTTTTTTTTTCGATCTCTGACCATCATACACTGCTGAACCCTTATTACTAGAGGTGGCAGTTTTATATTCGCTTGCCAATCTTTTCGTAAAGAATATTACAAGGATTCTCAGAGTAGATTTAAAATAAAAATTAAAAAAATGAACCTAAAAATGTCTCACTGAGCTTTTAAATTAAGCTCGAAAGGTCGAAAACGATTACTATTGATGATTTTGTTTTCACTGATTTTTGGCCAATTATTTTTCGATCTCAGACCCTAGTGTGCTTGTGCTCAACCCTTATTACCAGAGGTAGCCGTTTTATATTCGCTCGCCAATCTTTTCGTAAAGAATATTACAAGGATTCCCAGAGTCGATTTAAAATAAAAATTAAAAAAATGAACCTAAAAATGTCTCACTGAGCTTTTAAATTAAGCTCGAAAGGTCGAAAACGATTACTATTGATGATTTTGTTTTCACTGATTTTTGGCCAATTATTTTTCGATCTCAGACCCTAGTGTGCTTGTGCTCAACCCTTATTACCAGAGGTAGCCGTTTTATATTCGCTCGCCAATATTTTCGTGAAGAATATTACGAGGATTCCCAGAGTCGATTAAAAAAAAATTAAAAAAATAAACCTAAAAATGTCACAGTGAGCTTTTAAATTAAGCTCGAAAGGTCGAAAACGATTACTATTGATGATTTTGTTTTCACTTATTTTTGGCCAATTATTTTTCAATCTCAGACCCTAGTGTGCTCAACCCTTTTTACCAGAGGTGGCCGTTTTATATTCGCTCGCCAATATTTTCGTAAAGAATATTACAAGGATTCCCAGAGTCGATATATATATATATAAAAAAAAAAAAAAACTGTAATATTTTCGCTTTTTTTACGGTGTGAAGATGTCTCTCCTTATCTCGTAAGAGGACAGGCCAATTTTCATTCGCTTGGCGCGTTTTATTTGGTTAGAGAAACGGAAAAAAAAGGATGGGAAAAGTGGAAAAGAAAATAGTGTTGAGGGAATCATCTCGAGCTCGACCCGCTTCTAGACCCTCGTTATGGTGGACGAAGAGCACTTGCTCTCTTTACCATTTACCATTTACCCGGGCGCCGAACGCGTAACAATACCGAAATAATTAGATTTACTGCTTTCGATTTCTGGCCGAGGAAACTTCAACAATGCCGATGACGCTCGATTCACTTCGCGCACGCGCAAAACGGAGCAAAAGGGAAGTGTGGTCGGTCATAAATTTCGTAATTCATGTTCCCATATGGACGCGACGTTGTCACTTTTTCATCAAATCGCGACTGTTTGGATTCTCTAGTTTACTTTCCTAACATTTTAATAAACGAATGATGACTCATCAAATTTGTTCATTGATTTATTCGTAAAATGATGTAATATTAACGATGTTCGCTCTCAAAAGTACCGAAATTCACCCCTGAATTTGAATACATCCAACGGATAGTCACTTGTTGATGCCTCCGCTGGATATTTTTTACCATTTATTCCTGTATTTTCTCACTTTGGATACTGTTCGGGCGGAGGATTCACAGTGGCTTCACTCTGGCAACGCTGCAATTCGTAACTCATCCAACCCTTACCCATGCCAAACAATGATTCGAAGTAGTACACTGTGAGCTCCTTCAATAGTTCGATCTTTTTTATGCGTTTGAATGAACAAAATGTAGCATTGCCAGATTGTACGCAAGGCCACTGATTAAAAAATGGCAGTTTTAGAAAATGAAGCGTGTATTCGAGGATTTTGATCGTTATGTGATTTGGTTGTTCTTACAATGGTATTTATTGTTTTTAACCCATTAAGGGCCAAGCCCGAGAATAATCGTTTTTCTCTTCTGGTCTATATCGTATGATTTCAGTCCTCATTCTGAATAAACACTGGATAATTCTGTATATTCCTCGCAAACTCAGGACTTACCTTAAAACTCGAAAGCAAATCCTCAGAATTATATTTAATAAACCAGCAAAAGAACACTGCAAGCCTCTGTTTAAAAATAGCAGAATAATGACAGTCGTCTCCCTGTACTTATATATGAAACTTTAAAAGCAGGCTTTACTGAGGGACATATTACAGAGAAAAGTGCTAAATATAGAAACAAAAAAAATACTAGAAATGTTTTCATTGAGAATGTGCTACCTAAGAATACTTGGGATGAGAAACGTTTAAGATTTCGATCTGTTGAGATTTTCAATAAACTTCCCAAATCCTTAAAAACAATGTTCATGGAAGAGGATGGCGCACATTCTCAATGAAAACAAAGGAGTATTTTAAAATGAATCCATTCTACAATTTAAATGAGTACCTGAAACCATTGAGGTGATGGACAAGTCTTTGAACTCCTCTGTATAGTAATTAGTTATTATATTCTCTACTTACCCTCCTTTCTTTATACTGTTCTGTTCTGTTATATAAATGTAATCTTTATTTGACCTGTACTGAGCTGTAAAGCTGATGTACTAATAACGAATAAATATATAAACACGATTTTATCGCCGAAAATACGTACGAGGTCAGGTATTGTCGGGCGCCTTCAATGTGTCGTACAGGCAATTTTAACTCCCCCGAGTACAAATAGTTAACTACTTCTTTTATAAACGGAAGAGTGGTGATCTTTTAAACTAACCCGGTCCTTAAAGAGTTTTGTGTCATCTTAAGAGGTTAATCGATTCTATAATTAACTTCTCTACATAGCTTATTCTTATAGTACCGGGATTCCGATTGAAGATTCCACAAATACAAAAATACATAAATTTTCATCTGATAGCCGTTAAAATACTATTTTCTCCGTGTTTTGACACCCTTCTATCTTACGAGATTTGACAACTCTGCTGAATGAAAGTTTTGGATGTTTTCTTCCTGTCCAGACCGCGAGGCGCAGAAGTCCCTCTGCCAAGCTTCATAAACCCATCACATTTTTGTCCCTTTCGTATTCATTACACTGTTGACAAATTTAATCAAATAAGTTTAAATCTTGCGCTGCAATCTTTTCAAGGTTCAATAACTAATTGAGGAACAGCACTTGCAATTATAGTCGTCTAGGCTATACGCTACATGCCGCATGTTCATCTCGGTTTTTGGTAACGTCATAGTTTTAAAGGCAAGTTCTCTTGACTTCAAATGAATTCAGCGCAGGCGGTCATTTTGCCGCTCCCCTACAGTGGCGGCTCGTGCTATTTGGCAACAATGTCTTCGCTCCATTTGAATGTATGTTTAACAATCGATTTTTGGTTAAGCGCTGCTTCACTTTCGAATCGATTGTTTTACATACTATGAAATGGAGGGATGCCATTGTTGCCAAATTGCACGAGCCGCCCCTGCTCCTCTATCCCCCTGACCCAGGGTCCAAATTTACCTCCCCTCCGTAACCTTGAAGAATCTTGATTGCTACCAGTCGACGCACGTAGGAGTATTTGCCCCCAAAAACCTATGGCCGAAAACCCAAAGTTAAAATTTTATAAAAAAATAAAAAAAAAAATTACGATTTCTTAGAGGTAAGTAACCGCCTTATTGCGTAATAGATTAGTCAGAATCCCAAAGTCGATGTACTGTCAAATGGAGGATATACCTAAAGGTGAGCGTCCAAGTCACCCCCTCTTTTTCAACGCTCGATGCTCGATCATTTATAAGTAAACATTTGTCTTATCAGACAAGCGTTGGTGAATCCAATTATTTCAGCAATTATTGTGACTGATAGTTTTGAAGATATATGCACTTCGATTTCCTGCCAAAAACTTTTGGTTTCCATGTGCATTAAAGACCATTAAAAACTAACGTAAAAAAATCTCTAATTTCAGGCCCTTGATTTGAAAAAAAGGTAATTTTTAATACGTTCCGGGAAGAACCCTGCAAAATGAAAAAAGTGCGTTGAAAAAGACCTGAGGAGAAAGTTTCTGCAATAAAAACTTACTTTATGTTACAGTTACACACGATGTTTATCTTGCAACTTTTTGCGAAGTCAAGCCTTTCTTATATAAAATAAGCTTCAATATAACTTGACAGGAAAATACAATATCTACCTTCAGTTTGCGCCAAAATTCTTCATTTTTCACTCATTTTCCAATCGTGAACCACGCATCCCCATTCATTTAGAGAATTCAAGTTTATTTCGGAAAATTAACCAAAATCGATTTTTAACCATTCAAAAATACTCAAATAATTTTGGCCAGGTTTTTGGGGGTAAATATGCCTATCCGTGTGACAAAACGACGCGACGTCTTTGTATCCTGTCGATTTTTTTCTTTTTTTCTGGGGGATTATTTACGATATTTGACAACTGAGCGCTGGATGCTTGTCACAGGGGCTGTTGTCAGGACGCAAGAAGGGTGAGGGTGCACCACTCGGCTGGATCCTGTCTCTCAGTTGAGTCCGGAGGCTGGCTCTGCTCTGACTCCTAATTCCGCGACAAATTGATAATCTGGCGATGGCGCGAGTGCGGCGCGCGGTGTGACGCATCGTGACGCTGACTATGACGTCAAGTGGATGTTTCAACGCCAACCTGTCGCGGATCTGAACAAAAGCCACGCAATTGCCAGATTTATTTTGAAAAACATTGAATCTTATATTTTTCGCAAGTTATTTAAGCTGAAAAGCCATGTGAAATATCACGCAAGTTCTCAGTTTAAAATCTAACACCGTGAAACCGATACGAATCACGTTAGCGAAAATCGCACTTGACTTGTCTGAGCATAACCTCCTTTTTTACGAATGTTTGCTTCTGACATAGAGTAAACCAGAGTCGGAATCGAATGGACAGCTTGCGTGATCAACTCTGCTATGAGCGGAAATGAAATACGGCTTCTGATTGGCTGTGGTGATGGTGCATTATGGTCTGAGATTGTCTAAAAGTGGTCAAAAATTAGAAAGTAAATTCCTCATGACTTTATCATTTCGTAACTTTCGAAACAGATTTTAATCACAGATATCACTTTTTACAATTACTTCTAACCTAGATCCGTCACTTGAAAGTTTTAAATCAAACTTTAAAGGTCCAAAGCTATAATTTTCGATGATTTTTGCCCACTTTTTTCCATCTCAGACCATAGTGCGGTGATTCTGTGTCCAAAGTTGTTCGGCCTCATGGAAAACAACAGCGAGTTCCACCCCCCCCCCCCTCCCCCCGACCCGTTTTTCTCTAAACCTGTGCAAACTTATACTAGAAGACACGACTCACTCTGAAAAAGAAAAAAAACAAAAACACAAAAAACACAAAAACAAAAACAAAATGTAGAATCGACTTATATCGATCACCAATTTTGGGCTCCGTTCGACTTATTATTTGATTTTTTACGTTGCGACTTCCAACTTTTTCAAGTCCCAGCTTAATGCTTCTGTTCTTGATCTATAAAATTGTTTACGGTGGTTCTACAAAAGTTCATTCGGACGTTTCGTACATGCTATAACACACAACTCTGACCAATTGCTAGTAATGAGCTAATGCATACTCACAATCAGTGTGACGAAATCTAGTAGTAAAACTGCTGAAATCAATTTTATTGATATTAATATTTACCCATCCATTTCAAGCTAACTTGTGTTCCTGAAGCGTCGCCTTGCTTGAAAAACTAACGCCGTTCTTTTCAACCATTTAGAAAATGAGTAATTGGATTTTTATTAGACGACATCAACATATCTCTTGTTCATTGCTTTGCTCCTGTTTCTGTACAATATTCCTTTCTCTGTGTGAGATAATTAGCTGTAAACTTTAGCTCTATATTGAAAACTTGCTCTTTCAGCCTTGCTCTATTTTCACTTTGCTGTTTAATCCCCATGATTCCTAACAGAACATAACTCACAATCAGTATTTCATTCAACCCTGTCAAAATTACTATTTAGCTCGTGTCTCATTCGAAACTGTGTGATTGCTGATTAGTTTGTGCAGTATTCTCGTTTTTTTTGCTCAGCGGATACGGATTACACAAAATTATATCAAGTAAAACATGCAATATAAAACATAAAACTCATAAAATATATAAAAGTTAAAAACAGAAAACATAAAACATACAGCATACAACATAGAAGACTTAAATGAATGAACTAAACACATTTTGTCTGACCGCATCGCGTATATACTTACTTCCAACCAAACTCTGTCTTCTCTTCGTGATCTCTTCTGCTTTCCTTTCCTGTCATTTGCTTTTTTCATGTTGTAACTATTTACCCCCCCCCCCCCTTCCTACTACTGTGGACTGTTAAGTCAAAAAAATGCTTAGAATTCGTTTAATCGGAAGTAAAGACGACGCTCATGGATAATCTTTAATGAACTTTTTTCATTTGAATTCATTCAAAAGAAAAATTAACTTGCTGGAAACAATTACTTTCCTTTAGAAGCACTCTTTGATGATAAATCTATGCTATCAGTTTCATTTCTATTTAATTCCATCATGTTTTATGTGGAGTAACGTTGGAGAAGTTCCAAAGATTATCGGCAAGCTTCGCCTTCAGTTCTGGAACGAGTTCTAACCTCTTAAATCTTAAAATTAACTTCACTTTATCATAACGGAAATATCGACATGAAACGACGACATCAAAACGCTAGAATCTTTATCAAAAGCGCTTCTCAAACTATAAGGATTCATATTAATTGTGCTTGAGAGAGCAAAGGGGAAGTGATTGATTGATTTTTTCACTCTTTTTTGCTCGCTTATCTCGCGTTCCAAAAAAAAAAAAAAAAAAAATGTAATTAAAACTAATTGTAAAATTGCGAAATCAAGTGAAGATAAACCCGGAACCCTTTTATGAAAATAAACTCAAAAACTTGTAGAAGGGTGAGAAGGGATGACCTCGTTGACGGAACAGATTCAATGGGAGCTTGACAGTAGCGCACCGAGAGATTCTTCATCTCTCTCTTTTCTCCATTAAGAAACGTATGTTAGACAAGGATGGACAAGGGGATAAAACCCCCTCATCCTGTCCTTTTCCTACTCATACATTCAAATGGGAAATGAGAGAGATGGAAGATATCCTGGTTGCGCCAGTGGAGCTTGAATTACTTGACTGGGACGCTGTGTTGCCGTATTGCTCTAAGTAATACCATGGGCGGATACAGGAATTTGCCTTTTTCTCTTTCCTTCCATTTGAATGCATACGTTAGAAAAGGACGGAAATAGGGGTTAAAGTCACGTGATTGTCCCTTCTGCTCTCCTTTTCTAACACGTGTGTTCAAACGGCCGGAGAGAGATGACTCCTGTATCCGCCCATGAGTAATTCCGACGCGTTAGTACCTAAACCTTATTATTTGTTACGGCTTCTGCACTGAAAACCCAAAGTCGCAAATTCCTATTATTATACCAGGAGAGTAGGCTACGTCGAAGGAGGTGGGTTTGCAAACAGATGATCCATTGGTCCATGGCAAAGATTATACATAGATGTAGGTAGGTAGACGGGTTAGAAGAAGCTTAAAACTTGTTTACCCTCTCACAATCAGGGATTCTTTTGAACATTCTGGACACTTTTAAAGTTGCAGGAAATGGTATTACCATCAATCGACGATATTTTTATACAAAGTAATATACTCATGTGCCAGACCACTTTAAATTCATAGGCGTCCTCCGTAGAGTCTAAAATGCGACTGCCAAACATAGATCGTCTGATGACAACCCACCTGCCCTAGATCTCGTCGTGTTTAGATCAGGGCTGCCGCTTTGCGTATAATCAATGCTATTTTTCATTTCACCGATGATTCCACCGGTTGAGAAAAGATTACACAATGCAGTTCAGAGCATGACTGTAATAAACTAAAATACTCGCATCTGTAATCTTTTCTCAACCGGTGGAGTCGTCGGTGACTTTAAAAAACTTGCGGATATTTTAATTAATCAACGGAGTTTCCACCGATTAAGGAAAGATTACAGATCAGAGTATTTTCGTGCATTACAGTCATGGACGGAACTGAACTGTGTAATCTTTTCTCAACCGGTGGAGTCGTCGGTGACTTTAAAAAACTTGCGGATATTTTAATTAATCAACGGAGTTTCCACCGATTAAGGAAAGATTACAGATCAGAGTATTTTCGTGCATTACAGTCATGAACTGAACTGAACTGTGTAATCTTTTCTCAACCGGTGGAATCATCGGTGAATAGAAAAATAGCATTGATTATACGCAAAACGGCAGCCCTGGTTTAGATACTCCGCAGAGTCAAGTCTTGTTTTAAAAACATTGGCCTCCTCCTCCTTCCCCCCCCCCCACGAATTACTTGCGGATGTGTTTGTTGTTGTTGTTGTTTTTTTTTTTGCAGCAGAAAAATGAGATGCGTACCTACTTATGAACAGTGTTGCAATGTATGGCATAAATTATCCGAATTTTACATTGTGTTAAATGAGAAATTCGGATAATTTCTGACATAAATGGTAACATTGCTTATGAAGGTGGTGGGACTGGTGGGTTATGTTAAAACAACAAAACATTTAGAAAGTAATATCGTCTTGTGCGAGTCGATTTTCGCAGCGTTTTCTGGAATCAATATCCATAGAGCCCAGTGGCGTAGCAACTCTGATTGTTTGGGGGAGGGCATCATCTAAACAGAGCCAATTCGATCTTCGAAAGGGTTAGCTGGCCAGCAACTCATGTCCCTTGAGTCCGTATTTTGAGCTCTTACTCGTTGTCAGTGTTCTAAGCGGTCGGAAAGTAATGGGGTGTCTGTTCAACCAGAAAAACCAGGAAATATCCTAAATTCAGATTGTATAAATTGCCCAAGTCTAGATTCCAGATGTTATCAATGCAACAGTTTCTTCAATTAGAGAGTTCCAGTGAAACACGATCAGAAAATGAGTCAAGTACTTAAAAAATTCAAGAAAAATGAAAGAGATCGAGCGGGTTTTTACAGTAGACTCATTCAGTGGCGTAGCGTGCAATTTAGCAACGTTGTATTTCGTCCATTTAAACCTATGTAAAAGGTCGAATGCAAAGGTGTTCGCCGAACACCCAGCAGTTCGATCTTTTTCCGGGGTTTGAATAGGCAAACTGCAACGTTGCCAAATTGCACGCTACACCACTGAGTAGACTCGACACTCTATCCAATAACTTTATTTTGTGTAGGAGTATAAATAATAATTGATTTTCATTGAAGAAAAAACTTCGCGACACGATGGCATTAGTCTTTTTCTGCAGCACAAGTCAGTTCACCCGACGAAAGAGACCGAAAGTCTTTTTCGCTTGACTTTCGTTTTTCTGATCTGATAACTCGCTCCCGCCTCCCGGGTCTCTGTTTATAGCGTAGATGAATGATGACTAATCGTTTAATCGAATCTCGAACGATCAACGTCATACATTCAGCGGTGGAGAGGGGTGGGTGGAGGGGTGAGGGGAGGGGGGGTTGTTTTCGATCTCTGAACCGTCGCAGATTCACAGCGAAGTCTCCTGTTTTTATCCTCCCCCTCATTCCTCGCTATTATAGAAAGCTGAATGGAAGATGACAGCTATTACTAGAATCCCTGTATATTAATAACATTCGTCGGCGCATTTCGCTCCGTCGTAAATAGTCGTCCCCTCATCCCCTCGGAACGATTTTGCCTTTAAGCTGAGTCCCGTTGTATAATGTTTGAAATATATCAGGCCACCTTCTTCATGGACGGAAACAAGATTCAGGTTATAGGTGATTCTTTGCTGTTCTGTATTCAGATACCTTTGGAACTTTGGTGCTGACGGCACGAATGCAATTTATCGTTCGATGATTCAAGTGAGACTATAAGCCAAGGTATATGGAGAACAGGTATGGACAACACTCTGAGGTTGGCTCTGATTGGTTGTGAAAAAAGCGACTCCGCCGCCATTTTTCTGACCGCGCGATTCAAACTTAGATTGCACATCTTGAAAAGGAAAGTGAACAACGTAATTGATGATGTTAATCCATTCTATAGTCACAACATTAACAGTTAAAGATAAAAATTACATTGCATTGTTCAAATAAATAAAGTATTGCTTCAGATAAAATTCCCCTTCAAACCTAACCACAAACAACAATGCTAAATACACGGTGTAAATAGGAGACAAGATGGCGGCGAAGTCGCTTTTTCCCAAGTGGCCACGCCCCCTGAGTCGAGTGTTGTCCATACCTGTTCTCCATATACCTTGACTATAAGCGAATTTTTGCGACGAATATATTCGACAAAACCATTGCCAACTTACGCATGACAACAGTGGATGACACGAAACTGGTTCGTATTTTTCGAACATTTTCGGTGTTTTCAGGCATCGATGGCATCAATTCGATTTTGAATTCAAGTCCGGAGGTGAATTCAAAATCGAATTGAAGCCATCGATGCCCCAAAAACACATCTAAAAACACAATTGAGTTTCCCCGAATATGTAGTTACTTAGGTTGTTATTGTTTATCATATTCGATCGCAAAAATTCTCTGTAAAGAGAAGAACATAGCTTTCAAATGCCCAAATGGGCTCGATAATTAAAAGCAAGCAAAGAGTAAAACAAGATAGAATTATGGACAATGGACACTGGTCCAGTGTGGACAGCCCGCGTTTTCAACTCTGATGAAAACGTAAATGAAAGACGGCCTCTGGTTGGCTGATGAGTGATGAGCCCGTGTCCAAACTGTTTCGTTCTCATAAAAATTACCGTCAAGTTTTTGTTCGGGCCGTTTTCCTCTTTTTTTGGGTGTTAAAATGTTCAAATTGTTCAATTTTTCCACTGCGTAATAATTGTAAAGTGAAGAAAGCTGTTCTCAATGAAATCCAAAACAAGATACTGGCTCTGATTGGCCGGAAAGCTAAGCCTAGACTATGTTCGGTCTTGTAACTTTTTCGGGTTGTTTTTCTCAAAACTGGTGCTTTTTTTTTTTTTTTTTTGGTGTCCAAACTTGTTTAAAATAACCTGTTATAGCAATTAGATTCAATATTGGTGTACTTATTGTTGAATGAAAATAGCAGTCTCCATTTCTACAAGTGTCTGAAGTCACCGCACGCAAATTAAATACTATGTTGCAACTCTTGTTCAGTTGTTCACTCTTTGATTGAAAGCAGATAATGCCGAGAAGCTGTCACATTCTTTAGTATGCTAAAGAGTTAGTCAATTTTAGTCTTTTTTTTTTTTTTTTTTTTTTTTTTTTTTTTTTTTTTTTTTATCTTTAACTTCGAAATAATTGTCCAAGAGAAGATTTCGCGGGAGATTTCTTGAAAAAAGAATGTCGTTAGCTTCCTTAAACATATATAAATTCCTGCAATACCGGCTGGATCTCCTGATGATAGATGTATCCTGACGCAAGAGAATTTCTCGCAGGGCCATTTGTCAGTATGCTGTGATCAACAGATCAATATCGCTTCATCGTTTCCATCGGTGATTGTGTTTTCTTTAGAGCTCTTGTGTCGTCCATCATGTCTACCTCCATTGTTACGAGCATGCTGAATTATTCATTCACTTACTATTTCATTCATTAATCCATTCTTTCATTCATTCACTCGGCGACAATTTGTCTGTTCCAGGTGCTACAAAAGAAATTGGCACAGCATTAACACGAATATGTCTCCGGCACAGGGCGGTCGAAGCCAGGCTCAAAACGTTTACCAGGTAAATGTCAATATCGCATGTTATCATTTAATCATGGTCTCGCTTTTATGGTCTGTGGGTTATTACTACGCGTACACGTGTTTGAATGCTTTGCTTCAAAAGTCGAAATTAATCGGTGGCTCTCAACCCCCACCAAGGGCGGATACAAGAATTTCTCTCTCTCTCTCTCTCTCTCTCTCTCTCTCTCTCTCTCTCTCTCTCTCTCTCTCTCTCTCTCTCTCTCTCTCTCTCTCTCCTTCCCTTTTAATTCGTGCGTTAGAAGAGGACGGAGATAGGGGCTAAAGTCACGTGATGGCCCCATCTGCTATCCTTTTCGAACACATGAGTTCAAACGGCCGGAAAGAGAGAAAGACTTCCTGTATCTGCCTATGACCTACACTGCGGTAGTGCATGTCAGCGTTTGTAACCTTTCACTTTCATTTCTCTATCATTTGAACTTTTTTTTGATTATCTACTTCATAGGAGATTTAATCGTATGGGTCCTCTAAAATTCCATCCATATCTATCAGTTCATGTAGGAGAGATGTAGATATTGTAAACTTACTATAGCCATCACTGTATCGCGGCGAATCACACGCACGGTAAAGAGGGGATAAAGAAGGAAAAACTGGGTATCGTTAAAATAAATTGCACTCATTAAACCTGACTCCGTTTTGTTTCGTGGAGGGGGTTAATGTGTTAAAGCTTTTGAATCACAGTTTTTGCAGTCACACGGCTAATTAAACACAGTAAGGGAGGGGTCGAGTGCCTTTTTAAGAGTAATTTCAGCGAATCGCGTGCCCTCAAATAGAGGGAGAGGAGTGAAACTTTTTGAGATGGGGACGTTTGGTCGGTTGGATACCGCACGCTCATAGAAAGCCCGTGCATAATGTGTGAGGGTCAAATGTCATAAGTTCATAGTATGTTTCAAAACCGTGAGCGGAATTAAAGTTTGCTGGCTTTTAATTCACCGATGTTTTTTATTAATCAAAACAATTCCCATCTCGCCATGCCACTAAAACTTGAGCAAACTTTTTTTACTGCCCTTTCCATTTAAATAATTTTGAGGCAATATTTGTTGTACTTTTTGAATTTTTTTGTAGTGCTCACTCATTTTGAGCTTCACAGCAGTATTTTTTTCTCCTGATTGAACCGTATGTTATTATTCAGCGGTTAAAAATTCATTTTTTTTGGAAAATAGTTGCATGCATAAAAAATAATTCACGTTCTTTTATAAAGAATGACTTTTTCATGACATTCCATTCCCTCCAAAGGTAATCATTATTCAGTTATCTTACTCGGAGACCCGACTAGAGCTGATTTGATGACGTGTGATTGATCAAGTACATAGGTACTCGATTGTATCAACCGCAGCGGTTGCAGGCATGGGCGAAAATGCAGCAATTTGGCAACCATGCATTCTTCCCATTTGAACGCCTGGAAAACAATCGATTCGGCCCTTTTACTAATCGATAATACTCATACATTCAAATGGGAATAATCCAGAGTTGCCAGATTGCTGAATCTGCCTTTTGTCCCAGGTGATTTAATCGACCATCTTTTTCAACCCCTTTGATTACATACAAAAGTATCGATGATTCGAAGCTTTAGTCGAGATCCCTGTTGATGTTTTCTTTTTTTCTGATGACACGTATAGCCTTGTTCGCACTGTTTTCAGATCCTTCATTTGCATCAGTGTTTATTCCATTGGTTTTCCTTGAAATTAGGCAATCCTGCCAGTCGGGGCCGCCACAGAATTAACAGACCGCGGAATCAAATCGACCGTTTAATTTCAAGTCGTTGTGCGACAACGAATGAGAGAAAAAGTGAAAAGTTTGGTCTTGTTTGCGAATCATCTTCGCACGCTCTCAAAATTTTCTTTTACCCCGTGAATCGCGAAGTATCTGTATAGCTTCTCCGTATAAACTGTTGGCACACCGAAAAAAAAAGAAGAAAAAAAATAGTTTACTCAACAATCGTAACGTCAAAAGTAGTGATCGCATTTATTTTTTTTTTTGTTAATTTAACCAAACGGAATTCTTGATATTAAACAAAACAAAAAAAAAAACATAAAACAACAAAAAAACAACAAAAAATAGGTTTTCAAACTAACAACACGAATTATTAAAGCAACATTTTCGTGAATATCTCGTAAGTACCAGTTATCATAAGTGGCGGTAGCCACCAAGGTCAATAAGCATTGGCGGATACAGGGGGTGGCGAAGGGGGTGATCCCCCCCACAAAATGGGGGGGGATCGGCCCACAACATGGGAAAAGAGGGAGAAGAAAGGGGGAAAGCAAGAGCGAAAAAAGAAAAGGGGGTCACTAAGGAGCGAAAATACCAAGTTCGCCCCCTCTCCCCCCGTTCGCGAGGGCTTGACCGCGACTACTGTCAAGTCAAAGCAGAACTAGAGTGGTGATCGGTTCCACTTCTATCCGGCCTATTCCACAAACTTGGCGAAAACGACTCTGAGCAGGGTTTTGGCATGGATTTTTTGTTTTTACAATCTATTTCACAGTTTGAAAATATTAGTTCCTTTAATCGGTATTCCGTTTTGACAAATTAACGAAAAACTTATTGCGTTCACTTTCACCTCTAGAATTTATTTGTTGAAACACTGAAATAACAGAGTTTAATTACAGCCGAAGCAGCCTTTTGAAAGCTCTAACTCTATCGGATCAAATTGCAGTTGTACCGAAACACTGCTTCGGCAGAGTAACAGCCTTCCTTCTTGCTTTTGCTATACCGAAGTAGTGATTTCGTATCACTGCAACTCCCTCCGGTAGAACTAGAATGGGGCAAACTTTTGCTATAGGGAATTGAAGAGTTGATTCTTGCATAAAAACGTGTAAAAATGACGACGAGTACACTAAAAAATCACGAAATTCACTCTCAGAATCGGACTTAATGGCGGATAGACGCAGGTATCTTAAAAGATTCCCATCTAAATTGAGACGTATCTCTGTGTTTCCGCAGAGAAAGTGGCGTTATAGACAGGAATCTCCCATGATACCTGCGTTGAATCGCCATTACGAACTTGCCGTTGAAGCAGTTCTGTGAATATGTATTACTGAATTTTAGACTGTCTTATTGTGATTTTTGTGATTTTCGCTGGGTTTTACATCAGATTGGATTATTCATTTGCTCACAGCAAAATTTTGCAAGAGTCCCATTTATACCTACTTGTGTAGCTGTTTTGAAAGGTTGCTTTGGCTGTACTTGAACTTGTTTTTTTCCCGTTTTTTATTTTCCATCGCAGCCTCTGTTGAGTGGTGAGAAACCACCTTTAAGATGTGTCTACAAGAGATAGACGGAGAAGCAATTGATCTTGGCTCGGCAAGCCGTCTTGATTGTCTTGATTGTCTTGAAAACATCACTCTGCCGTCCTTATCCTAGATGGCCTTGAAGTAGCATCCCCATTCCTCGGATCCATCCACCGTATCCCGACCCGAACTCATATCCTCGTTCACAGGCACACAGCTGTTGTAGGACAATGAGTGCATGACGCATGTGGCTGCTCGAGTGCTCGGTGCACCGCGCACTCTGCACCCTATTTCGGGTTGACCTAGGTCAGACTCACGACGATCCCATTTCGAAACTAGTGCACCTCTCAAAAACCCTCGCCCTCTCCACACTAACTCACTCACTCACACACACACGCGCGCGCTCACATTATTACACCCCAGCCACGTGGGAACTCAGATCAAAATCGGATCTGACTGTAATTTATCGTAATCCGCGGCCCGAAATCGGCGAAGCCAACCCTGCGTTTCATTTGTATCGTATGGGATCACGCGGTTTGTCGTTATAAATCATCGCCTGACTTTTACAATTGAATCATCGAATGATTAGTTTTAAGAGCAGTGTTGCCATTTTGCCGATAAATATCCGATTTTTATTCCCATTTGTCTTGATGTAAAATTTGGTAATTTATAGGGAAATCTGGCATCGCTGTTTTAGAGGTAGAATATGAGAAATTAAACCACCCGTTACATTAGCCAAGAATTTACGACGAGTATGAATAATCATCGTCAATACCCCTCAAAATATCAACGAATTAATAAAAGAAATAAAAAAAAAATGATAATACCTATAGTCCTATATACTAAAGAAATATAGCTATGTGAGTGAAACACTCGTATACACCTCCATTTTGTTTTGTTAAAGCAAAAAGAGCCAAGTTGCCCAAGTTATCAAATACCGTCAACCCTTTTTTTAACAGATTTATTTATTTCATGTATTAATAGTCAAAGATCAGTCTTAGATAATGTATCAATCAAATTCACGTACCTTTACCGAGCATGCGGCTTTATTTAAAAATTGAATACTCATTTACTCACTTTACTCTTTTGTGCATTACACACTTTTGACGGTGTACCAGGATTTTACAAATCCAATGTTTTATTATATCAAATTTTAATGAAGTAGTAAATGCCATCTTGTTCCTTTGAGAACATCATGGAAGAGTTCGATCATTTGAAAAAATGTTGTCTGGAAGTGTTTTTTTTTTTTATTTATTTATAACTATGATTTCCCCACACGCACATCCGCTATTTCTATACAGCAGCTACGCGTGCAATCTGGCAACAATTTTTTTCTTCCATTCGAATCTGTTTTCATGAATCGATTGTTGATGAAACTCTACTTCACCATCGATTATTTTAAATAGAATCAAATGAAATAAGGAAAAACATTGTAGCCAAATTCGATGTATTTCTAAAACCAAAAACCAGAAAATGGAAAATTAAACGATCTCAAGTCTCATGGGAAACCGTCACTTTGCTCTGCTTACAAAAAATTATTGAAGCAAAGAACTAAAATCAAGTCGTGGTGCACGTGCCTCGATGTGTAGTTATATTTATTTCGCCCTCTTTTCTCTCAAGACCCAGATCATTTAGCCATCTCTAGTGGCATTTCGTGCAATTTGACAACCATGTACTTTTGCCGTTTGAACCTAGGCATCGATGTGAATCCCTCGAAGATCGATTATTTTACATAGGTTTAAATGGAAATCCTTCGTTGTTGCCAAATTGCACGAGTCGCAACTGGCGAACATAGTAAATGTATCGTCTTTTTATTTTGAATGTACGATTTTTGTGCTGGAGATGAGAGCTGCAAGGGTGGTTTCGACTTTGAAGGGCAATAAACGAATTGAAACAAAGAGCCCATGAATCGGTTGTAAGCGTGACGCAACATATATTGTATTGTGCAGGCCTCTGGGCCTTGGCTGGTCGGGCCCCCCTACTCGACACCTGGTTTCCAAAACTCTCCCACTCACCCTGACATAAAACACCCCCCCCCCTCTCACCCGCAATCCCTTGTGCCTGTGTTTCTTTACCGTCGCGAGTTTGCTCTGTTTCGAGATGAGGGGGTCTTAAAAAAAACCATGTGGCACGCTGCAGTGGTGCGCATGCGACTGCAACATGCCCGCAACGTAGCCAAATTTACGACGATTTCAAGAGATTTTACTTTCGTTTGAATTGGAATAATGTTTAGCTTTCCCAATGAAAATGGCAACGAGCCACCATGCGGAAAGCCACCAACGTTGAGATTTTCTTCACAGCCCCCAAAACCACCCCTCCCTCGTTCTTTCTTGCCTCCCTAAATGCACTCAAGCAGATGATAAAAACTTTTTTTCGGTTACAGTGTTTAAAACTAATTTTAAGTGCTGAAAAACGTACAGTCTTTTAAAAAAAATGTGGGCTAATTTTTCAGACATTAGCTCACCAAAGTGTGGCTAAAAATCAGTGAAAACAAATCCATCAAAAATCATCGTTTTCGGCCTCTGAAGCTTAAATTAAAACATTCCATTGACATTTGCAGGATTATTTAAATTAGTTGCTGAAAGTGCTCTCTATGTGATTGAAATGGAGCTCTTGTAAGGTTTTGCTGTAGACAAATGGCCTATCAATTCTGATGTAAAATTCTGCGAAAATAACGATGAGACCATTTAAAAAGTCTAAAACTCACTCCTCACAGAGAAAACTTGCCTTGAAATTTCGGGTGACCACCCTTGCATGTATGCACGAACCTTGGATTTGAACCCCAAACAAGAGAACAGAACATGGAATTAAGTGTCGTCGTCTTCCTCATTTATTACGCAACGTAGAACTTTTCCGTAGTTATCACCGTGCTCCTAGTGACAAAATATTTATAAATGGACCTTTAATTCCTTCAAATTTACTTTTTGAAAGCAAATTCATTAATCTCATTGTTCAAATTGGTGGGTTATGTTCTTTCGTTTGGGGTCCGAATCCGAGGTTGGTGCATACACGCAAGGGTGGTCACCCGAAATTCCAAGTTAAGTTTTCTCTGCGAGGAGTGAGTTTTAGACTTTTTTACTGGCCTCATCGTTATTTTCGCAGCATTTTACATTGGAATTGATACTCCATTTACCCACAGCAAAACCGTGCAAGAGCTCCATTGGCCTTAAAATTTTATAAATGATAAATTGACCAGAAATTCACTTGAGTTTTGACCCCTTTTTTACGATCTCGGACCACCGTAGAGCTCCTGCAACAACATTTGAGAGAGGGGGCAGAATTCATATTAAGTATAAAAAAGAGAAAACAAAAGTTGCTAGACCGCGTTTCAGAAGTTTAGGCACATTTAGAATGTAATCTTTGGCGAATTTTCAATTTCTATTTCTTCAATTCAAAATAAAACTTGCCTCCGACTTTAAACGTTTGATATTAAGGCGTTACTAAATGATTATTAGCCAACGCTTAGATTCATTTTCATTATAATTTTTATTTTGTGACTTGAGAAATATTCTTGAAAAATTCCTAAGATTATCAGTCTAGGTGCGCCTTCACTTTTGAAACGACCTGTTTTCTTCTTTATTTATCGAGTCGCAGAATATCACAAACTTTAGCAACAATGCATATCAAGAGTCTAAGGCGAAGTGTGCTATTTGGCCAAGTTGCATTTTATCTAGGAAAAGATCGAATTCGAGGGTGTTTATATCCCTCTTCACACCACAGTTCTATCTTTTTAATGATCTTTTTTTTTTAATAGCGTTGCCAAATTGCAAATTTGCTTTTAAAGTGCTTTTCTGTATCATTGCGCGCTTAGTGAGTAATGGGTCTGTTGCAAACTTTTGCTACAACGATAAAGAGTGTTCCATTGTATGTAAAATCGCCCGAAAAGTCCATTGGTGGCATCAGAAAGTAATGAAATGCGATAGTAAACTCACAAGAGACGTTTAATGAAATCCAAGATGGCGGTAAAATATCGAGCAATATATATGCATGCACCTTTAACAACCAAGGATTGCCAACGTTGACAACCTCACAGCTTCAGAGGTTATGTGTTTATTTACGTTGTGATCGGGTGTGATCGATATTGTGAGGTTGCCTAATGCCTATCCTTGGATGTTCGTGGTGCATGCATACAGGTTGCTCAATATTTTACCGCCATATTGGATTTCATTAAACGTGTCTCGTGAGTTTTATACTGCATTTTATGACTTTCTGATTCCACCAATAGACTTTTTACGCAATTTTACATGAGATAGAACACTCTATAGCGCTGTATCAAAAGTTTGCAACAGACCCATTCGACGGATTCAATCTTTCGTCATTGCCAGTCGCGGCTCGTGCAATTTGGCAACTATGCTAATTTTCCATTAAAACCTATGCAAAAGAATCGATATCTTTGGGGTGCAGTTGCACCTCCTGAAAATCGATTGTTTTACGTAGGTTTAAATGGAGAGTATAAGTTGTTGCCAGATTGCACGCACCGCCACTGGTCATTGCGGTTAGTATTCGTCGAGATGAGAAGATGACACTTTTAGAGTTTAATATCATCTTGAGTGGAAAGTATTTATAGAATTCCTAAAACTGCACCGATACTCCTGTTATTCGTATTCTTCCGCATATCTTCTCTTCGTGAACCGTTACTAGGAAAATCTGTCGACCCACTCAACCGCGATCTTAGGTTGTATAGAATTCAGCAAAATCGCACTTTGTTAGAGTAGATGATCAGATGAAATCGGACGCGTTGCCCATCGGAGTGTTGGTTTTCGACCGCATTTACACACAGTGATTCCCACGCGCGAAATGTGCAATCATCGTACTTACGTATGTACACCGCGATAAAATAATATTACCGGTTGTAATCCTCCGGTCTCTCGCCGAAAACACACGTATACTATAATGGTGTCCGGAAGTTTCGGCGCGAAAATTTCGGCGCCGGAAATCTCGGCGCAAAAATTTCGGCGCGGGGAAATTTCGGCGCGGGGAGATCTCGGCGCACGGAAATCTCGGCGCCTGATTTTTTTTCAAGTGGTAAAGTTAAGTAACGTCGAGTGTAGTTAGTACTTGGATTGATTATGGGGAGACCGTTTTTTTCAAGCTGTAAAGTTAAGTAACGTCAAGCGTAGTTAGCACTTGGATCGATTATGGGGAGACCGTTTTTTTCTTCAGTAAAATCATAATATTTTAAACTTTTCCTTCACACTTATCCAGGCTTAGGAGTGGCCAAGAGTTTTTTTAGGGGACCCCCCCCCCCCCTAAAGAACACTCTTGGGCGTGTTTAAAAAGTTTTTGTGAGGGGGGTAGATGGCCCTTTGTCAATTTTTTAAAAATGTGCTGAAAGAGAATGAATAAATAGATAAATATGTGGCATATATAAATAGGTATTGCGGTTGTATACTGCCCTTGTCGAATAAATTAGAGAAAATTTAATATTGCAAGTTGTGAGCAATTCCTCGAGGAAGATTCCTCATTTTGAAGGAAAAGTTTAAAACATTATGAATTATCTGAAAAAAAATAACGGTCCTCCCATAATCGATCCAACTATACTAACTACGCTCGACGTTACTTAACTTTACAGCTTGAAAAAAAAAAAAAACGGTCTCCCCGTAATCGATCCAAGTACTAACTTCACTCGACGTTACTTACCTTTACCGCTTGAAAAAAAATCAGGCGCCGAGATTTCCGTGCGCCGAGATCTCCCCGCGCCGAAATTTCCCCGCGCCGAAATTTTTGCGCCGAGATTTCCGGCGCCGAAATTTCCGTGCCGAAACTTCCTAGATTCTACTATAATATCTCCTCCCTCGCACTCTGGGCCGGAGCTGCCGTTTTGCGTATAATCCATGGTATTTTTCTATTCACCGATGATTTCACCGGTTGCCAAAAGACTACAGTGTTCAGTTCAGTTTATGACTGTAATGCATGGAACAACTCGCATCTGTAATCTTTCTTCGATCCACAGATGTTACGTCCAAAATCGTAATGTCCAAACGGCAATGTCCAAAATTATACGTCCCAAGCTTGACTGTCCAAAATGAAATGTCCAAATCGTTAATGTCCAAATAAACGGATGTAAAGTTAGATTATCAAAATGTCCAAACATCGTTGCGTCGAATTTGTAATTTGAAATTAGGACCGAAAAGTTTTACTGTTGTGCGCAGAAATTTTAAATTGTAGGTTAGAAATAATCAAAAATACTATCAAAAATATGTATGATGATACTGCTGCTTTTGTTATGACAAATTGTTGATAAAGTATTAACAAATGTAAGATGACTCCGCTCAGTGGAGCTGCATTCAATTAAGAATACGTATCGATATAGAGTGAATCAATTTAAAAGAGAAAAAATGAAGAAAAGCGAATACAAGTAAAGAAAAAAAGAATTCTGGACATTGGACATTATTTTGCTCACATTCATAGGTTTTAGACTTTTCTATTTGGACTTGTCTATAACTGGAAATTATAGTCTTATGGACGCAAGCGCGTTGGACATTAAGATGATTTGGACAAAATATATTTTTGGACGAAAAAGTTTTGGACCTTCATGTTTTGGATTTATCATCTGGGAATCCTTTCTTCAACCGGTGTAGATGACTTTAAAAAACTTGCGGATATTTTAATAATTTAACGGCGATTGCACCGATTGAGCAAATATTAGGTACAGATCAGAGTATTTTCGTGTAGTAAAATCATACACTGATACTGGACTGTGTAATCTTTTCTCAACCGGTGAAATCATCGGTGGATTGCGCGCTGCTACTACCACTACCCCTTTTCATCCTCGACGCAGTGCGGTGTACTCTGCTAGACTGTAAAATCAAAAGCCGCCAATTTCCCTACCCACTGACCACTCCCAGCTTCCATATGTACTTACAGGAGAGGTATGGAATGGGCTTGACGGATGGAGGGGCTTTGGGGGGGAGAGGTAGTGAACCCGAAACCGCGAACCACGAATTGACGACGCGATGTGGTCGTAAGTCTCGAGCTCTGGTGGAATTCGTGGAATTTTTTAAACATCGTGCGGGGATAAAAAGTAGATTTTGTTACTACATATTTCCTACAATTGCCGGTGTAGAATAACGAAAATAAGGGAGTTTCAGCGGGGAAAAAGTGCAAATAAACAGACGAAATATAAACGAAAAAACACAAATGAAACGCAAAAGTAATCCAGTACGCAACGCTATTCATTCAGAAACTCTGGTTTTTAACTGCTTTGAAACTAATTTTAGGTTCGTCCTCGTGGAGTCCCTAGATACCATGAGAATTGCGTCAGAATCCATGGCTATGATTGGCTCTCAGCTCCCAGATTTAGGCTCTCGCGGGAGCCCAAGAGGCAAAATAGGCTAGGCAGATTAGATCCATTATTTGCAAATAGATGAAAAAATTCGCACGTATCGGGATTTTTGCTGAGATGTTCCCTAGGGTGTGTAGTGTAACATATTAAAAGTCCCTATTGATACCGTGTGAGCTTTCGCCGCAGTGACCTCAAAAAGGGCGTGTTTTGCAAATTGGTTGTTTACGATTTCTAGCCAAACGACTGCAGATAAGAGAAAAATACCTCAGTTCAAAAAGATTTGTCTTAAAATTTTCTATACAGAAGGCTCTTACAAGTTTTTACGATGAACTACTCCTTCACCCCCTTTATAGCGAGAGAAACAGATTCCCGACGGGGAAAAGTAGACAGCGGAACGAGCTGATCATTTTTCGCACTTGCTCATTTTACACATACTAAGATCCGCAAGACCGCAGCCCAGCTGGAAATCCACACAGAAAAAAAAAAGATTACCAAAAGCATGACAATATTATGTGACCCCATGTAAGGGATAGAACAATTACCAGAATTCTAGTGTTCGTACCATAGTTCTTGAAATTTTTTAGGAAATTCTAGTTTCATGAACATATTCTATGGGTATTATCACCAGCATTTTCTGGTCAAAGTACTAGTTTTGAATCTAGTATATTATGACTATCGCTCTTTTTTTTGTCAGTGCACCCTCACTCCTCAGTGTTTATAATATTCATTTTTGTCATTGAAACGATCAGTTGCGAGGCGTGAAATTTGGCAACAATGTATATTCTCCATTTAAATTCACCAAAAAAAGTCGAACGCTTCAGTCATCGGCGATGACCAGGCATTTCGACCATTTTAACGTGTTTAAATGGGGAGAAGGAACATTGCCAAATCGCACTCCTATCGCCACTGGAAACGATGTCCAAAGTACCATTTGTCTTGATCCCCTGTGCGGAGCGATACATCGAACTCGCAATCGATAACGCATCAATGTGCGTTGCGAGCGTTTCTGATTCTACAAGCTCTCGTAAAATGATTTCAAGTGGATAGTCGTATAGTAGATAGAGTATCGTAAGGTGAGCATAGGCGTAGCCAGGATATTGTCTTTCTCTCTCTTAGCCCATTTGAACGCTTGTGTTATAGAAAAGGATAGAAACAGGGGCTGAAGTCACGTGACAGCCCCTATATCCATCCTTTTCTAACACATGCATTTAAATGGGCTAAGAGAGAGAAAGACAATATCCTGGCTACGGCTATGTAGATGAAGGTATCGGATATACTGTCATTTCCGAACGCGACCACAAGTCACAAATGCAACTGCCTCTCTAGGTCCTCTCAACCATCGGAATTAGGTAAGTTTACGTTTATCGGCTCATCAATCTGAATTGCCACTTGAGTCGACTGGAAAACGCGATAAGACCACCATGAGTCGACGCGGCGCGACGACATTTTGTAGTAGATCTAACTGCGGTTGCACATTACTTGCACCTGAAATTATTACGGTACCCCGCTTGGCTGCTTTCACGCGTGGCTTTGGGTCTCTGATGGCGTGACGCAATGGGCTGATTCAATGGTTCACGCGTTTGGTGTATTGACAACACATGAGGGGTTTTGGAGGAATGCTTTATTCTATGATCTAATTTTGCAGCATGTTGGCCCATAAATCATAACCAATCATACACATTCGATGTTACGAGTCATGACCCACCCTCTCAGTGTCTCAGACAGTGGTGCACCGAAAATAGTAGGAAAGTGGCCGTGCGCCGCCCCCCCCCCCCCCACCCCAAAACCGTTGAATCGAAGGCCTCTTATCTATGATTTAGGTACTTATTAAACTCGACTTCGTAAACCTTTACACTTGAGTAGCAAAATCATCTCTAAAGTAAAAACTGTTTTTTTGTTTTAATGGTTTTTTTTATCAGTACAATTGGCTTAAATTGACTAAAATATGGCTCAATGGAAACTCTCAAAATTTGGGTTTTTGTGTGGGTATGTTATATGGCATTTGTAGCTTTGATCATCTAAAATAATAAGTAAAGAAATCGGTGATTCTGTGCTGATGAACAGTATTTTGTATCGGAAAAATCGCAATAACTCAAAGATTAAACAAAAAACGACCGAAAATGGATATTAAAAATGAGATAGTAAATTCGAGATAACCAAAAACTGAACTAATTTTGTCAATTAATAAACAAAAATGTTTAAAAAATGTTGTAGTTAGTAAGTTACAGCAGCAGACAGAAATGTTACGTTGGGACGCATAAAAAGCCTATGAAATTACAGGTCATAGAGTTTAGGCATAGCTGGTCGTGGCGTGCTGTGAGACTCGCGAAAGTCCACGCCCGCCGCTCCTCAAAGCTGGACTTTTTTTCTCTTTTCCCTTATTTCATTTTTCATGCTATGGTATGAAAGCAACTTTTTGAGTCAAAGTTAGCGTGAGACGCTTTCATCAACCCACAGTAGCGCAACGAGAGTTTCTTCATCTCTCTCTTTTCTCCATTAAGAAACGTATGTTAGACAAGGATGGACAAGGGGATGAAACCCTCTCTTTCTGTCCTTTTCCTACTTTTACATTCAAATGGGAAATGAGAGAGATGGAAGAGATCCTGGTTGCGCCAGTGTCAACCCATGTTTTTAAATCGTGAATAATTTAGAGCGCGGATATGTTCAGTTCATATACCCGACGGGAAACGTCTCTATACGCGTCACGTCAACGGGAGACCTCCGCTCCGCGCTTTTTCCCCTAGCTTCTGTTTTCATTTTTTATTTTTTTTACTATGCTAGGCTTTGCCCTTTGCGCCATTCTCAGTTTCAGCTCGAGCTCGATAGCATTTTGTTTGAGACGAAAGCGCGTAAAAGCCAACTCCGTGAATAAATGCCCATGAATGCTGAACTTACGTATATTCATAAAACCGATCAAAATGAAGCTTGAAGACGAGGGAAAGAGTCGCTATGTTAATGCATTGCTTTTTTCAATCTAATATTCCCCAGTTGCGGCTTTTGCAAAGTGGCATTACCGGGACCAGGGCTGCCGTTTTGCGTATAATCAATGCTATTTTTCTATTCACCGATGATTCCACCGGTTGAGAAAAGATTACGCAGTTCAGTTAAGTTTATGACTGTAATGCACGAAAAAAAATGCACTGTAATGACTGTAACGCATCTGTAATCTTTCCTCAATCGGTGGAAACGCCGCGCCATTAATTAATTAAAATATCCGCAAGTTTTTAAAAGTAATCGACGACTCCACCGGTTGAGAAAAGATTACAGAAGCAAGTATTTTCGTGCATTACAGTCATACACTGAACTGAATTGTGTAATCTTTTCTCAACCAGTGGAATCATCGGTGAATAGAAAAATAGCATTGATTATACGCAAAACGGCAGCCCTGACCGGGACAGTTACGAAGAAACCTAAGCATGGTTCTTGGCGCTCAGTATGCTTTGAGAAAATGGCGCCAAAATAGCTTTTTGCAGCTTTTCTTGGCAAATTATCGAGTTATTTAAAAACTGAAGAAAACTTTTTTTTCTTTGAAGGAAAGGAAGAGATAGCTTTTTTGAACTCTTACTTATCTTAATTTTTCTTAATTCTTACTGCTCCCGTGAAATTTTCACAAAATCAGTATTACTTGGTAAAAAATTAATATAAAGAAGAATTCAAAAAGGCTATCTCTTCCTTTCCTTCAAAGAGAAAGGTGTTTTCTTCAGTTTTTAAATAACTCGATAATTTGCCAAGAAAAGCTGCATGAAGCTATTTTGGCGCCCTGTGTGGCGCCTTAAAAAGTCATTGAATACCCTTGATTTTTTTTTCTTTTTCGTTTTTCATATGCTTGAATATCCTTGAATTTTGATGAATTCGTCAAATGTACTTGAAAATCCTTGAAAATTACTGGCTTCAGCTCATTAGCTCGATATTTTGTTAGTAAATTTGTTTGTGTGCCTGAGGAATGTTGTGTCACGTTGGTTGCAAAGTCGTGAGAAAGAATGCAGGATTGCAGCAGGAACTTTTTTCTCTCTTTTACTTTTTTGTATACTGTCTTTCTCTGATTAGTGCAACCTTATGTGAGAATCGACTTAAAATTCCTTGAAATGTCCTTGAAAATCCTTGATTTTTCTGTAAAAAATCTGCCATGAACCATGTTAAAAGGCACCATTGTTCTCAGCTCATCTGTTATCATAATGGTTCTGTTGCAAACTTTTGCTACAACGATTAAAAGTGTTTAGTCTAATGTAAAATCGCCTGAAAAGTCCATTGGTGTCATCAGAAAGTTATAAAATGCAATAATAAACTCACCAGAGGCGTTTAATGAAATCCAATATGTCGATAAAATATCGAGCAATCTGTATGCATGCACCTTTAACATCAAAGGATTGCCAACGTTGACAACGTTCACAGCTTCAGAGGTTATGTGCGTTTATTCACGTTGTGATTGGATGTGATCGATATTGTGAGGTTGGCCATCCTTGGATGTTCGTGGTGCATGCATAAAGGTTGCTCGATATTTTACTGCCATCTTGGATTTTATTAAACGTCTCTTGTGAGTTTATTATCGCATTTCATGACTTTTTGATGCCACCAATAGACTTTTCACGCGATTTTACATGAGATTAAACACTCTATAGCGATGTAGCAAAAATTTGCAACAGACCCATTTTTTGTATAAAAAACACACAATTTCAGATCCTTGCATGCAACTGCGCACCATTGCACGAGCCGCCACGGACTTTCGTCTGGTGTTGTCCGATCCAGGCGAAATCCGGCTTTTTTTTTTGAAGTTTAAGAAAATAAATGGAAAAAATATGCAGAAAATCAAACAAACAAAAAACAAACAAAAAAAAATGAGTAGAGAGCACGATGATGCCTAATTTGACAACTTTGTTTATCAGTACGGAGGATGTTTGCGCAGGAGACAGGTTGGGAAGTAGGCCAAGATAAATTGGCAATTTGGCGAGATGAATTAAATAGGTAAACAAAGCAAGCGGACGGAAGGAACCGACAATAAGGAAGGAAATGCACGGATTATGGATGTGGGACCTGCTCACTGCGCTCTACGCTATACACGCGCTCCTCCTATACTTGTGCTCCAAATCCGAAAGGGGGAGATGGATGAGATAAAGATAGGGGGAGGGTGGGAGGAAAAAAGGAGTTTAAGCCGGGTTTATGGGGAGAGGGGCCCTAAAAGCGTGGGGAAGGTCTACGTTGCCGTATCAAACAGGTGGGATCTTTGGTAAGTTTCGAAAAATTTAAAATTTTGTGAAACATATAGCCTCTTTTAATGACTTGTAATAGATAAGAAAGGAGAGCGGAAGTTAACATCCATTACATGTTCAATTTGTAATTGGTCTGTTGCAAACTTTTGCTACAACGATTAGAGTGTTAAATCTTATTTCAAGTCGCCAGAAAAGTTCATGGTGGCATCAGAAAGTCATAAAATGCAATAATAAACTCACAAGAGGCATTTAATGAAATCCAAGATGGTGGAGAAGTATCGAGCAATTTGTATGCATGCACCACGAACATCCAAGGATGGCCAACTTTGACAACCTCACTGGAGGTAGAGGTTATATGTGTTTGTTTACGTTGTGATTGTTTGTGATCGATATTGTGAGGTTGGCCATCCTTGGATATTCGTGGTGCATGCATACAAATTGATCGATATTTCTCCGCCATCTTGGATTTCATTAAACGCCTCTTGTGAGTTTATTATTGCATTTTATGACTTTCTGATGCCACCAATGGACTTTTCAGGCGATTTTACAGTAGGTGAAACTCTCTTAATCGTTGTAGCAAAAGTTTTACAACAGACCCATTTTGACTTTGACATTTTTTGTTTTTTTCGTTGCAATATGAAGGAAAACTCTTGAAGTTTGAAAGTCAAAATCACAGTTTTAAAATGCGTAACGGATGCTACATTTTTCCCGAAATGACCTAGAAGTTTTAAGGATATAGCCTCCTTAGCTATTGATGAAAGTTGAAGCTATAGCTCAAATCAAAACTAGATGTTTGATGATATAAAGCACCATCCATAAAGTGGATATTTTGAGGTGGAAACATTCCTGTGTACGTGTGTGTTGATTGATTTGTCAGGACAAGTCTCCATCAGAAATGATCTCAAATGATCCGATCTGCCGCATAACTGCACCCTTGACGAAGCAGATACGAGGATTCTTGTAAAGCGAGGTCCTAAGCATACCGAAGCTTTGATTTTGCTCCAACTGATTCGGCTCAACAGCCTTCCACTATAGTTCGGCAGATTGTGTCAGTGTAAGTACCTACCTCGTAAAAGCTTGACAAAATTGCGAGAAGCAGTGGAGAATATGTATTGTAAGCTATGCTAAAGTTTGGGCAAATCAAAGGTTCTGATATATCCATTAGTCATTCTTGTTCCATCCCATCATAAAAAAAAAAAAAAAAAAAAAAAAAAAAAAAAAAAAAAAAAAAAATATCTTGCAAAAATTATGTTTGTGTTAAATTCATTATTTTTTTGATTGACTTACGGGCTGTCAATCAAAATGCAACTTGGCATCATTGGAAGTGACAGTTGCACGGAGCCTATCTCAAGACAGGTGGCGAATGTATGATATTTATATGATGTGGGTGGTGGACTCGATGTTGTACGCGAATAAGCGGTCGAGTGACCACTATCCAGAGTTCCGCTTTTCGATAAAAAAAATAAAAAAAATAAAAAAAAAGGATTGGGGGGGGGGGGAGAGTTAGATTGAAGAGGGTCAATTTGTGAGATGAACCATCCAAGAAGGGATTTTTACGCTTTAACGACATAGGTGTCCGCCCCCAATGAATACAAAACAAGGGTCCCTAGACACAAACATGGGCTTTTTTCTTATAATTGGACCGTAAATCGCGTATATTATGGCTATTCCGATGTTAATTGACCTGCCGAGTTCGAATTTGGCCTTAGTTTTGATCGAAATATTCTAAATTTTCCACAATTTAAACTTTATCACGAACATTTATTAAAAGTAGAATATGCTTAAAATCGGGACGAGTTAAGTAGAAAATGATATCATTTTTGAAATCAGCGTCCCAAATACTATTGATTAGCACACTATTAATGTATTCATCACGAAAATTCATTGAAATACATTGAAATTTTGTTTAAAAAAACACTGATGTTTGGTGCTTTCGCGGACAGTTATGTCGTTAAAGAGGCCTACTTCCAAGAAGGGCACCAATTAAGCTGTTTCCAAGACACGCGCCTGAGATTATATGGGCGCGAGGGCTCTGCACCGCTCGCCTACCGCCCACGCTTACGAGAGATGAGGTTCATATACTTGAGACATCAGTATCTCACGAACACATCGTACAGAAGAGGGGTGGAGGATAAACTGCTAGTGAGAGAGGTCGCCGAGGAATCTCTATGACAGATGTTGAGCAATCTTTTTTTTCTTTCTTTCTTCTTTTTTCTTCTTTTTTTTTGTTTGTTTTTTTTTGTTTGTTTAAATGGTGAAACAAAATCATTGCTGTGTGTAGTGTGTAAGAGGATTCCCCTGAACCAAAAACTCCAATAAAACTTCGTCAGTAATAGAGTTCGTTTCAGAATTGAAGGTACTTGCGGGTGACCATAAATCTTTGGTGAATTTTCAATTTTCATTCGTTCAAATAAAATTTCCTGCAACTTTGACCTTTTAATTTTAACCCGCTCCTAAATGAAAAGCCAACGCTTAAAGTAATTTTCATTCATTTTTATCTTGTAGTAAGGAAAATAACGTTAAAAATTCCAAAGATTATTGGTCTAGGTGCACCCCTACGGCCTACACTTCTAAAACGACGTACAGCACTGTGTATCCACTATCCAGCATATCTCGGCCGTTTCTTTTGTAAAGCGCCTTCAAACAAAATGCACGCAATACGCAATAAAAGGAGCTGACTTTGATCCGTTTAGCCAGTGACTTATTATAAAGACCCGGCAAATTCTATGCTTTTTGCTTCCCAACTGTTATTGAAGTGAGGCGAGTCAAACTGGTTCATTTGTGTTCGGAGATTCAACATAGCAACAGTTAAGAGTCGCCTACTGTTGAGTGGTGAACACTGCTTCAATTGAAATGTACATGAAATACGTTTGATTCAAAATTTCAATTAAAATTGAAATTGTAATTTTGAATTAATTAATCATAACCCGTTATCCTGTTATAAAAACGTCAGTGGTTTAATATGGATAGCATTCAAAATTACTCAGTGCGGTGTGCAAACTCATGCACATTTTTCACGTTAATGGAATGAATTCATCCTTTCTTTGGAAGTAACCTACTTGCAACAATTATATAAACCCTAGGAAATATTCTAATTATTTTGAAGAAATTAGAAAAAAACTCGCACAGAAAACTCGCTCTCGGAAAAGAAATAGTGCGCTTTGCGCTTACTAGGGAAATTTTATCATAATCTTGTAAACTTTAAAGTGGAGCTAAAGTTAATTACTTTATTATTAAAAATAAAGTTTTAATTTAATTAAAATTGACATAAATAGAGCACGGACTCGGATCGGAATTGATGCTGTGTCCGCCGTGAAAGAATAAAACATGAGCTAACGTCGGGGCTCCTCTTTCGGGGAAATCCTAATTTAATCATAGTGCTGATGCCTAGGATTAAGCATCCCACCTCTTACGTTTTATCTGCCCTTTCTACTGGAGACTGCCATAATGAGGCAGTTGCAAGGGTCTGAAATGTATGTTTTTTTATAAATATGAAAATGAAAGTAGGTACTTGATGAGCTGAGGACAAAGATGCCTTTGGTTCCTAATTTAGTCCCATTGTCCCGGATACGAGATTTTGGCCCAAACTTAATACATTGTTTGAAATGGGAACTCCGCATAGTGACATCACGATCCGCACACGATTTCTTACAACTTTACACATGTGCATCTCCAAAACCTGCGATTAATTGTAAATTGTTTTTCTAACTAAAAAGCACAACATTTACGACCCTTGCAACTGCCTCATTGAGGTCTCGAAAAATTTCCACGAAACGTCGCGTCGCGTCGGGTCTGTTCCTCCGAAGAAATCAGACGTATCATCACATTAAGATCTCTTCGCAAAAGAGCGTATCTGCAGTCCTTTGTGCCCACTGCCCATCTTTTAAAAAAAAAATCCCTGTATGAGAAAGAGAGAGAGAGAGAGAGAGAGAGAGAGAGAGAGAGAGAGAGAGAGAGAGAGAGAGAGAGAGAGAGAGAGGGGGGGGGGGGAGAGAGAGAGAGAGAGAGAGAGAGAGAGAGAGAGAGAGAGAGAGAGAGAGAGAGAGAGAGAGAGAGACTAAAAAAGAGAAGTTGACTGAGAAGTTTTAATAAAAGAATTCTAAAAATTCTTAACCATCAAAAATATACGACGAGTAATCGCCGCGCCATTGCATGCGATCATCTGCCGAGTACCCTACAACTATTGGATTATTATCAAGTAATAGTTGACTCTTCGTCTTCATTCTTCCACCTCCATCATCGAAATGAATTGATCAAGCAAATTAAGCCATTACCTGGAATTACATAATTGCTGTACCGTATGAGCGCGCGATATATCTATAAGTACAATGGCGGATGCACCCTCGTATAGCATTCAAGCTCTTTCAGTAATGTCTTGAGCACGAAAAGCGTTTATGCTGGTATTTGCAGTGCGCTATGTAATTGGTCGGAAATATCTTATTGGTGATCATCGCCGTGAAAGGCTGGATCAGAATGTGACGTTGGAATTCTCTTAAGATTTCTAGGAAAAGGTTCGAAAAATGTTTCATAGGTAGTTCATTTCGACCACCTATGAAATTTCCGAAAAAAGTTATTTCAGTGTTCTTATCAAAGTAGGCAGTGTTAACCAAGATGCAGCCGTTTGAAATAGCTGCTTTATGAGATCAATCTTTGTCAAAATTGTCTTTTTCCTTATCAAGTATTGCACCGCGCACTTGGTATTAACATTCTGGCGGGAACAAGTAGGTAAGCGTGCAAATCAGCCCTCAATAAATCGGCATTTTCAAACGACTACATAATTCGAATATACACGACGGTTAATAATAAATTGATCGCGATAGAAGTACGACCGTTTTAATTTTCTCGGCATTTATTGACCGCAGAAGTGTAGTAACCATCAAAAGTGGAGTGTGTTAATTACTGTGCAAATGGCCCGTATACCTGTCAATGTAAATTTTTTGATTTTTGTTTAATCAAACGATTTATCGCTCTTGATAGAAGCTACTCGTTAAGTCACTGGACCACCAGTCTTATACTTTATTATTATATTTATACTTTAATACATATACTGAGTACGGCTTGCTTCTTATACTTTATACATATACATATCTATAACATTTCACTATCTTATGAAAAAGGGAATCGGTGACCATTCAACGAATGGTTCAGACCTCGATCAAGTGAAATTTAGAAACGAGCCCATATTATCAACACGATTTATTTTTCTTTGAGTTCTTAACCCCCCCCCCCTCCCCCTCATCATTTTCGCAAAGGTCATGCGTTCATAAAAAGCTGGAGAGCGTGCAATTTATCGCTTTCCATTGATATTCCGTCGTGGCATTATACATGCAGTCAATTGATCTGCCATCAACTCGAACATAGAATACAATACATACCTACATGCGACACTGAATGATTGCTTGAGTTATTGGAACATGACCGTAAAAAATTCTTGCTCGGGAAGGGGGTACTACATGCGTATATATATAGTCCGTCCTTCATATTTCAATTGCATTTGATAAGGGGCATTAAAATTAGTGTCTTTGTTTAATGTTAACAGTCAAGGTCTTAGAAGAGCGTTGGTATGACTGTTAGCAGCGTATGTGAACAATCAATTACCAATATGTATATTATTCAGAGGTGCAATTTAACTCCTGTAAGAATCGATGCTTCTTTGCGGACTCGTACGGAGGAGAAATCGATACATCGAATTGAATTTCTCGAGCCGCCACTGGCCGATGGATGAAAATTTGAGTCAAATGTCTTGAATGCCATTTTTTAAAGTCAACCTGTAACATTGCACGAAGTAAATTAGTGGTCCTTCTTAATTAAAATGCAGCTTGGTTCTTCTTCTGCAAGCAACCCTTTTATCACGTATCAACGTTTATGGAACTACAGTGGGGTAGTCGCAAGGGTATGAACTATGAAATGTTGTGTTTTTTTTTTATAAAGAAAATGAAAAAATCGAAAGAATGTTTCTATTTACGGTTTTAGTGATGAGAGTGAGACAGCAGAATATGGGGGTCTCGTGAGAGAGAGTGAGAGGGATAGTTTGGAACGCTCAACGAATTTGTTTACCCGATGACGTCATCACGAAAACCGTCTATACTTTCTTTTTTGTGTGGTAGTGTAGGAAATCTTTGTTCCATCCAGTAGAGGGGCGTGAAATTTGACAACGATGTACTTTCCCCATTTAAACTCACTGAAAGAATCGAATGCTTCGGTCATCGGCGATGACCAGATGTTTCGACCTTTCTATAATGTGTTTAAAGGAGGGAAAAGAAACGTTGCCAAATCGCACGCCTCGCCACTGGTTCCATCTAAAGAAATTCATTCGAAAGTATGCTAATTTTGATTCGGTGAGCAACCGTCGCGTTTTAACTCGTAACCAGTCACTAGTGGTCGTTTATTCGCCTGACATTTTTGGAGTTGGAAAAGAGGTTTTTTAATGTTCGAATCGCGATCTGTGATGTGATTGTGTGAACTCACTTTGCTGCGTAAGTGTACAAACTGTGTCAGTGCGATCGTAGCAATATTTTTCAACTCCATTCTAAGCAGGCCTGGCATATGGTGTGGAAAGTAAAGAAATGGGACACCGTTAACGCGGAGGCAGAGATGAGTGGTGAAGATCGTGGAAAGGCTCCGCCGGCTGAGAAGTGGTAGCGTGTTGTGCGGGTGGCATCCCTCCACTTTGCAGTGGTGCCGGGTTTGGTGCAATATCTACTCCAAGTTGAGTTGTCTGACTTAACCTGAGCGGCTACTGCGCCACTTCATGATCCATTTTTTGTTCCTGTTTTAAGGCGTTTTTCCCCCTCCAATGCAAGTGAGTAGTAGTTAGTGAATCGCGATGTATCGGTATTTCCTCCATTCGATAACCTATAGGAAAGAATCGATCTTCAGCTGGTTCAATAAAAGCTCCAAATAATCGATACTTTTAAGTAAGTACTATCAAATGGGAGAAATACTGTAATCGATTATTCATTAACCGTTGTATACTACTAAGGATTTTTAGCACAGGATAATACAATCAGAACGGAAACTCTGTCGGATTTTGAAGCAAATTCATTTCGCGTCCGCCATGTTGGGATATAGGATGTTTACATCTGGATTCGCACGCGAAACAAAAAAAAACAGGACATGATCCGCGAAATTTTCATTCGGAAATGCCATTAGAATAAAAGTGAGGCTGGAAACTCAAGATTTCTCTCCAAAATTTACAGAGATAAATGAGTTTCAACACAAATCACACTCGTCCGCCATGTTGGGATATAGGACCACAGCGTTGCCTATCGGTGCCGTTACATTCCAAACTTGCTTCCATTGGCTCTTATGGGAGTTTCCGTTCTGATTGTATTATTCTGTGTTTTTAGGTCGTTTAAGATAGATAGTCTTTTTCGTAGCCGAATCCTTTGCCTTATTTGATGGACATCGTATTTTGGTTGGACATCGTATTTTGGTTGGACATCGTTAAGTTTGTTTGATTTTATTAGTTGGTTGAGGGAAAGGGGGGGGGTTGCTTCCCCTTCTTCAATATTTGGTCTCTATTTTGTTATTTTTCATGGCTTTTGCCCCTTTAAAACTCAATAATTGTTTTTATGCCAAAACTTGCAACATTGTATTCCTGTTGTAGTACTTTTTTCTGCAAAAAAGCGCGCTCGACTGCGGACTGTGCGTAAGAGGGTGAGAGGATGGAAATGCGTTGTTGCCAGATCTTATCGCTTATCGAAATCAGACTATTTATATTCAACCTACAGTTTGTATGTCTGTAACTTGGCGACATCGCTGTTCGAGACAACTGACTATAGTGATCAATACCCCCGCGCCTCAGCCTGGAACCGTTGTTTCGCAAACCAGATGTGAGACTGGTCACTGGTCATAAAGCAAATTATGATAACCAACAACGTAATCTTCCCTTTTCTGGTCAACCGCATGTCCCTTGCCTGTTTCATTTTTAAGGGGGGATATGGGGGAATCTGGGGTAAAACAAAGATGTTTAGATTTTTTCCACTTTGTCTTATCCTATTATTTATCAACTTGCAGATCAGGGACCAATAAATGTACGGTACAGACGGTCCTGCACCCAGATGATTTGTGTGCACCTAAGGCCATTTAAAAGCACACGTAAATGCTCACCATCCAACATCTTTCGGGGACCGTCTGTACCGAACATTTTTTGGTCCCAGAATCTCGGAATATTCCAACATAGGCTGCGTGTAGCTCCTCCATGATGTTCAGGTTATTATTGACATTGTGTTAAAAACAGACGCTTTAAGGTGATTCCATGGCAAGCTCCCAAAAATTTTAATCCGATAGATGGCGTTACTTGTCGCTGGCTCCGAAAATAGCCGTTTTTTGACGGTTTTCGGGTGTTTTCTCTGAACAGACGAATAAGAGACGAAAAATCGGACTGTCAGCACCTGCTTAATTTTTTGCTTGATTTTTTGAGCCATAAACGGGCCAAATTGGCTCTAAAATAAAGGCGAAACTATGCAAAGAAAAAATCATGTGTAATTTGGAGTTGTATCAGTAAAGATTACAGGTTTCTGTTTCACCTGTAATCTTTACTGTTACAACTCCAAATTACACATGATTTTTTCTTTGCATAGTTTCGCCTTTATGTTAGAACCACTTTGGCCCGTTTATGGCTCAAAAAATCAAGCAAAAAATTAAGCAGGTGCTGCAGACATTCCGATTTTCGTCCCTTATTCGTCTGTTCAGAGAAAACACCCGAAAACCGTCAAAAAACGGCTATTTTCGGAGCCAGCGACAAGTAACGCCATCTATCGGATTAACATTTTCGGGAGTTTGCCATAGAATCACCTTAAAGAGGGTCTTCGAATCGCGTATGGTATGTTCTAGATGAGGCTCGACCCTCAGCTGCTTTGGTGCTTTTAACATCCTAAACTTTTTCCGCGATCCAATAATGTAGTATTTCAGAGCTTTTGAACTATGATTAGGTGCTTATGACGCCAGTCGTATATTAATCTCTGTAAGTGTATGACTCGCATGAGTTTGCAGAGTTCGTTTCAAAAGTGTATAGGCGCGCAGCTCAACGATAATCTTTGGAGAATTTTCATTCCTTAATTCGTGTATCAAAACAAAACTCATTTCCGACTTACTTACACCTTGTTGATTTTAAAGCGTTTCTCAATGAAAAGAAATCGCTTGAATTCATTTTTATTCTAAGTTCTTTTTTAAGGTTGGGAAATTCAAAAGATTATAGGTCTTTATTGGTGCGCTTGCAATTCTGAAATGGCCTCCAGCTCGATAGCTGCTTTTAAATGTGACCGCGCACTGGATAAAGGGCCTTAGTGCCCGGGGCGAAGCAAAATTGAGATATTCGCACCACACGAAGAAGTGTTTTCTGAGAAATTTCACGCCAAGAACGCCCAAAAATGTTAAACCAAACCGAAGTTATGGTGATTTGAGTTTTACAGTTCAAAATTCGTAGTTTTGAGAATAAGAAGTTTAAAGTTGTCCAAAAATTCATTGCTATAAGTACAATTCACTAAAGCACTAAAGCAATTCACGAAACGAGACCAAAATTAAGTGGCAAAGCTATGCTACATCCTCAAAGCTACAATAAACTGTCATTTGTACAAAAGGGACCTTTGGTTCCACTTATGCAAAAATACATTGTGGAGCGAGGGTCCCTTTTCCTCATTTTCACCTGCTCTTGCAATGATGCATTGATATGCTACATAGCCGCCGAAATTTGAACTAATATCTCGGAGGCTTCTAAAGGGCGCTCGGTGTTAAAAACTCAATTTCGCATTTTTCGACCCAACTCGCTAAAAATAACTACTCTCCTGAAAACTTCGTCTCCGAGAACTAAGTTCCCTTTTCTCGTGTGAGGTCACAAATCATTCACGAAAGTCGAAATGCGATAACTCGTCTGAACAAAGCTTTCGAGCCGCTAGAAGATCCCTTTTCGTCAAAAGCTTCACGTCCATTTACGCCCGTTGCGTGAGCGTATGAAGTCACGAACTCCCACGAAAAACGCAACTTCTAAACTTTTATAACGGAGTGTCTCGTCACCGCTGAAAGGGCACAGGATCGTTGCTGCAGGCGGAGTCGTTGAATAATGACAATAATGTCATTCTGTTGAAAATAAAACCACAGAGCTGAGGGCAAAGTTTCCTGCGTGCGTGCTCTTGTCCCACCTATAAAGCTCTCGAAGATGGCTCGTATAATTCGTCCGGACGCAGATTTCAATGCATTTTGCCCATCACCGAGTCTCATACAAGCTGTAATCATTTCCCGCGCAACTCTTCACGATTTAAAGTTTAATAAAACCACTTATCACGTACATCAATTATTGTACTAATGTGACCTGGTGGAAAAACGGAAAAAGTCAGGGAATTTTCTCATGGGGTGAAAAAAAAATACGAGTAAAATGTGACGTATAAGTCTATTCCAGAGGTACGATGATCTGCGAAAGAAAGTACTCAGGTCGAAATTATAATCTTTCAAATCTCGACAACCTTTGTAACATTTTAGCGCGGGTTTTAAATGTTTTAGGAGTAACAAAAAATAGAAATCCCTTTTTAGAGCACGTCATGAAAAATCGAAACTTTTATTTATCACCTTTGAGGAAATATCCCCATAGGTTCTCGTGAATATTTTTCTTCAAGAAAAACATGTACCTCTAGCCATGCACGCCGCACGGCCCTGCACCCTGGTCCATTCGAGTATGTTCATTAGGGCAATAAGAAGCATGACAAAATGCGTAGGGGCTTTTCTAATGGTTGATTTGCAGAATGGTGCAATTTTGCCAGAGATTCTGGAAAATTGTGATGTTTACCAGAAATGCTATTGCTTTTCCTAGAAATAACTGGACCTGACAGTTCTAAGGTTTTCATGAAAACAAAAACATCAGCTTCAAACCCCCAACAACGCGAACAGATAGCACAGAATAATACAATCAGAACGGAAACTCCCATAAGAGCCAATGGAAGCAAGTTTGCGGAATTTAACGGCACCAATAGGCAACGCTGTGGTCCTATATCCCAACATGGCGGACGAGTGTGATTTGTGTTGAAACTCATTTACTTCTGTAAATTCTAGAAAGAAATCTTAATTTCCCGGCCTCACTTTTATTTTACTGGCATTTCAGAATAAAAATTTCGCGGATCATGTCCTATATTTTTTTTTTTCGCGTGCGAATCCAGATGTAAACATCTTATATCCCAACATGGCGGACGTGTAATGAATTTGCTTCAAAATCCGACAGAGTTTCCGTTCTGATTGTATTATTCTGTGCTGATAGCAGCAGGCGTTTTTCATTCATGCTGTACAGTAGTCAAGTCCAATCATTCTTGGGAGAGCCAATACCATCATTATATTTCTCAAAACTCTGTCTTCATGGGTCAATTTTGTTTCCTACAGAGTTAGTCAGTTAAATGGACGCAATCTGCGCAATCACCTTACCAGTGGTCGATCCACCCGGGGGGGGGGGGGTGGTTAGCACATGCATCCGCCATCCCCCCCCCCCCAGAAGCCTCACATTTCGCCTTCTTTCAACGATAATAGTCCGAAATTGCTTCCAACGACGCTTCAAATTTTAAAATTTTCCAGATCCGCCACTGCACCTTATACGGTTGAAGATTGACCCAGGCGAAATTCGCGTAATGCGGGTTACGGTTCAGAAAAATGTCGTTATGGTTCGCGGTCTGACTATGCCTGATTTAATTCGGCTACTTCCGAAATTTCGAGCACTTTTTTTCTGTTATCAGTTCATAGCAAATAACGGACGCGCATACTTATTTTATTTATTTTCTCTCTCTCTCTCTCTCTCTCTCCCTCTCTCTCTCTCTCTCTCTCTCTCTCTCTCTCTCTCTCTCTCTCCCCCCCCCCCCAAGGAAAGGAAGCATGCAGCCAATTTGAATTGAAGCGGGTCGGCGCATAAGAAGGTCATCAATTGATCGGTTCAGTATCCTTTATTCCTTTATCCTCTCTCGACGCTCCTCTCTCATATTTTTTTTGCGGGCAATCGATAAAAGCACATTAGCCCCCCCCCCCCCACCCCTCCTCCCCAACTCACGACAGTCCCGTCCAACCATCCTCTCTGTTCCGCCGTGCGCCAGCCATTCGCGAAAGCTCGAATCTCCCCAACAACGACGAAAATCTATTCAAACATGAATTAACCCAATTACACACAAAATATCCTTGCAACCTCTCTAGCTCTATTACCCTGCGCTCCCGTTCCTGTCGCGGTAAAAGGACGGCTGGGTCGATGATAACATCACGGGATGATATTATTTGCAAGTTGAAGAAGTGGAGTTCTTCTGAATGAGTGCGGGGATCGGGTGACATTGAATTGGACGGGGGGAGGGGGTTGGTTAATGGTTATACTCTCAGCAAGGTTGCCGAGGGAATATAATTTGACCTGTGAAAAAAAAAAATTGGGTGTTCAATAATCGCGGAGAGTTCACAGGAAGAAAACTTGGTCAGTGGCGGCGCGTGCAATTTGGCAACGCGGTTTGCAATTTTTTAAACCTTTGCGCCATAGTATCGATTTTTGGGGGCTACAACCTGCACCCGATAATCGATTATTTCACATAGGTTTAAATGGAAAGAATCCATAGTTTCCACATTGCACGAGCCGCTACTAAAAAGTTCTGAAGAAGAAGATTTCGACAAGTCGTCTAACGCTTTTTCATAGCTGGAGAGTATTTCAACACTGATTATGTTATACACCCACTACTCACTTGAATCACTTCATAATGAAGTGAAACATTTCGTTGATACATACAGGGTGTCCCAAAATTCATAGCAAACCTTTTTACCACTTTATTTGGGGTCAAAATAAGACTTTTTTCCCCTATAAACATGGATCCGAAATTTTAGTCTTTTCGAGTTACAGTGTCGCAAAGTTTCCGAAAAACAAATTGAAATTTTTTTTATAACTCCCTCGTGAATTGTTCTAAATGCTCGTAAATGGGTACTGGTACTCTGATGTAATTTTAGGCGCTCTTGCCGATTTTGGCTGTGAAAGTGCTGTGTGCAAAAATTAGAGGGAGGTTTTTTGGGGTTTTCTTGATTTTTTTCACTTTTTTTGGTCAAATCATTTTAAAAGATGTTTTCGGTTTCATTGAACCCAAATACGATTAGCATTATTCAAAAGTTCGTAAAAAAAATATGCATTTTTGGTCCTTACAAGTTTTTTTCCATTTCGCAAATCATTTCCGAGAAAAAATCGTCCCTGAAGTTGGAGAAGTCGACCAGAAGAAGTCGACCAGTCGAGAAGTCGCCTTTTCTTTGATTTTGTCAATTTTTGGTCGACTTCTCCAACTTCAGGGACGATTTTCTCGGAAATGGTTTGCGAAATGGAAAAACTTGTGAGGACCAAAAATTCATATTTTTTTTACGAACTTTTGAATAATGCTAATCGTATTTGGGTTCAAAGAAACCGAAAGCTTTTTTTTACATAATTTGACCAAAAAAAGTGAGAAAAATCAAGAAAAATCCCCAAAACCTTCCTCTAATTTTTGCACACAGCATTTTCACAGCCAAAATCGGCAAGGGCGCCTAAAATTTCATCAGATTACCTATTTACGAGCATTTAGAACAATTCACGAGGGAGTTATAAAAAATTTTCAATTTGTTTTTCGGAAACTTTGCAACCCTGTAACTCGAAAAGACTACAATTTCGGACCCATGTTTATTGGAAAAAAAGTCTTCTTTTGACCCTGAAAATACGTGGTAAAAAGGTTTGCCATGAATTTTGGGACATCCTGTTTGTACGATGAATTTCAAGAGAAAGCAACCTGGTCGAAACCTTTTACTCTTTTAAATCTTGGCAATTTTTAAACAATTTTACGGCTTTCAAGCGTTTAAGGATTAATCATAAGCAGTGTGCCCCTTTTAAAATACGACGTGAAAAACTCGATAGTTCTACTTATTGGAAGCAGCAGAATTTAACAATCATAATTTCGACCGGGGTACTTACTTTCTTTTGTGAGCCATAGTACAAATAATACGTAAATTCAGTCTATTCAATGCGGCACAGTACTGCGGTGAAAAGCTCATGGAAATGAGTCTCCTGGACGGTCCGTATAAAACGGTCAGGACTATTATCTCAGAATGAAAAAAGTGGGGAAAAAAATAAAAATAGAGCGTTGAAGCTGGTGACCGGCAAAGCAATAAATTTAGGCGTTGCTTGCCCGAACGCAAGGGTGGCGGGTGGCAGATATCGGTCCGGTTGACTGTGTAGTGTGTAGGTAGGCGGAAAGGGGCAGCGGTGCCCGGTGTGTGGAGGGAAGAGGGGAGGGGAGCAAGCGAGGGTGGACGTCACAGCAATGGATCACAGGCCATACCATAGCTCTCGCGTATATTTAAACGACTCTGTGAAATGGTGTGTGGTGTATACAGTCTGTATATGGACCTCGCAAATACATTATACACTTGTTGCCAACTTTCGGGTGAAAAGCTGTACTTTGGAATCAATTTAATGCGGTAGTATGGCACTAATGGGTCTGTTGCAAACTTTTGCTGCAACGATAAAGAGTTTATCGTCGTAGGTAAAATCACCCGAAAAGTCCATTGGTGACATCAGAAAGTCATGAAATGCGATAATAAACTCACAAGAGACGTTTAATGAAATCCAAGATGGCGGTAAAATATCGAGCAATCTGTATGCATGCACCTTTAACAACCAAGGATTGCCAACGTTGACAACCTCACAGCTTCAGAGGTTATGCGTTTATTTACGTTGTGATTGGGTGTAATCGATATTGTGAGGTTGGCTATCCTTGGATGTTCGTGGTGCATGCATACAGGTTGCTCGATATTTTACCGCCATCTTGGATTTCATCAAACGTCTCTCGTGAGTTTCATACTGCATTTCATGACTTTCTGATGCCACCAATGGACTTTTCACGCGATTTTACATGGGATTGCACACTCTATAGCGCTGTAGCAAAAGTTTGGAACAGACCCATTATGGGAGATTCCCATATAATAATACTGGCACCAGGGGCGTGTCGAGGTTTCCAGAGAGGGCGGGAAAGAATGCAATCTTGCCGCCCTCCGTGAACAAAATTAGAAATTTAATGACTTTTTTGTTTTTTTGCTTGTTACACACTGATTTTGCCGCCCTCTGTGATTCATTTTAAAATTTGATACTTTTTTTTTTTTTTTTTTTTGGGGGGGGGGGGTTTGTTCACCCTGATTTTGTCGCCCTCGGCACGCCCCTTACTGTCACTCCATCAAGAGGTGACCAATAAGAGACGAATTTTCTTTGACACCGGTGTCGCACCACTCACCAGGTGTCACGGTACCATGAATCAAGTGTGGATAACTACTCTGATGTCTAATTATTACTCTGTGAATCTTCCTTGTCAGCAAAGAGAAAGTGACAAAATTGAGATGGGAATCTCCCATTATTACAGTTCCATATACGCCGCCATTACGCACGCTCTTTTAATAGCATTTTGTGATTTTAGGAGTGGATCTCGTGAGTTTTTAGTGCTGCACCATCGATATTTTTGGAGGTTTTTACGTCTAAATCAATCCTCGAATCTCTTACAGAAAAAGTATGCAACAGCCCCATTGTACATATGTATCCTTCCTCCTCTGTTTTTCGGACAAGACATTTTCTCTGGTTTTTGAAATTTTAGTCGCACACTTTCATAAACAAAAAAGTTCAGCTATTTAAATATTTAAAACTTTACATCCCTTAAGATCCCAGGTACCAAACTTTTTCTTTTCAATGCTTCTTCTTAAGCCTCAATCACAATGCAAATCCTCCATGCTTCTGAACTCACGTTTTCAAAGGGGTATGAGGCCGAAGCATGCGAGAGAGTGATTCCTTCAATGGCAAAAGAAGAATTGCTTCGTTTCTACTTTTTATTAGTTCTCGCTTCGCTCAATGTACTTATTTTTATCCGGCGCCCTTGGGCTTTCCAGAAAAGTTTCAAAATCGATGTATCGAGAAAAAAGAAAAAAAGCGGAGGTGTATGAAGGGCGGGCGTGATTCCGTGCGTATGCATGAGACACGGTGTTGTCAGCTAAAAAATTGATAGTTTTTCTCGTCCATCATAAAAAAGTTATTGGGTTGGTTTTAGGTATTTCTGTTTCCTCTCTTGTGAATCAAGGACATTAATCATCTTTGAGTCTCCTGTATCAGTAAAAGCTGATAATTGAGAGCTTGGTCCTTTAGTTCGAACAATAAACGAAAAGAAATAATAAATTTTCTAAAATTCTAATTTTTTGGCCCTGAAAATGGTGCAAGTTCAGTATTTTTGTCGCGTCAGTCCAGGTTTTTCTTCCCTTTTTTTTTTTTTTTTTTTTTTTTTTTTTTTTTTTATAACTTTCCTCAAACATAATCTTAGGACATCTCCTTTCGGAAAGGAAAAGAAAATTAACTCACTAAAGACACTTTGACGGCTACTTCCCCATTGGCGTCAGTTGAAGGGGGGGGGGGGGGGTTGCCCCCTCGGATTTTACACATCTCGAAATTAATGGAAAATTCAAGAAGCAAAACAAGAACGTTGTCTTATTGAGCGCGTATATAGATTAAGAAAGCTTCAATTTTAAAAAAAGAATGTGTTCTCAATGTGTTTTTTTCCCTGAAGTTTCCGAAATTGTTAGTGAAAAAGGACATTAGGGTCATCATTGATCATTGATGACTCATCAAGGACCTTGATGATCAGGTTTTTCAAGGGTCAAACGCATAAGAAAGCTTCCCCCCCCTCCACAGAAAAAGTCATCAGAATTGCCCTCCCCCCCCCCCCCCAGCAAAAGTTGAAATAACGTCCCTGTACTCGTACTACCCTCCCCTCTCCTTCAATGGCTATACACATAGACTGTGTTTTCGTGCGTAGTCTTCTCGAAAATAACTGAACAAATACTATTTTTCCTATTTTTCATCCCTTTTATCCCTGTTATTAAAATCAAATCGCTGCAGCTGGCAGTATAATTTGGCATCACTGACGATTAAGGCAATTTTTTTCTACAACCTCTTCGCTTTCTTTTATAACCTTTTTTCTTTCGGCGTTCCAGGCACTATCTTCCTCAATCCTCCCTCCTCTTCTTCTTATTCTTCTTCTTCTTCTTCTTCTGAACTTTTATTTTTTTTTGTTCTCCGAAGGCTTTTGAATCTACATGTATACTTTCCATCATGCATTAAGCTCTTTCGCCTCCCATCATACACATTACAGTAATATTATATTATTTCGTTAGTAATCCATCAAATCTTCGCTTTTTGCTCACCATCCTTACATACGACCCGTAGCTCCCTCAGTCTTGGTTCTCGCTTAATATGACGATTTTTTTATGAATATATTTCGCCTCTCGCCGTTGCCTCGTTAATTTTCTTTTTCTTCTTATATTTTTCATTCCGCATGATGTTGCAATGTTACAATTTCTTCCCGGAAAACAGATTTTCGCTCCAAAGTCGAATATCAAAGCTGTATGTTTTAGAAATTCAATATATCTTGAAGCCAGCCCGTGTTTGGTTAAAATTCAATGCACTAGGTATCACAGAAGTAGCATCTGATCGGTCGTTTTCAAACCACGCGCTATTAAAATAAAATTGTAGTGAGGCTGTTGATGTTATCAACAATGTCTCATTGTGAACAAAATCTTCCATCACCGTAGGATTTCAATGATTCTTGCTCCCAGTGGCGGCTCGTGCAATCTGGCAACCGTGCACTTTTGCCATTTGAACGTATGCAAAAAGATCGATACTAGGTGAGGCGCTGCGCCTCACCAAGTAATCGATTATTTTACACAGTTTTAAATAGAGGAAATCTATTGTTGCCACATTGCACGAGCCGCTGCTGCTTGCTCCTCTTGTGCATAGTTCTTGTAATGTCTCGTGCAACACAAGTTCTCCGTGGAACTTATTTTTTTTTGAAAATTTGAACTTTGAGAGAAATGTCCTGTAATACGAGTAAAACAACTTAATTAGTTAGACTATTCATCGCAATGCTATGTATTCACTAGAATTATTATTGACCCGTGTCCTTCAAAAAGCCCAAAGGCGGATCCAGAAATCTAGCAACTGTGTATTATTCCCATTTGAATGCATGAGAAACAATCGATTAGTTAAAGGGCCATGGCCTCCTCAAGAATCGATTGTTTCTCATGCGTTTGAGTGGGGTGTGTATTCATGTGGTTGCCGAATCGCTGGATCAGCCCATGAAAAAGCCGCAGTAATATACCATCAGTGACAATTTTATTTGAAAGTTGAACACGTCTGTAAGTTTCTATAGAAAAATGACTATTCATTCAAATTATAAGTAATTCATACGAAAAATTACGTTTTCAGTTATACATTCGCAAACAACACACGGGATAAACGCGTTTGTGATGATGTATTGAAAATTACTCCGCGAAAATATCTACTGAAATTCGACAAACTGTCAACAAATGCTCTGAAACATCCGAAATTTAATTTTGAAGAGTTTTCGTATAACAGTTTTCTCTTATTGTTTTTTTTTTTTAGTAGGTAGAACGCAATCAAACGAGGAACATACATATTATAATGACATTTATCTAAAATGCGCCCTCAGTCTCTGTAATCGATTTAGCAGCTATGGTAATTTTAAATGTGATTTGCAATCACTCCGCACTATCAAAGTAACGGTCAAAATAGAGCGAGTTCGTTTAGAAAATAACGACTTTTTAAACAAGTTTTTTTTTTTTTTTTTTTTTTTTTTTTTTTTTTTTTTCATGAAATTCCAATTATTCGACTTGCGGTTTGATATGGTATAATTTTATCGCGAATTTTGTGGAATATAACGGTCAAACGTATAAGCAATTGCATCTCTTTGCTCTTATCTATCATAAGTTTAAACTTCTTTTCAGTACAGAAGTTAATTGCAAAAATGAGTGATTTTTATTCTTGGGTCCCAAATTAATCCTCCTGATCCGTTAATGACGCGAAATAGAAAATTGTTTTAGTATTTAAGAAAAAATAGAATCTGGACTAAATACACGTCAGATAGGATTCAAATAATGAATATCGGCTGGGGGGAGTTCATCATTTCCGCACAAAATACGGGGTCTCATCATTTCCGCACAAAAACCTCGATTCTCATTTCCGCACAAAATCTTTTCCGCACAATCATTTTTTTTGCACACTATGACAACGCTGCGAGAGAATGAACTTAATTTTTATACGAGACGTATTATAAAATGGCGTAAAATGTATGTAAAAAGAAGGACTC